>CM057005.1:70769512-71192012 GCA_029891345.1 Dryococelus australis | reverse complement strand
TCTAAAAGAAGTATCGGGAGTATATGTGCTGTAGACGCTCTTTGGCAGTTTAAAATTCACAGCGATACAAACTGAAGGTTGATTTACGACCCGAGTTTTAAGATTATAGTACTCGTGACAGTCAAACTACTCCAAGGCTTGTTGAAACAAACCAGATACCTAATTCAGGATGTAGAGGGACTAATTGGAAGGTTTATAAAAGAATTTAGATATAAAGGTCTACACTAGTGAAAGGGATGATTATAGAGTCTCCTTAGATTTAAACATACACACGAGTTGAAAGAGGAAAGTTCCCATGGTTTGCAAATAAAAATTATTTTATATTTCCTCCGTTTTTGTTGCTGTCACCTTAAAAATACTTTTGTTAGTAAGTGTGCAGCGGCCCAAATGGACGTTCCTCGCTTCAAAAGAACGATGGAAGATTTCTTTAGTCGGGTACTGCGTTATGCCACATGGAATTACCCTTGTGTTGTGTGAGCTGTTTCGAAATTGCGCCCCTTATGTTGCAGTTTAAATAACCAGATTTGATCGCGGGAAGCTTAGCCATGCTGTTGCTAACTAAGAACTCTCTAGTTTGAGAAGGGTGCCTGGGCAGGCGCTTTGTGGCGTAGGAACCATTTGCGAATGCGTAGTTCTAATGTTCTACCAAGCACAGTTTCTCCCATACGTCTACAAACGCCACGGTAAAAGTCACAGCTATGTTATGAGAACGAAATCCACGGGAAACGATCTCCTTGCCCAAAACGACTAGAATCAGGCTCCCTGCAAACTTCCGATCTTTCCGTGCCTTCTTTGATCGTGCGAAATGTGGGCTCTTTCACCAAGACGTTTGTTGTTTTGTTCTGGATCAAAACTGCAATTGAAAGTTTCTTCACTGCCTTGGTCCCAGAAATGGAAGATGGGCCATTGTTAGTCTTCTCACGAATCTCAAGAAGGAAGTTCACGAGTCTGTGCTTTTGATATACTCATGAGCCAGGGAATGAACTTAGCGGCAATGCGAAGTACATACGTTCATCTCCTTTGTTGACATCTCCTCGAAAACTTTGTAACTGATCGTAACGGTTTTCAGGAGGAAGGTATTTGTACTTGGTCCCCGTTAACCGTTAACTTTATTCATTTTCAACAGACACTCGACTGGTCGTGTCATTCAAAAACTGCGTCCCGGTCTTAAGAATGTTTAACAAATGCCGCACTTAACACTGCAACAGCTTGAGTTGCAGATTAATCAAGCTTAACATAAAACTTTGTGAAGACATCAGTTAAACGATCAGTAATTGCGATCACTGACGAAACGGAAATGAAGTCAAAAACACTCGCAATAAAGTGTTCCCAATACGATGATATTTGGAAGATCAATGCAACGGGGTAGTCAAACGTGACCTTGATTCTCCTATCCCCGTTTCCTTTTAATACGAGCTAGGACACAAATATAGTACATGAATTTTCTGATCTTAGCCATTTTAGTAAGCTACATTAAAATGAGTTGTATATCTCGTTTAAACCTCTCAAAAATATCAGAAACCGATAATTGAATGGGGTGGATTTAAACAACGTAATGAACTGCATGATGGCTATTGTTAAATAAATAAATCTAGTTTTATGTATATACACATACATACATACATATATATAAACCTTCCATCACAGTTTCTGCTTTTGACTGGGACTTCTCAATTTTGCGCCTTGGGGAAAAATGTAGAATAAGTCATCGAATACTACATGGAACTATCACATTTTCTGAAATCGAAAATTAATAATGTTTCATTTGGTATAAATATAGTAAAACACTTTTAAAAATCACATGTAAAAATTAGCATTGTCTAGAAATAAACGTTCAACGACCGTGTGCCGATCAGGCGACATCGTGTAATAATTATAAAAATATATTTTATTATTACACTAATTTTTAACCTAATCTGTATAAAACGAAAATAAAGAGGGAGACTGCTCTGTGGTGAGACACTGGACTTGCATTAGGAATGCCGTGTCTTCGATTCCCGATCCTGTAATCCTACTCACAGTTTTATGTGGTTTTTCAAAATCACTTCTTATGAATGCCTTGATGGTTTTACGTAAGCCATGATATTTCTTCCTAGTTTCTAATATTTTGTTACACTAGTTCCGTCTCAAATCTCGACGCTTTCGACAAGACTGTAAGCTACAAAGATAAAAATAGTACGTCAACGAAATTAATCAATTTCAGACGCCATTTATTGGTACATATTATACTTTCTACAAAACAAGAAGTAAACGCACAGTTTTTATATATTTCGCTGCTAATGATAGTGCAAAATGCCAGTACATATTTATGTTAAAATGTACGTAGTAAAGTGCAGTTTTTTAAGAGTTAAATTCGAAAGATGTTTAGTCAATGGTGAACTACGTATAGTTGTGAGTATCAGTTATTTAAAAGGTACTGTTGCTGTAGACTGTTCCCTATAAAATTAGCACTTTTGAAAGCCCTGCTTAAGATATACTTGTATACACGTTGGGTATTCTTCCGCCTTATGAAGAATTAACATTACCATGGGCCTCATCACTTTATTCATGTGTCGATCAGGAGAAACTGTGGAATTATTAGAAAAGTAAGTATGTTACAAATCTGGTCATTTTTAGACTTGATGGATTAGAAAAAAAAAAAAAAAAAAAAAAATTTAAGTTATCACAAATCATTACTTATCGATTTTTATTAGATGTTGAGATATGTAACTACTTTCTATCCATCATTACCAACTTTACTGGGCGCATGTCGCTCAGTGCGCCCGTTAAAATATTATGTTGGCAGGGGCAGGGACTTTTTGCTAAGGTTGATTTCAAAAGTGCTCACTTTATCGTGAACAGCCTTTAGTTTAGCACTGCTACGCGTGGACTCCAGCACTGGGCGCGTGCCCCATGTTACGTGGTTACACGCGGTCCCGACGCTGTGGGGCGTGACGCGCCTCGAACTTCCCCCCCCCCCCCCCCCCAGGCAGACCCGCTCCTCGCTACGTCGCACGGCGGCTGGTGTAATGATTGACAGCCGACCTTACTGACGACACAGCCTCCTCCTCCTTGCCGGAGGAGTCGACGACTTGAGAGGATCGGCAAGAATCTTCTTGTAATCTCCATCCCGAGCGCAACCCGACATGTAGAGAATATTCTGGACCAGGGCTGACGACACTATAAATAATCTCCTCTCCCCCCCCCCTCCCCTCGGCCAGGTGAAAAACAATCAGTTTTTGTGGCAGCCATCTGGCTCAAGTGCAGCAATCGGGAAGGTAGTGAAGCGAGGGACATCAGCGGTTAGGTCGGACGACGGCTGAGGGTGTTATACGACGGCAGACGAGCGCGTGTGTGGTGCGGTACGCGACGAGCAGAAGGCTACTGTACACAGAGACGCTCGGAACACGCTAGAACAGTCCGGACTGGTGGAATGTAGACTGAATTAAGTTAGGAATGTATGAATGTGTGATACGGACTTTATTGTAAACTGTATTGGAACTGTAAAATATGGACATACATTATATACGCCCGGCTGCGTGTTCGGATAAGGCTTCTAAACTACTTAATGGATTTTTACGTAGTTTTCATCATCATTTAGAGAATTTATTGAGGAAGATTAATATTTAATATAATGATAGTAGAGAAATGTCGACTTTTCTAATCAATTCGGAAAAAGTCGCTTTTCGGGCGTTTACATGGCTTACGCTGACTAAGCCATAAGAGATACGCCAAATTAATGTACTGCAGAATTGCAGATCTCAAAAAGGTCTACAAAAAATCTGCGACTGCATATGTTTATCTTTTAAGGATGGCCCACAATAACCATTTTTGTCTTTTAGGGGTTCGCTTACGAAAACTTTTTGAACAACACAGTATTAATCCTATGTTAGTTACCTTACAAATGTGTAATATTGCAATTCTGCAAATTGTATTGATTAAATTGATTAATTTTAAGTAGCAAGCGATAGGCATTTACTGAGAGATTGTAAGCCTAGAATATTTTCTTTGTAGTGTTTGTAAATAAATAAGGAAATAATATTAACAATTTATTTAATTAAGACCTCCATTCCTTAAGGAACCTGGCACGGTCCACTGACCTAAAACATTGTAACAGTATAATTCATTAGTCGTGGAAAGTTAAAACTGAACAGATACTCAGTTCAGCGTTTGACCACATCACTTTCCAAACCATCGAAGCTAACTCATCAACGTTCGAAAGGCGAATCAGTTAAAATTGTTTCGAATTTTACTGTGAAACCGACGCAGACTGCCCTGCTGGAATCATTAACGGTAGACTGATTATTTCAATGGCTGAGAATGTGTGTAGTGTCAGAATTCATGGGAACTTAAGTTGGTTTATTTTGCTTTGAAGTTAACATTAACGCAACAGTAACACGCTATTTGTTTTAACATAAACGTAATTTTATTTGTTCGAAGTGTAACTTGGCCATGCAGACGTGACAAAATTATGATCACCGGCAGAAGATGTAAACCAAATGGATCGTACAAAATAAAAAGCTCGATAAACCGTGAACTAGCTGAAACTGAATTTACAATGTGCAATATTTTTCACTTCTGAAATCATTGGGTTATCTTAATGTTAATTTCTGTTTTGTAAATTGCCCTAGAAAACCTTTATCTAAAGAGCTAGCGACATGCTGGGTCGCATGCTCAGGTCATTTTCCACTGTGGCATATCCTAACGTATTACTACCCTAAGTACGAGATGGTGCTTTCTATCTCCAACAGTTTGAATCGATCGTATACTGATCCTGCAAACCATTTCTCAGATACTAAACTTACAGGCTTATTTTCCGTTTTCTCCGTTGTCATATGCCGCATTACGCTTTTGTTCCTTTTTTATTGCTTACTTATAAATTCAGTTCATAGAAACGTGTGTTTACATAACTTCTTTCAGCCTGCAGTGACACACGAATGAAATATTTAATGAAAGCCTACAAAAATCGATTGTACAATAATTCTTTATTTTTTGGCACACTCTTTTCCTTATAGCTGTCGTCACAATGTGGAAACCTTTCGTAACAATATAGGCCCATTTTATTATACACAATCTGCGTATTCGTATTTTTAAGCGTTGCGCAGGGACTATGAAGTTAAAGAACAATTATTATTATAATGTTCTTCAAATGTTCCAATTCTAGCAATCTTCAACTAGCAGTCTCTCTACAAAAACTGCGATGTGCTGGAATGTTACGATATAACGTCATAACACGTTCTTCACTAAAGTCGTAGTATGTTACTTTTTCTTTCCTCTCAAAAACCTCAATTTCCACCTAAACTGAAATACTTGAAAAATTGATATACCTCTCTCCACTTCTGTGGAATTTATACAGCACAAAAATACAAAATAAGATAATATTATGTAGCCAGTAATACAAGGAAATAAATACTAGTAAACACAGGCGCTAAATAGTAATATTACAATAAATAATTTTCACCGCTTATATAAAAATAATGCTTACGAATTATACACAGTGACTAATTAAAATATTAATTTAATATGTATAATTACAAAGGCTGTCCGGCGAAATTTTGAGCAATTGCCATGCAATAATATTTATTAGACGGAAATGGCGACTTTCATCTTTGTGTACTGCGCGCCAGATACTTGCGAGCTTGAACAAAGTCACAAGAGATAGGACCTTGCTGCCGATATTTGGAATCCACTTCAGAGTATTGATGTAACCGGGCGGTCTAGACTTTTCCTAAACTTGTCGTGTATCACAAGCGTTATTGTACCTCCGTTAACGTGAAAGTGTGTTATTTTTATGGTTAATTAGGATTTCTTGCTTATATATAGTGTATAAATTATAATATTTCGTTTACAATTAATACGAATAAAACCAGAGGGGAAATGGTCGTGTTGTTAATGGTTGCTATAGGGTGCTCACGGTAAAATGAGCACTATTTAAAGCCCTGCTTGAGATCTATTTGTATACACGTTGTGTATTCCTCCGCATTATGTAAAATTAACATTGCTATGCGCCCCATCACTTTATTCATCCGTTGATCAAATGAAAATGTGAAATTATTAAAGAAAGTAAATACTTTACAAATTTGCACATTTTTACACTTTGATGCATAAAAAAAACAGAAAGGGAAAGAAATAATTCAAAGTTATCACAAATGGTTACCGAACACGTTTTGTTTGACGTTAAGATATGGAACGCCTTTCCTTTCATCGTTACCAACTTTACTAGGCGAAAGTCACTCAGATCACACACTGAAATTTATGCATGCAGGGGCAGTGAATTTTTTCCAAAGTCCATCTCTAAAGTGCTCACTTTATCGTGTACAGCCTTTTAGAAATAGTTCTCATACAGAATAGTATTAAACTGAGTGCGTACGAATACTAGGCGTTGTCACTTTAGTGTTATTTTATAGGCGTAGTTAACATATGTTTGCATGATGCAGAGGAATAATCTGAATGTAGAACTTCAGCAGTGCTTCAGGAAAGTCTGAAGTCAATATGAATGGAGTATTGCAGTCATCCGGAGGCTCACAGATACGTGGCGGACTGTATAGCCCTGACAGCTGAAGGGAAGATTCCTTCTCAACCCGTCTTTCACAGAGAAGGAAACAACCCCGCTCCCCCTCCCCCCCCCATGTGTGGGTTGGATGATGGTTTCGGCGAGGGTTGCGTACAGCGATGCGGGATGTCGATGAAGTTAGGAGTCGGCGCTCTTTTGTTTCCCGGCCCTAGGCTTGCCGTACAAGTCGCCCTACCGCAGCGTAGCGCGTGTCAGTCGAGCGCACTTCATATCCACCCTACCTACCCCCGCACGGTTGTATCTATACATTCCCTACTTTTCCCCTTCCGAGCAGGCAACCCTCATCGCACGCGTCTGCACAATATAGGCTCGCCACCCTTCCTAGCTTCGGTTTTGGCAACCCTCTGGTTCGCCCCGGTATCGCGTGCGTAAAAGCTGTTCGCGATAAAGTGAGCACTTTTGAAATCAACCTTAGAAAAATTTCACTTCTCCTGCCTGCATATATTTTAACGTGAGCACTGAGTAACATGCGCCCGTCAAGTCGGTAATTATGGAGGGAAAGTAGTTCCTTATCTTAACTGTTCGGTAACAATTTGTGATAACTTAAATTTTTACTTCCCCTTTTTGTATTTTTAATGCATAGAAGTGTAAAAACAAGCAGATTTATAAAATATTTACTGTTATAATAATTTCCCAGGTTCACTTGACCGACGCATGAATAAAGCGATGAGGCCCATGACGATGTTAAATCTACATAAGGCGGAAAAATACACAAATTGCACACAAGTAGATCTTAAGCACGGCTTTCAAAAGTGCTCATTTTACCGCAAACAGCCTATAGTTTTATTCGTGTGTACAACTTCAGAGCTGGTATGTAGCTATATGCTATTCAGGCATTAAAGTCTTCCACCTGTACGACGCTATAACTGCGTTGAAGATTGTCTAAAAATCTTTTTTTTTTGTAACGAAACTATTAAACGCTCCCCCAGTATGTTTACCCACGAAGAGACACCATGCCTCAGAGGACGCAATGGCAATTGAGAGTTATCACTCACGCCGCAGATATTATTTCGGAGTTATAAAATTTAATTAAAAACGGTTTTTTCAAACTGTCGTAACTTAAAACGTACTTGCTGGACACGAAGCAAACTACGGTAGGAGTCTGTAATGAACTCTGCTACAGACTTTTCGTCAATAAAATGCTAGGGTCACCTGAAAGTCCCATAGGTACACGTAGCACTGCCAAAACACCGCGCGCCAGTTCGGAGCCCTGCGCGTAGGGGCGATGGCGCTCTTGTAGCGCATGCCAGTGCGACCCTTATAGCTCCCACGCTTCTCAGCCAAAGGGGAGAAAAAGATGCAGCCAGTCAGGCGGGCCCCTGTATAGGAAGTTACAATCAGATATAAATAAACACAAAATGCAAGTAGACGACCATCTCAAATGCAGAAAAGTAAATTGTTTTAACTTAATTGACACAGAGTCGTTAGGGCATGTTATCTATGCAGCTATGACTTCACAGAAAGCGCATTTCAGACAGGAGAGACAAACGTTTCCGCAAATAATGATTTTGCAGGGACATGACGAATGTACATTTACGTCAAATACTCAGAGTATGGCGAGTTATTTTCTGCTGCAGTGTTGAGATTCCCCCCCCCCCCACCCCACCTCATTCCAGGCGATTCCTGGTGCAATTTCATGTTTCGGACCTTATCCTTTAGGCGAAGACACTGGACAATTGTGTCGTAAGTCTAGAAAAAAAAACATAAATATCATGTTCTTAGTTAACGATGGAACAACAAACAATTACTCAACAGCCAAACTTTAAAAAACATTACACGTAAATAAACCGCAAAAATATTTCAAAAAATTCGGCTACATCTCATTTGTACGGTTGTCGACAAAATCATAATTTGAGTGTGTTTCGGTCACATGGATAAAATTAACTATACCATCCACAAAAAAAAAATCTAAAATATATTCCTTTAATTCATTTAAAGAAGTGCTTTCTACAACCTATTAATCAAAAATTGAGAGTTATCCATTTTCTTGAACGAAAATAAGATTATTTTCTCGGTGTCTTTACTTAAATGCTGCTAGGTACATAGTTGAACTTTTTTTTTTTTTTCGATGTAAGTGACGTGGTTTTACTTACTTTATGACAAAAACACTGGTATTTTGACTGTGGCATATAGGTACGCAAAAATTATGTAGATTATTATTTTTTATTTCCGGAAGTTTCAAAGTAGTTGATTCCTACAAGCTGAGCATTGTTTGATAAAAATAAAAAAAAACATGCACTTTTTAATGTTTATTAGTTTCACTGTACGTAAAGTTTTTCTTGTGATTAGCGTAAAATGCCAAAGGTCCACCTATCTCTTGAGAGAATTTATGTTAATTTCATTCTGTTACAGGAGCTTATTCCATTCCACTGCCATCGTGTCTACATTGGGAAACCCTGCGCTAGGTGTGCTAGTCTATTCGTGTTTTCTTCCCACTTTTTGAATCGAACATTCGAAAAATCACTCACGAGCGACGTGTTTGGTTGTTTCTTAAACATGCCGCCGCGTACCACCAGCGTTTTATACTTGTGTTTACATGAAGGTATAGGCTGTTCACGGTAAATAGAGCACTTGTGAAAGCCCTGCTTCAGATATACTTGTAGGTAAGTTGTGTATAATCCCGTCTTATGTAGAATTAACACTGTCATGGGCCTCATCACTTTATTCGTTTGTCGGTCAAGTGAAACTTTGAAATTATTAGAAAAGTAAATAGTTCACAAATTCGCTCTTTCTTACACTTCGATACATCAAAAAAAGTACATAGTGAAAGAAATATTTTAAGTTATTACAAATAGTTACCTAACACTTTTAATCTGACGTTAAGATATGAAACTATTTTCCATCCATCGTTACGAACTTGACTAGGCACATGTCACTCAGTTCGTCCGTTAAATTATGTGCAGGCAGTGACATTTCTCTAAGGTTGAGTTAAAAAGTGCCAACTTTATCGCGTACAGCGTTTACCTTATTTTTTTATTAAATTGAAAATTCGTTTATAGTTTTTTAAAGTTATAATATCAAATTTTAAATTAATATAAATTAAATTAGTAAAAAGATAGATGTGTTGGTAGTGCCTAGTAAGAAATAATTCTTATGCAGAATATTATTACTGTAAGTGAGCAAGCATGCAGTGCACTGTCCCTTCGGTATAATTTTCTAGACTCAGTCAAGTTTCGTTTGGATCAGGTGGAGGAATATCCCGGAAGATGAACTTCAACAGGGCTTCAGAAGAGTTGGATGCAACTGTGAACCGCCTATGCGAGAAAATTACTTCACAGTATAAGAAAGTGCACCGTAGTTTACATAGACTAAAGTTGAGGCAGACCGCTTAATCGTCTTCTGCGCATGTACCCAATATTGACCTACCCCAATCATACACAACTGTCAGTCACATGGTCAACAGTGATGGACATGTTTGTTTATATCATAATTTTTAAATTACAACAATTTTGTTAGTAAAATACTTTTACCAATTTGAATTTAATCAAACTGCGTTGCTAATTGGTTACGGGAAGTATGAAAACGTCTCTAAGTACTTGTTTACAAATGAGTTTTCTAACCTAATATCCAAACTATGCCGTTTTCGTTAGACGTGTTGGCAGAAAAGCAGTTCAATGTTGGGGAAACGGAGATTGGTTGTGCGCAGCTAGCGAGATCGGTCTACCTCATCTTTAGTCTACGACAGTTTACAGCACTCACAGGCTGTTCACGCCTAATTGAGCACTTCTGAAATCTCCATTGGAGAAATGTCACTTCCCCTACCTGTGTATTTTAACGGGCTCGCAGACTGGCGTGCGCCCAGTAAAGTTTGTAACGACGGTAGGGGAAAGTAGTTCCACTTATATTACGTTGAATTTGAAGTGTTGGGTGAACAACTGTGAATACTGAAATTGTTTCTATTGCGTTCTACTTTTTAATGTATGTATGTGTGCGTGTATTATCACAATATATAAAATATCAACCTTCTAACAATTTCATAGTATCACCTGACCGACACGACGCATGAAGAAAGTGAACAGGCTCTGGGTAATGATAATTTTACATATGGTGGAAGAATACACTATGTGCATACAAGTAGACCTTAAGCTGAGCTTTAAAAATAGCCCACTTTACTTATTCATATTTTCCTCATAATTGTATGCTTATTTATAATTTATAGTAATAATTACTGACATTCATAGTAGTAAAAGGTGGAAGGGGATTGCAACCCCAAAACCGCCCCCTGGCTTCGCCCTTATGTGAAGCAGTTTTCATTCCCTCCCTCCGGCCGGCCAGACAAGGAGCAGGGGGGAGGTGGGAGGGAACGATAACGATAACGTATGTGGCCGGGAGAGATAACTCCAGCGGTCGATATATCGATACGGACGTTCCCGCCAAACGCACGACGGTGTAAACACGCTCAAATCATCTCGCATCTCGTGATCTTCGACACTGAAGCAGACCGGCGGTAATCTCTGCTGACGGGGTTAACGACCCGCTGCTCAGGGCTAACCCCCCAGTCAAGTGGTGGCTGGCAGTTATCGTGCTTCTTCATGTATCTGATTCATCGTTCAGTGAGCACTTTCGAAAACCTTGCTTGTTTATTCTTTTTACAAGTTGTGCATTACTGCTACTCACGTAGAAGTGAACACAGTCCTGGCCCTGACAATAACAATAAAAACAATAATAATAAGAGTAATAATAAATAGGTATGCACGACCATCGGCATTTTTTGTAAATCATTAAAAATATTGTTCGCACATTTATAGGCATTTGTAGAGCCTACGCTTTCTTTATTGTGACGCTAGAAGAAAATCATTGCCAATAAATCTAGAAAACTGCTTGCACTGAACAAGAACCACTTCAAGATGCGCTTGGTATTGGTTAGGTTATTTTAGGTCAGGATTAATTAGGACAAATTAGGTTATACCAAGATGCGCTGGGCATTTGTTACGACTACTTGGTATTGGTTAGGTTATGTTAGGTCAGGATTGATTAGGATATATTAGGTTATATCAGAAGAAGTTCATTTGCGCTAATGTAGTGTTTTTTTTTTACCAATTTTATTTATTTATCTGGCCAAGTTAGGGACTGTTTTTTTATTTTTACAAAGAAATGTGGCCTACGACTGATGTATTAAAAATACTATTTAATGCTGCAGTGGACTTTTGAATACTATCGTAAGTTTCTTGCAGTCATTTATATGTGTGTGTGTGTGCATGTGTATCATTGGGATGTGTGTCTAGTAAGTTTCTTGCAATCATTTGTACCTGTGTCGCCCTTCGCGTAACTATTAATATTGTCAAGACCATACCGAACTTTATTCAAGATATTCACGAGTAGACAGATACTGGCAATTTGTTACCAACATAAATACCTTAATTAAATTTCTTGTCCTCTTGGCCATTGTGTTGAAATCACCTTTTCTTTGGTGTGCATCTATATTTCTCTACTGTAAACCAAACTCAAGGATATATTTTTATTTGCCATAAAGATAATTGGTATTGCCATAAAACAAACATTACAAAGGAAAACTCAAGTTTCTGTAACCTTCCCTGCGCATTAAAGCAAGAATTTGTTAGGGTATACAAAAGATCAAAGAAATGCATTTATTTGCTATACAGAAATATTTCACGTGTTTTTTACACAGCAGAAGTTTGCAAACAGCTTCGTTTCTCAGCCTTAGTTTATTTGGTTATTGTTACATTACTTTAATTTTGTACGATTATGATATATGTTATTAACGTTAAAGTGAGCACTTTTGAAACCCCTCTAATATGGAATAATAGTCAATAAATATTATTTATTTTAGCCTTAGACGTTAACTTCCGAATGCAGTGGAATATGTACACTGTTTATTACTTACATTCCAATATTTATTTATAAGGGTGGTTAAAGGGTAAAAAATGGCTGAAAGGAAAATGTAACTTTCGACTCAGAAAAGGAAGGGTTAAAGTGATGCAGCAGATAGTGTTGTGTTTGACTACTTGTGTCATGCTACAGAGTACTTAAGAAGGTGAAATACCCACTTACCTATTCTACTCGCGGTTTCTTCACACTTTCTGAATCACACTTTTGAAGAATCACCCCAAGTATGACGTGTTTAGTTATTTCCTAAATATGCAATGTACCACACGCGTTCTATACGTCTGTTAACATATAAGTATCTTATTTTTCGTTCAATTGAAGTTTTATCAATATTTTATCCCAAAATTATAATATTTAATTTATAACAAATATGTAAGAAGACAGCGAGAAAACATGTGTGTTGTTAGCGGCTGGTAAGCAATAGTTCTCACGCAAAATATTATTACAACAGAGTGCGCATGAATTCCGTGCGTTGTCCTTTGGTGTGATTTTCTAGACTTATTTAAGCCCACTTTGCACAAGTTGGAGGAATATCCTGGAAGTAGAACTTTAGCAGGGCTTCAGAAAAGTGTCAAATAACCCTGAACGGATTGTACTGCGAACGGAAGTCGCATACGGTAGCGAAAATGGCGTCTCTAGCCAAGAAAACTCTGGAATGACGTTCACCTATCATCGCCTGGTAACCGTATCACCAGTAACCAGTCCAACTAATAGCGAACCTTTCGCAGTTTTCAGTAGCCGGACACAAGGCTCGTTTCATAGCTTCGAGCAGCCGAGTAGAGAATTATGGTCAGCCACATCAAAGTAACCAATGCGCTATTTCGTCTGTGGACTTATCACTCTGTGGTCATACAGTGGATTAATATATGCATTACTATAAAAACTATAGCGAGTTACGAAAAAATTCCTTACATTATTTAAATAACTATGACAGATTACGAAATAATTCCTTACATTATTTAATTAACTATAACGAGTTACGATATAATTCCTTGAATTGTTTAATTAACTGTAGCGAGTTGCGAAATATCTCCTTACATCATTTTAATAACTATAACGAGAAAAAAATAATTCCTTACATTATTTAACTAACCATAACGAGTCACGAAATAATTCCTTACATTATTTAATGAACTATAGTGAGTTACGAAATAATTCCTTACATTAGTTAATTAACTATAACGAGTCACGAAATAATTTCTAAGATTATTTAATGAACTATAGCTTGTTATGAAATAATTCGTTACATTATTTAACGAACGAAATAAATACATTGATATATTTATTTCTGTTTTCACAATTTTTTATAACCTACTTTGATCCGTGCAATAACACATTCATTTCTGAGGTCAAGTGTTGCAATCACATACTCGTTTGGTATGAGCTGTACTTGTGTTTCGTGGTGCATGCTCGCTGATATTGGCATGGCCGTTTATGTAAAATAGACGTAGAAGGCATCTCAAATCAGATTAACCTCGAGGAAGACTGGGCAATGATACCTTATACTGTGTACAGTACCGACTATAAAATTGTTACATGAAGGAGGACGCCTGAGATGCGTATCGGAGTTCTTGAGGGATGGAGGTCTGAATAAAAAAAATAAATGAAACTAAATTTCATTTATAGTCTATTCTCTCTGCTATTATCTACAGCATTAATTATCTGTATCCACGTTTACTGTTTTTATTTAACAGCGAGCGCAATATTTAATACATATTTCACTCTAATTAACGCCCTTCTTAATTGTTTCTGTTGGTTACACTCAATTAACTCATACTCATTCTCAACACATCTGTTGCCATCATTTATAACGTCTTTCACTCACGCATCTAGTCCAATAGTCCAGTCTGCTAACCGCGTCCTCCACTGTTTGATACTCGCAGTCGCAGACTTCCCTTCCAGCTGGTCACTTCTCCCACTGCTCGCCTTCTTTCGGTTGCAACTTGGCCGCTTATTCATCCGTCAACTCTAACTCAAACTCCCGGCCCAGAGGCCTGCCGAAATATTTATAGTGTCACGCCTTACCATCTGGAAGTTTCAGCGCACCCCGAGATGCGCTGAGAGAACGAGGTCAGTAATCCAGCGCATTCGTCAGATATCGGCCGAAAACGGTACGACCAAAATCCGCGCGTCTGTAATTCGAAACCCGTCATTTCCTGGCCTTCCGCCATCGCTATCGTATATAACAACTCTCTTTATTTCTCTGCCACTCGCCCGCGCACGATGCGAATCAGTGAGCGCGCAACACTATCATTCATTTGTAACTTGTCTACGATCACGGGCATTGGGAATGGACGGATTAAGATTACGCGGTTCCAGCTAATGAATTGATGCAGCTATGCAACGGTCGTATTAGTTCTTTCCAGTATAAGAAACGTTGGAAATTATAGCAGCAGTCGATCCTGTAGAATACTATTGTACAAATTTTCAATCATTATTTGCCCACGAACAGTCCTTCCGACGTTGCCTTCCGCTTTACAAAAATATGCAATTCTCTGGAACTAGAAGCAATTCGACAGAAATTTCTACAGTCATTGAAACTTTGCCTTAGAGGTTTGTAAAAATGGTTTTGTTGTATTACTTTCTACTGGGTAATTTTCTAGGCTTCTATATTCCTATAGTATGAAATAAACATGTTTTGTTTTCATTTTCATACCGTACGGATCTTATACTGACTTGACAGAAGTCATGGGATACCCGTCTAATAACGTGTAGGGCCCCCTCTAGCCCGAATAAGTGCCGTAACTGGACGTGGCATGGACTCCAAAAGTGGACGGAAGATCTCTGGAGAGATGTTAAGCAATGCTGTCTGAATAGCTACCCAAAGTTCCGTGGTATTTCTAGGTGAAGGATCTTGGGTGTGAATGGCTCACTCCCCCACGTCCCATAAATGCTCGATTGGGTTCATATCGAGGGGAACGTACTGGCCACTCCATTCGCTGGAACTCTCCAGAATGCTCTTCGAACCAGTCCTGGACATCTGCAGCCCGATGAGATGGCGCATTATCCTGTTGAAACATCCCATCGTTGCCAGGAAAACTGAAGTCCATGAATGGCTTCAAATGTCACCAAGAAGAGTTTTGTAGCGGTTACCATTGAGTTTTGGGGTACACGGACAATTGGAAGCAACCCATGTGATGTTAACACACCCCACACCATAACAGAACCACCACCAGCCTGCACAGTGCCTTGTTAACGACTGGAATCCATGGCCTCATTGGGTTTGCACCATGCCCGAACCTTGCCATCAGCCTGAAACAACCTGTATCGTGACTCATCGGACCAGGTCACATGTTTCCAGTCCTCCAGGGTCCAGTTAGTAACCTCACGAGTCCAAGTGAGGCGTTGTGCCTGGTGTCGTGGTGTTAACAAGGGCACTCTGGTGAGTCTTCTACTTCCATATCCCATGGAAACTAATGCACGTTACCCAGATCTGCTAGATACATGTCTGACACCTCTGGCATTGAATGTGACTGTGATTTGAGCAAGTGTTCCTGCTCTGTTAGCACGGACAATTCTACCCAACCTCCGCCGGTCACGATCATCAAGTAACTTCGGATGTCCACGGCATTGTCCACGGTGGATCGTAATGCCTTGATTTTGATATTCCCTGTACACATGTGACACCGTGGATTGAAGAATACTGAAGGTCTCCACAACTTCTGAAATTGAATTTCCCATCCTTCTGGTACCCACAATCATGCCCCGTTCGAACTCTGATAACTCACGTCGCATTGTCATGAGCATATAAACAACAGTCAATCCAAATTATGTGACCACTTGTTCACAACTGAGACTGGTTTAGACCATGCAACGTCGTTCTGCAGCAGTGGCGCCACGAGTTATTCATTTACATAGTGCTATCCCATGACTTTAGTCATATCAATGTATAATAGTGTCTCTTTGTATTGTTTCTATATGCACATAGGGGTTGCATGGTTACTAGCTGCCATTATTGTCAACCAAAATTCTCTTTATGTTCTTGAGTGTGCATGTCTCAGAATTAGAAAAACTGACATCGTTTACCTTCAATTAAGATTTTGTAATTTTTAAAGTTGAAAATCTTAGAGTGAGTGGGAATGCGAGGCATTAGAGCTTTGTTTGTGAGATGAGGCGTGTAATCCTTACGTCTTTCCTCGAATGTGGTAAATGTCACCACTATGTAGACTAAAATCATCATTTTCCGGCTGGAGCATACACAGAGTTCGTATATGAGTCGTCTTGCATCTGTATGTCCTGGTTTTAACCTCTCTCGAAATTAATTTTGTACCTGGAGGAAATATCGTTAGACTCAGTAAAATTAAATTAAAGAATACATTTCAGTTCAAATACCAGATTTTTCTCTTTCTTTATTCTGTCTGGAGTTTCTGCAGACGACCAGTTTTCTGCTGTATAAACCTGGAAATGCTAAAGTTCTTTCTAGGATAAATTTAATTTAGGATATATATTATTACAGAAAATGGATGATGACACGGGACTGGTGAGACAATTGAAAGAGCACAGGTGACGGGCTTTATGTGGAGTTTAAAAAAAAAAATTACTTTATGGAGCAAATGCTAGTCTCCTGCGAGGCACCGCTGGTGGCCACGTGAAAAGCAAAACATTATCTGGGATTTCATTTCACCTTTCCAAAATAAAACTACAAACATTTTTAATTCGGAATGAAACAATTAAAATTTAAAAAATCCATGTGTTTGAATATTTATGTTTAATCTGCTATACAGTTTCATCTGCAGGTTTTCTATGGCAGCACATATCAGATACAACAAAGAGAAGCTAAACGATTCCGGAGAAACATGCTAAGCTCCGCTGCCTATGCCATGCAGCGGAACATTAAAAAAAAAGGCCTCACGTTAAATGAGTGTGAGGCTACTGTGAGGTATGATAAATAAGGGAAGCTATGTAAATGAATTATCAGATGTAATTAGCTACCAGAGCACAAACAAATGTTTACAGAAAAGATAAATACAAACAGAAACAGCAAGCAAAGAATAAACATATATACATCATGTACCGATCCCCAGCTCGTGAATCAATACATTCACTATTGGAGATATCATTTTACATCCCTATGTATAATTGATTGTTTATTTGTGGAAATTTTTATGGAAATGCACTTTTTATATACGGAAACTTGATTAGTAGTAACGAAAAACGGAAATGAGTACCGCAAATACAAAACACAGAACGTCTCTGTATTTTCTACACAGAAAAAAAAAGTATAATGTTGTTGCAGCGAAATCAGCCCGCGCCAATATATATATGTATTAGTAATGACCGAATTTGCCCCGCGATATGCCTTAGCACGTCATGTATAAACTATTGATGCCATCACTTATGCTAATTTTGTGAAAGACATAATTTTAGAATTTGGTTGTCCGAAATCCATCCTCACGGACAAAGGTACTTCACTGAATAATGGACTGATGACGTAACTCTTGCATAAATTACAAATTAAGAAATTACAAACCATGGCGTATAATCCATCTTGCAATGGTAATAAGATTTTATCCCAACATCTAACTTCTTGCACCAGTGACAATTCAACTCACTGGGACGAGTACGTCCCATATACAGTTTTCAATTATAACACGATCGTGAACCGTAGTACAAAGTTCACCCCTTTCTTCCTTATGCACGGGGTTGAAGCCACCCAGCCATCGCATGTCGTTAGACACTTTTATTCCCCACGTGCTAACGATTGGTGCTAACAGCTTAAACAAATACGATAGCAAGCTCGCGTTAATTTGGTTGCCTCCCTAAAAACAACAAAAACGGATATTTGACAGCAAACATCGCCCGAATGAATTAAAAGTAGGACAATTTGTATGGGTGAAAAAACACACCCGTCAGAAGGCGTTTTCATTTATATACGAAGGGCCCTACAAAATCGTCAACGTACTAGGCCCTTCTACAATCGTAGTAGAAATACATAGAAGAGGGATTAATAAAATAGAAACTGTCAGAACTCGAAATGAAAAATTTGCTAAATGTTCGTTAGTAACACCCGTCCTTACGTTACAGGGGGTAGAGGACTTGTGAATCAAGGATATTCCAACTCTAGGATGTACCAGGCAGCCTACTGCGTCCTGCTACTTTTGCTGAGCCTTGCAGCGAGGGTTTCTGCAAAATCGTTATACAGAACACACCGTAGGGTTTACTTCAGCCAGCTGACGCTGCAAATCCACTGAGAGAAAAGGTGCCACTGCTGTTTACGCTGCCTCTGCAGGAACCTCGGACTCCAGCGAACATTGACGAATGGTTTCGCAGTGATTGTGTCACGCGAAACTCAACTGTCTGCAGAAACGCCGAGAAACTTAAACAAATTTTTTATTCAACATCTGTAAACATTGTAAGCCAGTTCCTTTCCGAAGTGTTCCTGCTAAAGAGAAATAAACGATCTCTGACCTTCCTTGGTAATGTAGTGACGTGGTGCTGTGATATTCTGATCACACGCCGTTTTTAAGGTTTGTTATCTAATGAACAAATGTTAGCAGTACAGATATGTGAAATCGAAAATAATGTAAAATAATCTCTCAATGATCTGAATCTTACAGTCAACACTGTGGCAGAAATCAAAGAACAAGTTCAGTAAAAATTAATGCTATGTCAACTCAAGTTCGATCTTAGCATATGATTTCAATTCACAAGAAAGTATCATTCAGAGTTCACAAGTGCAAAGTCAAATCATGGTAGGCATAATTCTATAACTGATTAATAATGTCATAACGGAAATAAACTTGAACACCTACATTCAGGTCTGCCAAAAAAAAAATCTTTTACCGTTACAAGCGGTATCTAGGTGTCTCTTAACAAGAGAATTGGTAAAATTGGAGTCAAAAGTTAGTCAAATGGATTTGAAACTCAGCATTCCTGTTAGCAAAATAATTAATTACTATACTGTTCTCATAACAGAATGCACTTTTTCACCCACTCAGATCATAATAAAGATTCAAGTGCCTCTGCAACGCTCACAACACGAATGGCAATTTTTCAGAGCTGTACAAACTGCATACTTATAAAAATGAATCCTGTAACATTTAATTGCCAAAAAGTATTGTAGCGATTGACGATTATCCATATTACTAGGGCTGTAGCTAACGAGAGGAACCAGCTTTAGGGTTTGTATCTGATATCCAAATATGCCACAGAGTCTAATGAGGTAAGTTGTTTCAAAGCAGCTATCAAGTTACAAAATCTTGAAAAGTTATATAAATTTTGCAAATTTACTTGTGCCCCTAATAATAAAGTGCAAGTTACGGCTATTCACCCTCACCATTTTGTGATCGCAAATCCCTCTGCAATTTAGCGGTAAGATGTATAAACAAGTCACTTAGCCAGACAGTTGTCAGATCGGATATAGGGTCTATTGAGTGCAAGCTGAAGGGTAACTCTAGAAAAATTAACGATCATTGAAGCCACGCACGTGTGCGATATAGAAGTCCCGTCACTACTATAGCACATGCTGTATTACCGATCCAATGGCTTAAAACAACTCACTTTGAAACTACACTACTATCATTAAAAGAGGGAATATCATTCTATACTGTCAACGATACAGTAAATAACGCCAGTTCGTCAGTTTTTATTGTGTTATAAATGGCAAAGGGCTTGTTATACTATAAACTGATAAGGGTATCTATTATACTAGAAAAAGCAGTTTCAGTTAATGGCAGTAACAATTAAAATGCAAGTTCGAATCCACAAAGCGCTTGCATGAGAGAATGCCTAAAGAAAATATTTTAAGCGCTACTAACTGATTGAGGAAAACATTGAAAGGCAATTGTCCGTGTTGATAATTATATCGTAAATCGAGTAGCGCATCAGCTAGCACAGCTGTCTGTAGGCAGTTTACGGGATACGAAGCATTCGCCCGCCCACAAGTTCCCCGCTGTGTAGTCAGTGCTTTCTGTTAACTGATCTAGTAAAGAATTGCCGCACATCAAGAGTCAGCACATGAAGCTAGGTTTCGCCTGCAGTCAGGACTGCTGTAAGTTACTTCACGTTTAAGCGCTAGAGCGCATTCCAGGCGGCAAGCCACCACGAGACGAGGACGCCATAATCATTACCTTTATATGGTTTTCAGACCTTCAAGCCTGAATATAATTGCAAATCTAACTTCCAGTTCACATACCCGCAAGATAAGTGTGGTTCATTTTGTTAAGTTAAGGGCGTAATCTTTCATGTACATTTTCAACTAAGACTGAGTACTTGTACTTGTACTGAGTACTAAGTACTTGTAACAATCTGTGAATAACGTAGATGATTTACTATATCAAAGAATAGGTTGGAACTCTTTTTATAGCGCTATGGTGGAGTGTATCATTCAAAACTTGCAACGTAATCCATTTTCCAAATACCTTAGCGATCGGCACCGACGCTCTTATTCTACTATCATTTTTGGGGTAATTTTATATAGTTACGGAGCCAAACGCAATTCCTTTCCCACCCAATGATTGCATGAAACCATAGTGGCACAGTATCACCGTGCCGGCACACACTAATAAATATGGTCATCGTACTGTACATACATTTTTATATTTTTAGTTTTTACAATCAGATTGACAAACATAAGAAAATAATATTTTTCCATTGTGCAAATAGTTTATAAGTGTACAAATAATGTAAAAACATTATAGGTCGAATTATGAGGTTAAAGATTTAGATATTTTAAAGCACAATTGAATCATAGGCAAAATGTATAATCCAGCCATATAGCAGTACGGCAAAAAGTACTAACGGATGAATGTAAATAATTATTTAGCTTTGTAATTCAAATATGTTGTTAGCTCCAAATAGAGTCGTCAAAGACGTGCAAACAAGGCACATTGTTACTTTTTTAATAAAATTCAAAGTACAAAATAATTATAAACTGAGACTAGTAGATATGATGTTCTTTTTACCGTGCATAACACGTCTATTTAAATGTTAAATATTTAACAAATAAGATTCTCCGAAAACTTACTCGTTTCGAACAAATTTTCTTATCTTATTGCGCACAGAGCGGAGTAAGAATAAAGCTTCCAGTACAGTCAGCTTCCATATGTTAAATTGAAATATGAATGCCGTTTCCTTCCCAAGGTAGGGGAAACATGACTGAATAACATTTTCAAAATTTCTCAGTCCGCCGAGGTCTTTGATCCAAACAGGTATGTTAATTTGGTGGGGTGGAGGGGAATCATTTCCAGCCGTTGAGCCAACAGTGGAACATATTTTTGGCAAATTTCTTTGAACTGCAGTTTTGGTAGAGCATGCTTACAAAGCAGCAAAATAGCTCATTTCCCCCAACTTGATTCACTAATACCATTAATGCTCAGCTCCTATAAGTGCTACGGAAAAATTTAAAAAACACAAACCTTCCTCGATAAATGAAGATCATAACAGTAAAAACCGCATCCAAATCTGTTCAGTGGTTCTCGAAATTAGCGCAGTCATACAGACAGACGGGCGCCAGGGACTGCTTTTTATATTACGTAGTGATAATAGTCAATAAATATACTTTAGCCTTTGACGTTAACTTCTGGGTGTGGTGGAATATACACGCTACGTTTATTACTGACGTGGCATTATTTATCCAAACAGGTGGTCGAGTTAAAGGATAAAATAATGGCTGAAAGAAAAAAGTAACTAGGGCTTCAAATGCGTTCACTTTACTGTGAACAGCCTATATTTGTGTGTGCTGGGCCGATGAAAATCCTCACGTTGTGACAGAGCAAGCAATTAATCTTACTAGTTACTAGTGTGGTGCGGCATGCCTACCTGAGGACTTGTGGTGCCATTCTTCTTTGACGGAACGATGGAAGGCGAAGTCTACCGTACCATGTTGCCGGAAAGCATTGAGCCATCTGTTCAACGACGCTATCCAGTTGACGTTTACTTTCCCCGGCAGGACGATGCACCACCACGTTATACCATCGAGACTTACGATCGTTCCTGGATGAAACATTTGTTGGTGTAACTAACATGTGTAATTGTGTTCCGCGGCGTTGCAGACTATGGTTTGCTGATAGCGGACATTTTGAACAATTGTCACTGATATTTAAATTCAGACACACCCTACGCTGTTTTCATAACGTCAAGTACAAATAGTCCCATCATATTGTCTTTAATAGTTTCCCTGTATTTCACATTAATCATCAATTTGGGACATCCGTTATTTCGTTCAACAAACTCTTACATACTTGTTTGGCTTATTGAACAACGATTTCTTTGGATCAAGCTATAATTTCAGTGTGAAGTTAATTTAATGTCCCGTGAAAACTAAAAGTAAAAAAAAAAAAAATGAAGTGAGACAATTTTTTATGCGTGGATAGAGATACAGCTTTTTCTTTTCTCGATCTAAGTAATCGAGGCTCCGGAATCAGCATTTATACTGAGAAGAGGGATTTTCCTGGACAACAAAATAAATAAAGTTCACTTTCATTTTTTTAATTTCAAGTCAAAGTAACTGTAGCGATATTTATGGTTTGACGAAATAGTTTACGTCTTTCGTCCGTCATGGTGCCGCGGTGGCGCCACGGCTAGAGTACTCGCCTGCTGTCAAGGCGAGCCGGGTTCGATTCCAGGTGGGGTCGCTCCCGGATTTTAACCAAGTGGGAATCGCACCGTGCGATGTCTCTGGTACGCGGGTTTTCTCGAGGATCTGTCATTTTCCCCCACCCTTGCATCCCGGCGCTGCTCCGTACTCATCTCGCTTCACCCTCATCGGCTCCGAAGTTGCGAGCCGTCCAAACTTCTCCAATATCCATTCTTCCACCACCATCTGGCTTGCTTGGCGCCCCCAAGTGAAAGTTAACAATGCCATCGGTCGTGACATTGTGAAAAAACTATGCAACATATGTCCAATTTGCATAAAAGAAACGAAAGCTCATTTTAGTAAACTTTTATTTTAGGGGTTCTTTTTACAGGATGTTGCAATATTGCATGTCAATACTTCAGGGAACCATTTCTCACATAGGTCCGCAAACGCTCCGTTTCTTCCTACAGCCTGTAATACATAACGTACAGTGTATGACCCGTTATGTATTACGGGCTGTAGAGAAGAAACGAAGCATTTGCGGACATATGTTTATATAACATTTTTTCATCCTCCAAATCTGAGGAATGTTTCCCCGAAGTATTGCCATGCAACATTGCAACATCCTGTATATCAGACAATAAAATACTGCACTTTTATTTTCTAATTTACTGCCAACAGTAAAGCAAAAATGTACTTCGGCTAGTGTTTACGATATAATGTATGAAGTTTTGGGCAGTAGTTTCCTTAAAATATTGGTTCATTAACCGCACGAACCAACTATAGATTCGTTATTTTGTGTCTCGAAGAGATGCTGAAAATTACGTCTTCGCAATGTTACTCTGTCTTGACAGCTGGGGTTTGCTACAAGTTTGCAGCCAGGCGTGCACGTGGCTTGTCCTGGCTGTATGTGCTACCAGGCGCTAGTTGCTGCTCCTATCTTATTCAGTGTACGGTATCTGCCAATATAGAGCAGTTCGGTTGATGCATGGCTCTTGCGAGTGTTGTTCAATCCGCGGATACTTCAGCATTTTATGAAGCCCTGCTGAAGTTTCATTTCCAGGATATTCCTACGCCTCATCTAAACTCAACTTAACAAAGTCTATAAGATTATACCTAATGGACAACGCACTATATTCTTCGCGCATTCAGTTTAATAAAATTTTGCCTACGAACTATTTCTTACAAAGCATTATCACCACACTTTTTTCTCCCTGATTTTATTTATAATAATTATAAATGAGACAATTCAATTTATAGGCACAATAAAAGTAAAAATTCGGTTTAATTAAAAACAAGGTATTTTTTTGCTAACACAAGTATAAAATGCTTGGGATACATACTGTAGCATACTTAGGAAACAACTAAGACGTCAAATACGTGGTGATTTTCATAGATTTTATTCAAAAAGTGTGAAGATACAACTAATAGACTACATGCGCGGTCATCGGGCGGTGCAGCCGAGATCTCTGGCTCTAATTGGTTACATTTGGAATTTCAGAGATATTAAATTGTCACACTGTGTGCCAAAAATCATCAGGGATCTTCCTTTTAGACACTGTGCAGTTATAACAGGAAGACATGTTCACTCCAGATCTAAACTATGAAATTTAACTTATTTGCGGTCGTATTTAATGCAAGACAACCTATTTTAATTGATATGGGATACTAAAATTTAAGTCCTTAAGACAGTCGGGATAGCATAAAACGTTTACGTACATCCGACATTAGGAATATTTAATAATTTTATGGAGATGCATTAGCATTTCGTATCATCACATAATGAATTCATTGCCATTGGTCTTTACATTTTGATAGTGCTACTTTTCAAATTTATTTCGCTCTCCATTATCATAAGGTAAAAGCGACCATTTTTGGAAAGTGCGTTTTATTGCATGCATCTGTCACCGTATGTAAAAAAAAAAAAATGTTATTTGGCGTAGCGTCTATTTATGCCGAAAAGTAAATTATAACCCTTAAGTTCCCTACCTACACACGAGAATAGTAAAACTGAACCAAAGTATTTGTGTAATCTTTTGTATTTTTTTTTTAAGATAGCATTTTACACAATTACTTTATGAAACCCCCACAATAATAGTTATGCCTGTATTCTTCAAGAACAATTATGTAATAAAAACGCTAGCCCGGGTCCTGCAAAGCAAATTGTTTCAAACAAAACATCGAATAGTGATTTTCAAGATACAAGTATACTAGAGGCTATTCACGGTAAAGTGAGTTTTTGAGAAAACCCTCTCAATTGGAATGATAATGCAACACACACACACACACACACACACACACATACATATATATATATATATATATATATAACGTACTATAGATTACAGATGCCATCAGTATTGGTGATTTCGATAGTATTGATAGTCACGTTGTTTTGACATGTGCATATGTTCGATATTTTACGGGCACGGTATGTAAAGCAGATGTCGATATACCGAACATTGTATGTCTCCGGGTAGATGGCAGCGGAAAGAAGTGGTGTCGGCTGGGACTGCAGTGGAAGTGTGACGGCTCAGCGCCCAGAGGAAGTGGGAGCGCAGGAAATTTCCAGTAACGGCCGCTCCTCCGAGAAAATTCCAAGCCGCCCCATTCTCGCGCCGCGTGAGAGACAAAGGCACTTGAGCCGGGGACCATTTCTCCCGTCGTGTTGCCTTCTTTCCTTCCCCTCCCACTCTCCTCCTCGTGATACCGCCTTCAACCTTGCCAGCCCCGCACTCTCACTGGCGTCTCGGCGCCCTCCTGGGACAATCCCTCCCCTCTCTTCAGCCGACTAACTCTCCTCCATGAAGTAAAGTGCGCACGTGAGATGCGTGTAGTATATTCGCAGTTTCTTCACATTTTTCCAATCAAACCTTTGAATTATCACCCTATGTATGACGTGTTTAGTTATTTCCCAAATATGCCATGTATCACAAGCGTTTTATATTTCTGTAAGCATAAATCTACCTAATTTTACGTCAATTCCATTATTTATCTATAAATTATTATGTTACATTTGTAGTTAATGTGAATAAAGACAGAGAGAAAATAACTGTGTTGGTAATGTCTAGTAATAGATATTACATATGCAACATATTAAACTGATTGCCCGCAAATGCGGTGCGTTGTCCCTTTGGTGTAATTTTATAGACTCGGTTAAGCTTTGTTTGCACGAGGCGGAGGAATATCCTGAAAGTAGAACTTTAGCAGGGCTTCAGAATAGTTGGAAGTAACCGTGAATGGACTATAAATAGAGCCACGAGTATTTCGAGAATTCATTCGGAGGCGATGTAGACTCCAAACACTTGTTCTTTTATCCTACTGTTGTGATTGGACGAGAGTTCTTTGGACACGCCCCATTTAACTGTGAGCCAGTAAGAAGTAGGAAGCGGTAGTGTGAGTGAGTGTTTAACAGCCCTGTACAGAGACCACTTGATCACAGCAACCAATAAGCAAACGACAAATGTCTTGGCTGTCCAGCCTAGCTTACTGCCAAATCAATCCGCAACATTTTCGGGGCTCTAACTATAAATAGTGTTCTACCCTCGAATCCCATTAACGTCGTTTACGATCGTCGCATTGGCAGAGAAGCAGTTCAGTGTTTGTACACTGAGACTGGGACACTCAGCGGTTTCAACATTGCACTGATTTTCTACCAATAACAACGTGGAATGGATTTGAGGTTATTATCCATTCACGGGTTACTTTACACTTTTCTGAAGCTCTGCTATAGTTCTACTTCCGGGATAGTCCTCCGCCTCGTATAAACTAAGCTTAACGGACAACGCACCAAATTCGTGGGCACTCGGTGGTAATGATATTTTGCATGAGAACTATTTCTTACGAATCGCTACTAACACACAGATTTTCCCACTGTTTATTAAACATATTTATTATAGTTATAATGTTATAATCTGTAAATAGAATACAGGTATAACTTAACTTTAATGTAAAATGTGATAATTTCATGTTAACAGAGGTATAAAATGCTTGTGATCAATTGCATATTTAGGAAATAAGTAAAGACGTCATACACGGGGCGATATTTCAAAGGTTTGATTCCAAAAGTGTGACGAAACCGCAAATATACTTTAGAACTCTTGTTTACGTAAGCGAGTGCTTTGGTATGTTTGCATACTTTCTCTAGCCTAGTTTTTCATGTAACTATAGTCGAAGCAATTTGTAAACAAACACGTTCATCGCTGTTGACGACGTGACTTTGACTGTTGTACCGGCATGGGCGGAGTTATAGGCTGTTCACGGTAAAGTGAGCACTTTTTAAGGTCCTCCCAATCAGGCATCACCGACTAACAAGCATGATTTATTGCAGACTCAGGCATTAACTTTTGAGAGTGGTGAAAGTATACATCATATTCATGAGTCGCATGGGAATGTTGATGTTAAAAAAAGTTGCGGAAAGATAAAAATTTGCTAAAAAAGAAAATTTTGGAAGGGCCTTAAAAAGTGCTCACTTTACCGTGAATAGCCTATAACGTTGTGCACACGCGCAGGAGACGAAACTCTTGTCTACCTCGACTTTTAAGCCTATGCCCTCCAACACGCGATATGGAGCCCACACCCTGGTCGGCACATTCCACTTCCGGTTGGAATCAATATGGCGGCGCGCATTACTCTTTCAACGATTATTGACTGCAGCGCGTTCCTACGCTTCCTCCCCTCTACACTTACCGCCACCCCCAACCCCTTCTTAATCCATCATCCTCGATGCCGCAAGGGTGTCCAAATTAACTTACAGATAGTGCAACCCGTTTCGTTTTGCTTGCCTTGCGTGTTGCATTATTGTTAATAAAGTCCTACTTTTCATATTCTCATTTCCGCCTCATTCCCGTGCAGGATTGTTCATAAATGTTGTTCCCGATAAAGTGAGCACTTTTGAAATCAACCTTCGAAAAACGCCACTGCTCCTACCTGCGTATACTTCTCGGGCGCACTGAGTGACATGCGCCCAGTAAAGTTGGCAACGAAGTAGTTCCATATCTTAACGTCAAATAAAAAAGTTTTAGGTAACCACTTGTGATAACTTAAATTATTTCTTTCGCTTCCAATTACTTTTAATACATCGAAGTGTAAAAAATGAGCAGATTGGTAAAATATTTACTTCTCTAATAAGTTCACAGTTTCACTTGACGGACGCATGAATAAAGTGGTTAGGTCCGTGGCAATGTTAATTTTATATAAGGAGGAAGAATACACAACGTGCATACAAGTAAATCTTAAACAGGGCTTTGAAATGTGCTCAGTTTACCGCGAACAGACTATAACAATGGTATCCTTGATGAGGAATGGCAAAAAAAATTTATACTTTAAGTTGCTTCCAGGAATGAACACTTATTTAAAAAGAGGGTTTACTTGTGCTACATTCTCAGCAACGAATAAAAATATTCTGTACTGGCGTACTTACGAGGTCGTTCTCTCGATGTAAGCGCTTGGGCGGGGTGTAGGTGATAAGTTTCGGCACATCCCCACTAGATCGTTACTTATTTAAACAATTCGCAGAAGATGTTGGTAATAGGATTTTCACCCCATTAAATCTCTCTGCTTTGATCCCGCTGTATACCCCAGTAAGCTTGGTTGCACTAAAATCACACTTGTGTATGTGAACGGTCAAAGAGGCGGGAAAACGCACTAAAATACTCCCTGAACGTTACTAAAGACTGTTCGCGATAAAGTGATAAACCTTAGAATAAAGTCACTGCCCCTGCCTGCATATACTTCGACGGGCGCACTGAGTGACTTGCGCCCGGTAAAGTTGTTAACGATAGATAGAATGTAGTTCCGTATCTTAACGTCAAATAAAAAGTATTAGGTAACCGTTTGTGATGATTTCAATTATTTAGTCCGCTTTCTGGATTTTTAATGCATCAGTGTGTGAAAATTTGCAGATTTTTTAAATGTTTAGTTTTTTTAATAATTTCACTGTTTCACTTGACCGACGCATGAATAAAGTGATGAAGTCCATGGCAATGTTAATTTTACAAGTAGATCTTAACCAGGGCTTTCAAAAGTGCTCATTTTACCATGAACACCCCATAGACACCCAGGCATGTGTTGTAGAGGCAAGCACATGAGCGATGAACTCTTCCTCCGATTCATTTCGAGTCCCATTCGCCAGTTTCTTCAAGTGCCCCTACACATAATCGTCAAGTGGGGCGAGGTTCGGAGAACGAGCTGACCATGCGGTGGGTTCGCCGCGGCCAGTCCATTGCGCGCCGAATCCGTGGTTCAAAAGCTCTCGGACATCACGGCGCATTTAACGGAGTGTGTAATGTTGATAGTTATTTAACAAAAGAAGAACTTTTGCTATGGTATTTTCTATTATTCTTCGAAGTTTGAGAATTAAATATTTTTACACCTGGTATTTACGAATGAAGTCAACATATTATTGAATGTGAAGTATGCTATGCTTATTGTTGCTTTCATTCGGTGATGTACTCCATGATGTCTATTATGTCTTCTCCGGATGACCTTGAGGGCCCGAGTCTATAAGTTGACTATTATGAATGCGTATTCTACTTGTGGCTTACGATTTTTCATTTTAGTTTTCTTTGAGATTATCATAATCCGATTGTGCCATTATTACATCACGTCTTTTGATACTGCACCATTTAAGAAGTGCAAGTATCCGTATTTTACTTTTGTTCGTGCGAAATATCCATCGCACTTTTACGATGTAGGAAATATGCATTACTACTCTTCAGATTGTATGTATTGCAGTTAAGCTATTTTCATATGACTAGCGTCATCATATACACTAAAATGTATTATTATTATTTTCGGTTTCTCCTCCATTCAGCCATTATGTGGATGGGTACTATATAACTAAATATTTGATGTGTTTTTTCCTGTGATTTTTTATTATGTGGTGTTCCATTTGGTTTCTTTCTGAGAAATTTGTGTTTATATTAAGACTTCTTGCATCCTCCCTTCTCATTAGCATTTTTATTGCTGTTGTTCCTAAGTTTATAATGTATCTGAGTATACTTTTCCCACAAACTACTGGTTGACAAAGCCAACCCCCAGTATGGAAAAATTTTAAACTTCGTGTACTTTGTAACCACATCATGCACACACCAGAGACCCTTCTATCTAGCAGTGAGCGACTCTAGCCGTGCTGTTGAGGATATTTGGAGCAAATAGTGCAGAAACTCACCGCCTTTGAATTCTGGACTTGCGGATACACTCAAAACGCATGAGCAGTTTTAAATAACTTAGCCTTTGAGACAATTATAACAGTTAAATAAAATACCCGATTGATTTTAACAACTGTAAAAGATGTGCACAGATAATACCTGTTTACGTTGAAGTGTAACGTTAACACTATTATTTATTGTTAGAAAGAGAAATACTTCAAAAGAAATAAAATATAAGCCTATCTATAGAAGAGTATGGGGTGATTACTTTTTAGTTCTTTCGTACAAATCTCAATTTATGTTTATCTTTAGTGCCGTGGTTGAATGTGCTGTGTATTTGAGTTCTTCAATAGCTACATTAGCGAAGTACGTTAAATATTATTTAATCCGAAGAAGTTATACAACTTTGGCACTTACTGTATCACCGTATTGATAAACACACAACTTTCATTACTACATTTATGTTGCAAAATTTTATTTAATGAATACTTCATTAGTTACTGTTTATTGTAAAGAACTAACCCACACATACACAAATTATGTGTAGCTATAAAAATTTGGTTGGTATTGTTAGAGCGCTCAATTTCGTTTACCTTCCTGTCCTACTGGTGCGTAGGTTTTTATCATTTTTGCATGGGTGAAGTGTTTGCGAAGTGGGCTATTAGGTTTAATGAACACTATATCACCAGTAAAGTTCTCTTTGCGAAGTGTCTTAAATATGCTATTGGTACTCATTAACGAACCCACGTTAATGCATTCCAGGCAACAGAGTGACTTACACAGACTACTAAGCCGACCTAGATTTCCTATACTCTCAGTACACGCCCGTATCTCGCCTGATATTCTAAAACATAAACCCCTCACGCCATAAGCCGACGTATAATCAGCTATTCCACTGGTGGTTCCTTGCAATATACATGGTGCTGTTCGACCCAACTCTTGAACTTATCACGATGGATTCCATGAAAGCTCGCATGGTCGCTTGTATGGAGTCTACTATAAAATATTCAGCCGACTACTGTCCAAGTGGAGGTTTATGGCCATTCTTCTGGCAAAAAAGTAAAAACTTTAATGGGCCGTAAGGTTTTAAATTATTAATTTCCTAATTACATATAATGACCAAAAATACCCCTGTCATGCCCCAAAGCAAAATCTGTTCACTGTAAAGTGAACATTTTTGAAAACAACCTTTGAAAAGTGTCACCGCCTCTACCTGTGTTTATTTTAACGGACACAATGAGTGTTACGCGCATAGTACAGTTGGCAACGACGGAGAGAAAGTAGTTCCACGTGTTAATGTTAAATTACAAGTGTTAAGAAAACATTTTTGTGAATACTAAAATATTAAATTTTGCTTTTTGTTTTCTTAATGCACATACGTGTATGAATAAAACATGTGCAAAATATTTAATTTTCTAAAAATGTTACAGTTGCCCCTGACCGACGCACGGATAAGGTGATCAGGGCCATGGTAACGTTAATTGTACATATGGCGGAGGAACACACAATGTGCATACAAGTAGATCTTAGCAGGGCTTTCAAAAGTGCTCATTTTGCCGTGAACAGCCTATAATAACACAGATGTGAGGGAGCCTCGTGTACTGCGAACCACAGTTTCACACGCCAGCAAAATGACGTAACTGGCCAGTGAAGGCTTGGAACGTCATTCACCAATCAGCGCCTGGTAACGTACTCACCAGCCGGAATCCCTGCCAACAGGTAACTTCTGGCAGCATGAAGTAGCCAACCAGACACAAGGCTCTTTCCCAGAGCCCCTCGCAGCCAATCGGAGCAAAGCTACTTCATCATCAAAGGAAACGTCATGCGATTTCGTTTCTGTCTACTTCTCTACTCTGTGGTTCTATATTTGTCGTGTGCGTAGAAAGCGGCTCAGGCACTTAGTTTTCCCCTACGCGTGTGGGAGTATTGTCTCTTCATGTCTATTCAGGATGATACACTTATACACTGCTAACGGTAAAATGAGCACTTTTGAAATCCCTGCTTGAGATCTACTTGTATGCACTTTGTGAATATTTCGCCTTATGTAAAATTTACATTGCCATGGACCTCATCCCTTTATTAATGCGTCAGTCAGGTGAAACTGTGGGATTATTGGAAAAGCGAATATGTCACAAATCTGGTCAATTTTACACTTCGGTGCATTAAAAAAAAAAAAAAAAAAAAACCAACAGAAAGCGAAAGAAATAATTTAAGTTATCACAAATGGTTACCTCACATTTTTTATTCGACGTTTAGATATGGAATTACTTTCCATCCATCATTACCAACTTCAATAGGAGCATGTCACTCAATAAAACCCCTTAAAATATATGCAGGCAGGGACAGTGACATTATTCTAAGATTGATTTAAAGAGTGCTCACTTTATCGCGAACAGTCTGTAGTGAAGTAAGTCGAGAGGTTTGGCCGGCCACCTTAACACGGGAGTTTTGAGAGCCAATGAGGTTGAAGTGAGGTGAGTACGAAACACCGCAGGAACGCAAAGGTGCGAAAAACTGGGAGATCCCCGAGAAAACAAGCCCTACCAGAGGCATAGTACAGCACATTGCGAAAATTCTGGAGTGACGACGCCGGGAATCGAACCCAGTTCGCCTCGATGGGAGACGAGTAATCTGACCACTACACCTCCGCGGCCCCTTTGTGACGCACTTACCCAGCGCTCACACATGAAGGAAAAAGGGTGTGAGAACCAACTCCATCCATTCGGTGTGACTAATGACAGCGAGTCTCGGTGTCTCTCTGTAGGAAGATTTTTCTTTTAGCTCATTTTTTTGCACACCAATACCATTTGTCTCGCGTTGACCAGAATTTTTTGTATGAAGACCTACAGTTAAAGCGAAGATGTATTATATGAGCTGTAACACTATTGATATGTGTTAAAATATTACGGCCAATCTCATTGGCTATAAAAATATAATTTCTGAGATATGTAATATAATATATGAACGTGTAATGTAATGATAAAATATCGTTGTATATGTGAGTGAGTCTGATAGGTTATATTAATGATATACCTTGGGCTGAACTCTATACTGCCACACTAAAAAATCGGTGTATTCATAACAATTTTAATTGCCTCTGTAGTTTGAAACAATTGTATTATTAATTCTAATAAACGGAAAAGTCTTAATTCAAGTAAATCAATAGAAACTAATAAAATTACTTTGATTTTAATACTGATAAGCTGTTTTAATAAGAGCTAACTGAACTAAACCGATTTCAAATTATATGGTACTTTTGCAGAACTTTAGTTACGAAATATTATGCTATACTAATTCTCAAAATTACAAGCAGCACCAGCTTGCACATTGCACATTGCACATCAACCGATTTACCAACATCTGACTTTACCAGTTCTCGTGTCATAAATACATTTACATTTGCTGGGGGAAAAATACGACTTAGCTGTGTCAATAGCAGAAAATAATCGCAACTCTACCGATATCGTGAAGTCGTCCTTCACTAGTGTAGAACCCAGGAACAGCTCTCCCACTCACCACGGATAGCACATCTCCGGGTGGTGCTCAGCGAACTCGTCCTCTGCGGGCCGGAACAGCGGAGGTGGGTGCAGAATCGGAACCTCGCCAGAATCCGCAGCCAGTAGTCCTCCTCTCGCATAACTGGCTCTCCGAACTCCAGACACCGCGTCGTCCTTGGTGCGAAGTCCCAACCAAGAAGTCCTTCGCTGGGCCGTCCTTCCGTCCGGGCTCATCGTACAGCTTATGTCGAATTACCTCAGCATTTCAATAGTGCGGTGGATAATTCTGTATCTACGTCGTAAATATCAAATTTTGACAATCAAATATAATAGATTATCTTTCATACTCAGACTGCTTTCTATTCTGAGCTGGCCTCTCACTGATTCCAAATTAGAATGAATAAGTTTTTTTGTTCTATCAGATTATTGTTCGAAAAAACAGTGAAATGTAATAGGCTGGCTGGTAACGATGGATAGCAAGTAGTTTCGTATCTTAACTTCGAATAAAAAGTGTTCGGTAACCATTTGTGATAACTTAAATTGTTTCTTTCGCTTACTGTTTTTTAATGCATCGAAGTGTAAAAGTGAGCAGATTTGTTAAATAATTAGTTCTGTAACACGACATTGTTAACCTTACATAAGGCGGAAGAATACACAACGTGCATATAAGTAGATCTGACGCAGGGCTTTCAGAAGTGCTCATTTTACCGTGAACAGCATATACAGGCCATGACTAATTCCTTCACTTGTCCTGCTTCTCTAAGCATATTGCTCCATCTCTAATAACCTCGCTGTAGGCGAGATGTTAAACCATACATACTTCACAGTCCTAATCCATTCACGGTTACTTCACACTTTTCTGAAGTCCTGCTGAAATTCTATTTCCAGAATATTTCTCCCCCTCATACGAACGAAGCTTAACCCAGTCTAGAAAATTACACCAAAAGACACGCACCGAATTCGTGCGCACTCAGTTGTGATGATATTTTGCACGAGAACTATTTCTTACTAGGCGCTACCAACGCAAACGTTTTCTCGCTGTTTTTGTTGATATTTATTATGAACGGAATATTAGCATTTATAAATAAAATACACGCTAAGCTTCAATTTAACGAGAAATAATATACTGTTATGTTAACAAAGTTATACAACGCTAGTGACTCATGGCGTATTTAGTAAATAACTAAACACGTCATACATGGTGTGATTTTTCAAAGTTCGGTTCAAAAAGTGTGAAGAAACCGCGCATTGACTATACTCAAGCTGGTGCTTCGGTAACAAGTAATTTTCTATTCTGTCTTTGTAGCACATGGTTCGGCCACACCATTATGAAGTGTTTATTCATTGGCTGATAGTTACCCTGGGTGTATCAAATAAAGGATGATCTAATGACTAAAGGACTGTAATACGTACACGTCCTTAAACTATAACCAGTCTGCAAATAATAGCCACAAATTTGTAGGCCTTTAATGCGTAATAAAAAAATAAACAAGACTATAATAAAATATATTCGCCTTTTTGGAGCTACAGTAATTTCTCGGAGCGTCGCAAAGTATCTCTGTAATCTCTTTTCCTCCCCTTGCATACCTTAGTGTTACGTGTATTTTACTCTCTTAAGCTATTGCCACTCTGTTAAATTTTGTCAAACTGCTTCCAATAAACTTTATCAAAGAAAGTTGGAATATTGTGACGTCGATGAAACTCCATGAGGTCCGCTGTGTTTGTCTGGAAAAATTGGACGGCTTAATTCACCAGCAAACGTTTTTATATTTAGTATCGGATCTGATATTTCTTTGATGTTTGACGAGTTAGACCAATCAGAACCGTGCACTTCCGAACCTGTAAAACTTTAAAATGATGACGAATAACTAAAAACGAAATAAAGTTATCGAGATCGTTAATTTATTCGTTGTAAGCGCAAATTAAACAAGAGCGGTAAAGATCAAAGGTAATTAATTTCATCATGCTGCTAGTATGTACGGTAAATAACAATAAAATTAGTGAAAATAATTCACAAATTCTTAATATTCCTTATTGTAATTTGACGCATAGTAATACAACCGTATTAAATTTAATGAATGGCAAACAAATATATAGCGAGTTTTTTTGCTTTGAAATAGACTTTTAATGTAAATTTTAAGCCTATTTTTTAAAAAAAAAAAAGGTTCGTAAAAAGCATTCCTGGATATTATGAAAATGATTTACATAACAATATACATATTTTAACGAAGCTCGCAGAACCGATGTTCAATTGTCTGAACTCTGACGTTGCAATAGTATTGTGTATTGGTGGTTTCGTCAGAGGAAAGGAAACGTAAAGTCAAATGCTGAAGTTTTATATTGCGTAAGGGCCTTAAAGTTCTGGCACCGGTTTCTAGTTTGCCTCACTCGCCGACAGTTCTTCGTCGTCATCCTATCTAAGTCGTGTGTCTCGTTGGGTCGTTACTTGCAGTCTGCCAGCGAGCAAAGCCGGACAGTGCCAGGAAGGTGCTGCGGGGAAGCCTTGCCGTCGACTAATATTTTCTTGAGGGACGAGCCGGCGGACGGGGTGGGGGAAGGGGAGTGAAGTTTCATCTTTCCTCGTCGTCGTCTCGCGAGAACTGGAATATTGCCCTCGCCCGCCACTCACACACTCTTGATGCCAGAGGAATGGCGGCGTAGAGGTTGGAACGACTACCGGCTGGTTGGAATTCTACACAGTATTGCGCGGCCAAGCCTTTCCTATTACTGCTCAACAAGGATAAAACTCAAGTTCAGGAAATTGTGCTACAGAGGCAAAGCGTCACTTTCGTGTGCACTCTGTTTAATAATATTTTTCATGAGAACTATTTACTTCTAGGCATGAACCCCCCCCCCCCCCCCGCCCCGTTTTATTCATATTTATTACAAATGGTGTATTAGAATTCCTTTATAAAATATTACTAAAATTTCAACATAATATAAATTAAATACTTTTTTTACAGATCTTCAAAAACAGGCAGACTGTGAGACATGTCTTGAAAAATACCCGTGGATTTCAGGAAAAACGTCTGAGGAAAGGTGCCTCCTGGACAGAAGAAAGAAAAGAGTTACACCGGGAGAATATGCGACAGTACTGGGCAAAGATCAAAGCCCAGCAGTTAAACAAACGTGGTCCTAAGTAGGCCCATTCGAAACAAGAAGAAGAAATCTAATACTTTTATAACAGAAATATGAAAAGTTTGTGATAAACGGCATATTTTGGAAGAAACTAAACACGTCATACGTGGGGTGATTTTTCAAATGTTTGATTGAAAACGTGTGGAGCCACGAATAGACTATATAGACTATAGATGTACTACTAGATACTTGAAAAATTCGCGGATTCATTAAAACTTAAACATTCACGTTGATTTTGGAATTGACCCACGACTTATTTGCCACCTGCGGGGCGACTCTCGGCCAATGATAAACTAACAAATAAATAAATAACGACACGATCATTATGTCTCATTGCCCCAACAGGCAACAAGGGACCAATGAACATTTCGCGTAGTTTTCAGTACACAAACTAATGAGAAATCTATTCAACAGATATATGAACTCACGATTTTTTCCTATCTCCAAGTACTGCGTCTTTTGAGACACTAAAATTGCGTGCCAAACTCTGTAATTCCTGATTAGTTACTATTTTTTAAATTATGATTATCAGAACCTTCGTTATTGCGTCAGTAGGTGATCATAAGAGGCATAAATGATAATGTAACGTAGACTTACTCGTAAAAATGGAAAAAAATACGGCCAATAGTTTACGTAGCAATCGAACCCGGAACATCCTGGTCCGCAGATAATGCCCCAGTGACGTCGGACATGGAAATTACCTAAAAAATTTGTGGTGTCACAGCCATTGGAATAGACTTTCTATTCGGTTTAAGTCTAGAGCAGTAGCATGGTTTACGGTTAAGTTACCCATTTGGGAAACCATTGGAGATTGAACCTTGCAGTGTACAATTCCGACAAAAAAATAATCTTGCTGTGCATTACGTATTGTATACACTGATTTTGAATGTAAGGTTTATATCACCCTTTCACAGCTACAAGACTTTAAGCTTTGGGAACAAAGAAGAAAAAAGGTTCTTCTTTTGTACATTTAGCTCCTCGTCTCTCCAAGGACGGGTAATTAAAAATTCAGAACGAAGCTTCCTTTTCAGAAAGAAACTGAGTGACCAAAGTCTCACGCACACGTTTCAAGCCCTCAGGTAGCTAAAATATCACAACCACTGGTTTTACATCAACCATAGCCAAGTAAATCAATCTGTAAAAAACCTATTGTTGATACAGCAAACGTGTATGTGTAGTTCACACACACAAGGGCAACTTAGCAGCCAAAACAAAAAGGAAGCAATTAAATTACATTTATGATATCCTTGCAATCGCCAAAAAAAAAACACTAAAGCTATGTCAAAGCAGTCATTGGCACGTTCACCACAGTCTCAAACCCAGTTGTACAGAGTTCATTTTGGATGCCTCTAAAAATGTTATGAAACAGCCATCCCAAGTGCCATATAATCGTGCGAAACACACCACGCAGGGTCTGCTGCGTGTTTCACGCATCGCAACAAACGGGGCGAAATACCATGAAATAGCGTGAATGAACAAAACATTTCACGCCTTGACAAATAGGGCGTAACGAACGGCACGAGATAATACGGACGGGGAGTCGTTGCTAGGCAGCGAGAGTGTTCTCTCGCACAATTTACCACCATGAAGATTTACGAGTCCAATGGTCTCCACCAATAAGCTACGGGTTTCCAACTGCCGCATTGCAACAAAATGCATTTTGCCAACTGTAATGTCACCAGTGTCAATATTGGGGGTGATTTATAAAAAAAAAAAAAAAAACCTACACTAGTATAAAGGTGGATTCACAATCAAAAAACATAGTCACAGAGCATAGGACATAACAATAGAGCATCAACATGATCTGAAATTTTGTGCGATTCGCAATTAAATATTTAAATATTATTTCTAGCCAACGAAATTTTGTGACGAGTCTGACGTCAGTTGTGTTTGGGAAAATATGTATAAATGTTTCGATTGTCTTTAGACATTTAAAACGAATTTTAGTAACTCGACAATAATTTGAAATTGTTGACATGTTTTTCATTTTCTTTAAAAATCTTTGCTCTTGCGATCGTAAATATACGGATAACGTTTAAACATTACTTTAAGTGCACCGGGGCCTATTTTTCCCCCCTTTCCATTTAGGACTTTGTGGCATTTCTTCGTCCCTGCATCATAACTATTCCTCCATTTTAAATCACCTACTTCGTCGAAAATTTTATACTCTGCTTTGGTTGGCTCTTGTCCTATGAAACTCTACAGTAAATGAAATATAACCCATTTCCTTTGTGCAATATGCCAGGACCTGTTTGGCACACGACCTGTTATGCACAGTTGTGGATCAATAGGTTCGAAAATATGGCCTTGATTATTGTGCATACTACCTACGTGTCACAGTTACTGTTATGCTTTTATTTGTGAAACAAGCTTAAGAAACTCGCGTAATAATTAAACAAAATTGAAAATACTCATTAACAAGTCTGAACATATACACCGTACAACTGACACATTCCAGATGACAGACTAATCAGACGCCAGCTTGTCAGCTATACGCAGAGTATGTCAGGTTCCTTTTCCAAATACGGTATGTTGCAAGATGAGAAATAATTGTCACTTAATACATCCCAACAAACATGAAAAGTACGGCTGGAATCGGGCCGGTAAAAGATAGCCAACCAACTCCGGCCAGATGATGTCGGCCCACTGTCTTATGCCGGAAGCGGCCCGATGGATGGCGGCAAGACGCCGAACCTGCGACGACTGGATGGCGGAAAGACGCCGAGCCTGCGACGACTGGATGGCGGCAAGACGCCGAGCCTGCGGCGACTGGATGGCGGCAAGACGCCGAGCCTGCGGCGGCTGGATGGTGCAAGACGCCGGGCCTACGGCGGCTGGATGGTGGCAAGATGCTGGGCCAGCGACGGCTGGGTTTCATTACGATGCCGGGCCTGTAGCGGCATGATGTTCAGAAATAAGCAGTATAACGATGAAAAAAAAATTAACTTTTCGATAAATAATGTTAGTAATTGTTATTTCCTCTTTACATAAATTCATTTCATTTTCTTCTCAACACATTATACAATATGAAAATATTTTTCTAGCAGAGTGCAGGATTCGAACCTAAGACCCTTGAGTCGACAGTTTTAGCATGCTAACCTATTCATCACACAGTAAGTTGCTGATGTCTTCTAGTAATTATTTATTTATAATGACACTAATCATTGTAAGTGAATGTATAAATTCCATGGCAATATAGCAAATAATTTTAAAACACTGATTATTTAAAAAAATGGTTTTTTTTCGTTTCTTCAAAGGCTTCCAAACAAAGCAGTTTTTGTTAGTTTACAATATATTTGTGGAAGGTTGTACAAATGAAAAAAAAGTCAAAGTAAAAAACCCCATGGGCTACCATGTGACACATATATAGTCATGAAAAAAAACATGCTTACGATTATCAAATGGTCTCAAAAAAGATAGCATGCCATTAAGTGCTAGCTAGCATCATGCCTATTCAAAAAACACCTTCAAAACGTTTCTCGGCAAAAATACACCACGTGTGTATCTTTACTGCGATAAAGAGCCATGTCTCGAAAACATTAGCAGGCCAGAATAAATAAGATGACTGCCAGCTTACCGAAAAATACAAAGATGCTATATCAGAATCGGGCCAGAATAATAGTTTTGCTATTGGCGACATGTTGGCTGAGAGATATGACGCCGACATAATTTAGGTGATATCCATCTGTTATCCTAAAAAATACAGTGTGCTGTTTTTTTTAACGGCAAACATACTGTCTCAAAAAGAAGACTTCATGCCATTAACAGCTTGCTAACATATGGCCTATACAAAGCTCTTTCCAAAAGTTTGTCGGCAAACAAACAAAAGTTTGTATCTTTATTGTGATAAAGAGCCATGACTCGAAAACGTTAGTGGGCTGGAATAAATACGATGATGGCCACCTTACCGAAAAAATTAAAATGCTGTATTGGAATCGGGCCAGAATATTATTTTTGCTATTAGCGATATGTTGGCTGTGAGATATGACGCCGACATAATTTAGGTGGGCTGTTGTCAGTAGATTTATAATGCCGATCCTGGCGTAGCACATTTTTTTTGGGTTATTTCTTTTAAAATTACAACAAAAATGCAGTACACAAAATAGGGTTATTTCGTTTAAAAGTACAGGAAAAAGTTAAAAACTCAAAATCTGAATTTCGATTTAAAAAAAATAGTGAAAATCATCTAAATTAAAGTCAAAATCAATGTATTTGGGGATTAAATTTTTATCTCTAAAAGCTTTTAAAAAGGAGCTCTCGAAAACAGGCATTTTTAAGCAAAAAAAAAAAAAAAAAAAAAAAACAAGAAAATTTTAACAGTTTTTCAAAAATATGCGTGCAGCATTGGACACAGGTGAAAAAGCAAAGTAATGTAAAAAAAAAAAAACAAGCAAATTTAAGGCTAAAACAAGCAAATCAGATGAAAAGATATACTGATCGAATTGATCAATTTTATTCAACAAAACTAAAACACCAATAAGAGTTTTTAAAGTCCAAAAATAAAGAAAAATCTGAAGCATAGCCATTACTGAATCCATAATCCCAACCATCACAACAATCCAAACCATAAATATCGTCTTTAAAATTAGAACATTTATCTGATCTGTGATCATTTTTATTGATTTTTAAAACAATTTTGAAATGAACAATGTCCAATTCTTTATCAATACAAGTTTCTGTTTTTATAATTTCATAACCATTATCCCAAAGCTCTAAACGTTCGATAATTTGATCAATTATAATATTAAAAATTATATATATTTTATTTAAAAAAAGCGATACTATGAGAAAAATTTCATTATAACTATTATTTATCTATTATGTAAAATGTATTATAATATCGAAATTACTCCTTCTTTCTGTATGATCGTTTACATTATCCATTTAATAAAATAAAAAATGTATTTATCTTCAGTGATATTTACTTTCAAATAATCATAAGTTAAATTTCTTTGGCAAATTAAAACAAGATTACAAATTGTACCAGCCTCGACAACTTTTTTTAAATCAACACTCATTTTTATATTTGTTTTATATTTAACTACTGCTGTTTTTCTATATAAGCAGTCAATAACATATAAACATCTTCGTCCCCAAAATGAATAATAATATACATCGCCACAATAATTTATAATTGGCTTATAATAAAGTTCATTATTTCTATATCTGGTATCTAATTTTGTTCTTGAATTTCTAAAATCATTAAAAGCAAGGAACATTTTAAGACAAAGATCATTTTCAGTATCCAGATTCCAATTTTCTTTTGGAAAAATGTAATTTCTACCATTTTTAACAAAAATATTTCTCACATTACAATTATCAAACAGTGAAACATTCACATATTGCTCAGCACGATTTTTCCTATTAGTTTGGAAACCCACACTTACAAAATCAGGCATGTCAAATTGTAAATTATTAAACTGATCGAGTGAAATTTCTCATCGAGAAGTAAACAAATTTTAAAAAGAACCATGAGGTATAATATATTTAAAAAAAAAAAAAAAAAAAAAAAACAAGAAAATATATCTACCAGTAATTCATGAATTACAAAATATTGGCAAAAAAGTAGAACAAGTAAGTGAAGAAAATGAAAATTTAATAACAGCACTAGAACCTGTTGCTGCAAAAATTTAGATTGTCCATCAACACCAGAAGAACCATCATTTGAAAAATAATTATTTGCAGAACAGGATTCTCCTAATTTGGAAGAGTAAATGGGAATTGTAAAATTGAAAAATTTACCACCTATAGCAGATGTTTTTACTATAAATCTTGGAAAAGAAATTTCTGAAAATATTATTGTTATTAATGAAACATTTTTTAATTGGTGATACAAAAGTAAAAATAGATTGTAATTTTTTATTTGTCAAAGATAAAAAATATAAAATAACAGAAGGTGTTATTAATTTGTTAACAAAAAGTACCTTTGAAGAACTCGAAGGTAATTTCTATGTTGTTGTTGACCTTAAAAAATTACAAAGATATTATTTTAGCAACCAATGAAATATTTAAATAATATGAAGTACATTAAGATAATTAGTTCAATTGATGAATATATAAAACATTCACTGTCAAAATCATTAACAAATACAACAGAAAGAATGGTTTCTCCAAGAACGCCTAAATCTGGAGAAGATATAAGAAATATAATAATTTGCCCAAAGAATACGTTTGGATGGATGATTTTAGAAAATTAATTGATAGATTATTAGTGATTCAGGGCGAAGAAATTACTGGAAATGATAGTTTTTACAATGAAAAAGTGAACATAATGAATATGTTATGCAATAAATTTTCTGTATTTGTTATAAATTATCCAAAATGTATATATCTCATAAGAGTTCTACAAGTTATTTCACAATCATTTTGGAATTCTGAACACCATGGAAACAGTGTGATAAACTGGGAATCAAACAATTTAAATTTTCCCGAATTACATTTGCCCGGTTATAATTATAGTGGTCCATTTACAAAATAAAAGGAAATACTTGAAAAAGGGAATGAAGGAGTAAATAAATTTGATGAAGCATGCCAGTATATTATTGCTTATAGAGATAATAAAGATTTAAAATCTAGACATGAAGCAGATAAAATTTTATAAAAAGAAGCAAAAGAAAGCATGTTAGATTAAAGTACTCCAATTGGTGAAAAAATTGCTTCTGCTGCTGTTGCCTCAGCTATGTTTACAAAAAGAAAATTAAGATGGGGCATTAAAATTTATTAAACTATTAATTTTTTTTCCAATGAAGATAACAAAAATAACCTTTGATATTCCCTATGAGGAATTAAAAAAATTGATTATAGATAAATTTTTAACAGATGATCAAATTGCAAAAAAAAATGGCAAGAAGGCGAAATATCAAATTAACTTTACCATTAGTAATAATTTAAAAAACGGCTAAAGAAAAAACAGGCAATGGTTTACATCATGGAAGAATTATTTCCATTGTATTTGCAGCTTTAGGGGCGGCTGCTGCAATTTATAGTGCTGTTGAACAAACCAGTAAAAAAAATAATAATTAGAACAACAGATACATAATTTGGCAATATAAAATAAATCAGGAAGTCGATTAAAACGAGGAAGGCCAAACAAATTCGAATTTATCACCATTATATAGAAACGATTTGAAAAATATGTAAAAAATGTAATATTAAATATTTCAGAAATGTGTTTATGATTTATGAATAACCAAAAAATATGCACAAAAATTAAGGTGCTGTGGTAATTCTTGATATTTCAACAAATCCTGGCACTCATCGGGTTTGCTATTTCAAAGAAAATAATAATGTTTATTATTTTGACTCATTTGAAGGCAATGTTCCCACAAATTTAATTAATTATTTTAGAAACAGAAACATTTATTATAATGATGATCGATTGCAGAATTTTATTTCAGTTGTATGTGGACGTCTATGTTTAATTGTATTACATCTTTTTTTTCGAGAGAGAATTGAAGTTTAATTATATTATTTCTATATTATTAAATCACAGATATATTTGGGAAACCATTAATCAAATCTTTAAATAAAAACTTTTCTAATATTGCTGAAGATTTTAAAAAAAATTGGTTGATTCACAATGCAATTCAAGTGTTTCCTCTTTACAAAGTGAGTAAAGCACGTGTTTAGATTTTACAGAATCGTATGTTTCAGTAAAAGAATATATATATCATATTATGCATTAAAAAGACATTGATTCAAAATATAAAACTATTGTTTCTGGCAATTCTCTAAAAGAAGATATAAATTTACAATTCAATAACACTATTGCTGATTATATCAAACAAATAAATAATGCAAACAGACATTAAAAAAAGAAGCAGATTCAAATATACAACTATTGTTTCTGAGTATGCTTTAAAAAGTGATGTCGAATCAAAATACAACACTAGTGTTTCTGATTTAAAATCATATGTAGAATCAAAATATAATACCATTGTTTCTGCTTTATGAGACCCAATTAGTAAAGTTTTTGTTTATACAACAGACTACGTTTCTCTCCATAATCATAGAATTATAAATATGGCTGATCCAGGAGATGGAAAAGATGCAGCCAATAAACGACTTTTTGATAAAGAAATCGCTGATAAATTACATAATTTAAGCCAATCAGTTTTTAATAATTGTGAGACACTTGTTAAGTTAAAAATTGAAAATCTAAGGAAGAAAAGTCTCATATATTTTATTTAAGTGGAAATTGGGATAAAACCAATCGTATTTTTTACTTAGAAAATAATTCGATTTTCTTTACTTTTTTGATGAATTGTAATGTTTATAAAATAATTTTTGTTAGTAATAATATACCCATTGAACATGTGACTGTTATTATGGATTCTAGAAAATGGATTACAGTAAACCATTTGGAGTTAACACAGGTGATATTTTATCTTTTAAAATCAGAAAAATAAAATATTTATTTGTGATGATGGTTTGATAACTACAATAGGAATATTCATAAAATATAAAGACGGTTTTTTTCCAATTAAATCGGTAACACTTGGTGCTTGAAGTGTAAGGTCACTAAAATAATAATATAAAAAATGAAAATTCAAAAATGGACGATTAGTTCAGAAAAGTATATGCTCATTGTGCGATTCTAAAAAATCAACATTCTTAAAAAAAATGCTCAATGTGAAACTAGGAATAATTAATGAATTATATAAACCTGTGGAAAAAAATTTCCAAGAAGTAAAATAATTTCATATGGAATTTATGATTTATAGCAAATTGATATTGCACAAATGAATGCTGGTAATTTAAAAGGTATTTCACATATAAACAATGCCTACAAATATATTATATCAATTATCAATGTGTTTTTTTTTTATATTTGCATTTGCTATACCAATTAAAGATAAAGCAGCTGAAAATGTATCAAATGGTTTAGAATCTATATTAATCAAAAGAACCCAAATAACATACAAACTTATAATGGTTCAGAATTTTATAATAAAACTTTTAACGTGCATATGGAAAAATGTAATGTGGAAAAATTTTGCTTTGACAGGTAATTATGAATGGGGAAATATATTAGATGATTTGGTGAAAGAATATAATAATTCAAAACATAGAGCTATTGCAATGAAGCCAATTGAAGTTAATAAAAAAATGACGAAAATTTACTGCAAACTAATTTTGTGTTTACTTAACCAAAATATAAAGTTCGAGATGTTCATGTGAGCAAACTGAAGATTTTTTAAAAAGGTTATACTACTAATTGGTCGACAAAATTATTTGCTATTATTAAAGTCTTAAATTATGATGCACCAACTTACAAATTAAAAGATATTAATTGAAAAGAAATAAAATGTAATTTTTATAAATGTGAAATTATGAAAGGTGGCTATCTGAATGAATATTTTATTGAAAAAGTTTTCAAAACTAAAGGCGAACAAATTTTTGTAAAATGGTTAGGTTTAGATAATTCACACAACTTGTGGATTAATAAAACTGATGTTTCTACAGCCGAGTCTGCTTTAGCTAATATTTTGTAAAATTTAAATTTATTTATAATTATCTAATTCAAACACAAAAATGTAACACACATTGTTTTAACATTCGTTTTAACATCCATTTAAACTTTCGTTCGCTGTTGTGTCATTATAATTGTGTTGTTGTCATTGTGTTGTACGTTTTAACATAAACATGTTTAAAAAAAATTTAATTTAATAAAGTCTTTAAATTTATTTTTATACTTCCCTTATTTAATTTATTTTTGCTAAAATCTATTGTGATAAAACCATAATATTCGTCCCAGCATTTTGAACAAATTCCTTTAGATTTCTCATATGTCAGATCAGCTCTGACAAAATCATTAAAGAATATAATTTAAATTAGTTTCATCTTGTCTAATATACACAAAAAATTGTATTATTTGTTATCAATTATTAGGTATGTTTGAGCGAAATGAAATACATCGATAATTTTATGTCTGCCCCGAGTAAATAATCGCGAATAATGTCTTGATTTTACAAAATAACATCATCAAATATAATTAGTGAATATTTTTCTCACTCGTATAAAGTAGGCATTTCATCAGTATTATTTAAAAACTGAGCATTTATTTCTTTAATATTTAGTTTTCTGGTCACTTCATCGAGTTCATTTTGTAACTGAATATATTTAGGTTGGTTTAAATTTTTTGAACAAACATACAGTTTATTAAAATTTAACCAATCTGTTTTAGTAATAAAATTAATTATCAAATTTGTTTTTCCACACTGTTCAGGCCAACAATTATTGCTCGTATATTATCAGGCAATAATTCACCATTTTTTATTTTTTGATGCCACTTCCCAAATTAAAATGCCAACACCCTAGTCAGTTTTTTGCATTTATATGTTAATTTTTTATATATATTGATAATAAATTATTTAAGTTGACAAACAATAGTTCTATTTTAAAGAAATAACTTTATTATGGTATAATACATTATGAAGAATCGAACACATTAATCAGTATTCATACAACAATTTTTACTCCAAATATAAGTAATAATTCTATAACAACAATTGAAAAAAGTTATACCTATTTCAAAAGGTCTATATGATATTGAATCGTTAAAAGAAGCTATAAATTCAATTCATCCATTTCAATAAATAATATTGAATTAATAGCAGATAATGTAAAAAAAATTGAATAGCTATCAAATATAAATTAGATTTTAAACTTGATGATCGATCGTCTGATATTCTTGGTTTTGAAAGAAAATTAACTATTGGAAAAGACAAAGTTGTTGTAGGCACTAAACTGCTAAATTTTAATCCATTAAAACAATATATATTCATTGTAATTAGCATATGGTATGTTCATAAAATATTATGAATCTAATCATTTAAAAACTGATGTAATTGTGAGTTTTCCACCAAAAACTATGTTTGGCTTTAGAAATCATATAATTTATGAGCCTGCATATCCAGTTTTTTTATAAGATTAATAGTGAGAAGTTTAATAATATTGTTTTGGAAATTAGAGATGAAAATGACAAATTGATTGATTTCGATGGTGCTGATATTGAAGTTGTGTTAGAAACTAAAGAAATTAGAAATATAATACTATAAAAACTAATTTAAAATTATTATTTTTGATATCCATATTATAGTGTATCTATTTTATTTTCTAATGTAATTATTGTGTTATCATAAGGACTTAATGCTATTTTATTAACTTCGACTGTATATACTTCGTGTTATTCACTCCTTATTAGATTCATTGTTCTATATTGTATTTTATCTTTAAATAGACAATTCATATAGTCATCAAATGTAATTCGCTTATTAACTACACATTTTTTCACAACTTTAGATTTTTTATTTTCTTTATCGCCAACTTTATAAGCATGCATTTTTGATCATAAACCAACAAATTCTTTCATTATTTTACCATTATATTCATATTTCATTTTCCCTAAAACTTTTTGATTTATTTGAGGCATGTTATAAATATTCTCATTTGGATAATCATTTGAATCGAAATTTTCTATCATCAACTTCATATCTTCATAACGAATTTCTGTTTTTATGTTATAAATGTATGAATTGGTATCTAGATAACACAATTCAATTTTATCACCGTATTTTGGTTTTAGTATGTTATAATGAAAATCATACATGAATTCTTTCGATATGTCTAAAATTGACATACCCACATAAATTAGTTTATTAAATTTTACTTTTGTTTTATTCATATGTATAGCTGCGAGATTTTCATTAAATAAGTATTTCTTTTTAAATTTGGTTTTGTGCTAATTTTTCACATTTTCCCACATCTGATACTAGTTTTATATCAACTCTGTTTCTAATATTTTCCATAGTTTTACCAAACACCGAATTATTTATTAGCTTATAAAAACATTTTTCCAAAATCATTTTTAGCATTAGTTCTCATTGTTGTGTTTAAATCTATATACTTTGTTTAATTATCGGACTGATCAAACATTAATATTATATGTATTTTTGTAAGTTTAATCCATTTCTAAACATTGTTTTGAATTACGATGGTGAATTATATATTTCTCTTTTTTATGTTAAGTTGTTAATATTTTATATTGATTTGTTTTTGGAACAACCTTATTTTCAGGACAAAATGGCAGATCTTTATATAAATTATGTAGTTCTTGTGGATATTCTAAATCAACTTCAAATATATAACCATACTCACAATCGTTCTCCAAATTTATTTATTTTTACTACAGCACTCTAAATATTTTAATGTATAATAAACCCATTCAAAACTACCATATGGTAAATATTGTGACATTGCCCATCCATAAAGATTATTTGCATCGAGATATGCTAAATAATCTGATTATAGGTTAATGTTAAAATCGTCTAAATATTTGTTATTAGTTTTGACATACCACTTACAACATTGTGATAGTCCACCTGTAATTCCTTTTTCAGTCATTAAAATCATATCATAATTGCATGATAAATCTAGTGGTTGTTTAGTAATTTTTAACATTGCTTCCCACGATAAACCTGGTGCTGTAAAATACCACACAGGATCCATCCAAATCATAATAATTTATACATGTATTTCTACAATTTCGAATATATCTGCTAACACTAATACATTGCTTTTTTAAATATAAATAATGGCATTCGCCAAGGTTTTTAATATTAAATTGCTACCATAAACACTTTGCATGCTCAAAATCAGCGTCAGTTATATCAGATTTATTTATTTTATTGCAAAATTTGATCTTTGATGGAAGTTCTGTTTCTTCAAATTTTTTCCAACTGTCCATATAATCATTTCGATAAACACATTTTTTTAATAACTAAGTCTACATGATATTTTGGAAAAAATTTTTGTGTGTGTTTTATTTGATCGTTACATAAATTAGATGATAATTTTTCTAAACTACTGGCCATGAATTTTAATGTGTCTATAAATCTCATTTTTTAATTTTCTGTTTGTTTCCCATAACTAATACAGTTTTTTTTTTTCATTATTTGCAATTGATTCTAAATTTTATCATCATATCCTAGCTCCTTAATAAATAAATGTGCATGATATTCAGCAAAAATTATGAAAATTAATTGGAACAAAATTTGGCAATTTTAATTTCAGATTAGAATTATTACATATTGGATTAATGAATTTTCATCTTATATGATCGTGATGTACTTTTTTTTATTTTCCTCGATATATTCACATTCACATGCAGTACATTTTTTTGATTTCCTATAAAATATATTTTCTTCTTTTGTTAGTAGAGGCAGTGGTTCAATTCGTGAATATATTTCCCCAATATCTTCTACTTCCCTTTTTATTGATCGCTATAAAAACTCCATGAAACGCTATAAAAACTCCATGAAACGCTATAAAAACTCGATATACTACTATAGGCTTATAATCAAAATAATTAGAAACAATATAATAACAGAAACCAAATGCTTTGTGTAATTAATATTTCATTGTGCATGATTCATCATTAAATTTGAAATCAATTTTATTTATTTGTTCATTAGTAAGTTTATAGCTTTCTTTAAGTGTTTCTTTATAATATCATCTTCAGTTAAAATAGGATATTTTTGAATTAATTTAAATTTTTTTATTTCTCTGGGATTTGGTTTAGTTTTTTAAATATTGGTTCAAAATCTGCATATATTGTGAATGGAACCTTCATTGTATGTTTATCATTTTTAAATGTTATTTGCTCTCCTTTTGAGGGTATGGTGATTTTTACAGCTTCATTTTCCGAGCAAGTTTCAGTATGTTAGTTTATTTTTCTTGAGAATAAAAAAATTGAATACATGTATCACATATATAAGTTTTATATTGTTGATTATTTTTTGTGCAGAATGCAGTTTCGATAAATCTTTTATCCAACAATAATGCGAGGTTGTATAATTTTTCAAATAAAGTAAATATATATGTTTTTCCTTTTTATTTACTGTGAGTTTTAGGGGATATACCATAGATTTTTCATCTTCAATAGAGTATACATTTATTGATGTATCAATTTGATTTTCTATTTTTCGTATATCATCAATTTTAATTGGATATTAAAATTTATCTATTACTTGATCAATATCAAGCCCAACATTTTTATATTAAGATACTCATGTGGATCTTTTTCTACTTGAAACAATACAGATTTTATTGCCCAAAGAAAACATTTTTGATCACCATTTTTAACATGTATGCATTTGTTTTATTTTAATCACTTCTGGTAATCAATATATGATAAGGCTCTTAATGGATTATACTTATTTATTGCTAATTGTATTCCAATTATTTTATCTAAATCCCATCCAGAACATCTTTTTTGAAATTCAGATAATTGTTTAAGTATTTCTTGTATTACGAATTTATGAGCTTTTTTTTAAATATCTCCAGCATTCAATACTGTATAATTGGGTGATTGAAAGGTGAATAATTGTACTTGATTATTTTCTTGCTTATGAAAATTAGCATATAATTTATACTGGTTTTCACACCTCTAAATATTTTAAGATTATTGTGTATTATTTCAAATATCTTATATTTTCTTGAAGTCAAAAAAGAATGGGCTGTACTAAATTTAAAGTATTTTCAATGTTAAATGTTGATATCCTGCTTTTAAAAGATTAAATAACCAAGTAATTTTTTGCTTCTTCTTATATTTTTTTTTGTTAACAAATAAATTATTATATAATGGAAATATGTCTGTTAATTCTTTTTTATTTTTGTGATATAATTAATTGATATTTATGTCAGCTAAAGGTAAATTTTTAAAAATTATTCTTTGTTCTTTTTATCTGCTTTCTTTTTCCCCACTTGTCTATAACCAGTGGTTTAAAAATGGTGCAAGAGTTCTAATTAGATTGTTTTTCCTTAGTCTAGTTATATATTTTGTTAAAAAATATTTAGCAATACATTTCAAGCTCCTCACCCCCTCATTGATCAACACAGCTGTTATACAAGCCTCCATTTTTATAGTTATATCTATAAGAGAAAAAATTATAAATAAAATGTTAAAACAGATATACTGAATAAATTTAAAAAAGTGCTTGAATTATTGGGAAACCCTATTAATCTTCTTGTTATGGCGATAATTCTTCATATAATCACTAAAACATGTTTTACATGTGGTTGAATATTTGTCCTTACTATTTTTATTAAGATAAAATAATTTTATAGATTTATTCTCATTACACACTTTACATGTTTTGGTTGGATAATTATCATGGTTTTCGTTTAAATTATATAATGATGTATTGTGTAATTTACTATTTTTATGCTTTTTGAGAGATGCTCTATAAACATATTTTCAACATTCGCACATTACTCTCTCTCTCTCTCTCTCTCTCTCTCTCTCTCTCTTTTAATTCATAACGACTACCAGCATATTCACTATAGCATTTTTTACAGATGTTAAAATGTTTATCTTTTGTATGTTTATGTGGTGCAAAACTTTCTATGTTTAATACTTTGCCACACTTTTTACATTGCTTATTATTATTTTCCATTTTATTTATTAAGAAAAATATTTTACAAAGAGAAAAAACTTTTTTTTATTTTAAAGCTTTTGCAGTCTTATTAAATTTGTTTTTTTTTTTAAATAACACAAGTAAAAAAAATGGAAGCTCTGCTCAACAAGTTGAACAATTCATATGAATTGACTAAACTATATGACCTCGAAATTGATAAATGGTATGAAGCTACAGAATTTCAAATTTATTAATCTAAGTTTGGCAAAAAAATTAATTGCATTCTAGATGGTAATTATAAAATCACTTTTCCAAATCGCTATGCAAAGATAATTAATGAGAATAGATTAGAAATGAAGAATGACGGGGGAGTTTTTATAGTGTATTAAGGTTTAAAAGAAATGAAAAATGGAAAATCTGTACATGATATCGAGTTTAATTTTTTAATTCTATCAATTATCTTTTCATCTGATTTGCTTGTTTTAACCTTAAATTTACTTGATTCTTGCATAATTTTGCTTATTTTCCATTCGTAAAATCCTGCACGCTAATTTTTGAAAAACTGCTAAAGTTTTCTTGTTCTTTTTGCTTAAAATTGCCTGTTTTTGAGAGCTCCTTTTAAAAATGGGTTTAGAGCTTAAATTCAACCCTTAAGTATCTCGATTTTGACTTTGATTTACATATTTTTCACGATTTTTTAAACCGAATTTCATATTTTGAGTTTTTATCTTTTTCCTGTACTTTTAGGCGAAATAACCCTGTTTAGTCTACCGCATTTTTTTGTTGTAACTTTAAAAGAAATAACCCCAAAAATGTGCTGCGCCAGGATCGGTATTATACATCTACTGTTGTCGTTTTTCTAACGCCAAACATACTGTATCAAAAAAGACGTCATGTCGTTAACAGCTTGCTAATATCTTGCCTATTCAAAACACTTTACAAAAGTTTGTCGGCAAAAAGACATATTTGTATCATTATTGTGATAAAGAGCCATGTCTCGAAAATGTTAGCGGGCCGGAATAAATAAGATGACGGCCAGCTTACCGAAAAAACAGAGATAATATATCGGTATCGGGCCGATATATTATTTTTGCTGTTTGCGACATGTTGGCTGTGAGATATCATGCCGACATAATTGAGATGATAGCCATCTGTTATCCAAAAAATACAGTGGGTCGTTGTCTTTTTTCTAATGGCAAACATACTGTCTCAAAAAATATGTCACGCTGTTCAGATGACTCTCTTCTGGCATTGAAACCACTGTTGCTGACAGTACAGGTATCGGGCCGAAAATTTGCCGATACTTTGCCAACAGGTTGTTTTTTCTGGGATTTTTATGCCCGCTTTTGTAGTAAGCAGAAACTCTGTGGTTAGAGCTGTTTCTCGACGTGTCAGCTTTAACATTTACGGACACATAGTTGTTTTTACTGTAAATTCAACTTTTTTTCGTGCAGATACTTTTTATGAACTGTTCACTGTAAACTGAAGAATTTTGAAAGCCCTGCTTGAGATCTTCTTGCATGCACAATATTTTTTCTTCCGCCATATGCAATATTAACACTGCCGAGTCCCTGATCACTTTGTTCCTGCGCCGGTCAAATCAAGCTGTGAAATTATTATAAAAATTAAATAATTTACGAATTTGCTAATTGTTACATTTACATGCAATAAAAATTAATTAAGCAAGAGAAGTAATTTCAGTTTTCACAAATGCTTTACCTAACACTTTCATTTCAACGTAAAGAGATGGAACTACTTCCCCTCCATGATTACCAACTTTACAGGAAGCATGTCGATCAGTAGACTCGTGAAAATAGTTACAGCTATTGATTTCAAAAACGCTCACTTTATCGTCAATATCCTTTAGTATACTTTTCACTTGCTTCACGTGACCGATGAACGAACAGCACACGCATTGTGATTCCATGCTGACAACCCGCTGATCAAGCTGTATTGTGATCCACCCGATGACTTCAATGGAATATTCTTTTACCTATACTCATGATACGGCTTTTTTACCTTTTGAAAAAACCTTCCAGTGGATACCTCAGTCGAATGGCTCGTTACGGTAAACAGCACAGGGAGAAATTTGTTGCAGTGAAGGTTAACGGCAGAATATTTTCTACGGAATCCACCATTTCCTTCCTTCCTCGGGCCAACTATCTCTCTCTCTCTCTCTCTTTAACACACACACACACACACACACACACACACACACCGCTGGCGAAACCTCGGCCGATCGATAGCTGCCAACTGCACCTGGCGCAACCAACGATCCCTCTGTCATTTTTCCCCGATTCCCGAGTCGCGTTTGAGAATCCACCACAACCACGCAATGTTTGGAGAGCTCTAAAATTTATTTTATATTTCAGTGACGACGCTAGCCTTACACACACTTTAGTATAAGTTTGAAAAAATATATATAAATTCTTATTGAGTGGGTTTATCCCAGTGGCGTGTAGTGAGTGTTTTTTTTTTTTTACAGGATAAGCAATCTCTACTAACAATCTCAACTTCGAACTTTGCTTACCTTCCTTATGTATTTACCGTTTTATAATACCTAACATTAGTTATAAAACGGAAACGAAATGAATGTAATAATAATTAAATTGAATATAATATAGAGAGCGTATTACAAATTATAAGAATACTCCCATTTTCCCGAACACTCTCATCCACTTTCGAATGAAAAATATAGGACTGGAGGACGCAAACAGAACGATTGCTTACCATGCCAAATAAATGCGGTTGGTGACGGAGGTATAGGGTAAGCATTGCTTACCTTGTATAGATGCCCGTCATATGTTAACAACAGAATGCAAGGGACCGGGAAATGGAAGTGCCCCGAAAAAAAAAACCCACTGACCAATGAACAACTTCATCCGCGTTTCCCATACCAAAATCCAGATGTCCCCCCGTCAGGAAATGGAATCTGATTGATTGATATTTATAATGATATCGATTGACAGGAATTCGTACAAAGCAGGTACAGAAGGTGATAAAAAAATAAACGTACAATATGTACAACATGACAGCCATAATTAACTATCTCTTCTGTCGATCTGGTAGTTTAGAAGTTGAATAGATATGTACTGGACGAGAGAAACGACTGTAACAAAAATAAACAAAATTATAACATCGGGAAATGAATCAAAACTTAAAAAATGAGAGTACATAAATTACAAATAACGAACACACACAATATATAACCGAATGAAGAAGCAAGACATGAAATTAAAAAAACTTAAAAAATCGGCGAAACACAACTGACTGCGCAATAACATAATATATGGAAGAATATGAAACGGAAAGAACCTTAGTGACAATAACAATACCGCAGTCACACGCAAACAGCAACCAGAATAATGGCAATAACCCGTGTGTTAGCTACGTGGACACCATGACCAAAACTGTTTAGCTGTTTATGTAGTTATAGCGTTATAGAGCTCTTTAGCGCACTGACCTTTATTATGGAACCGTGGCAGGAAGACACGGTAAAGATACAAGAACCCCGCCAGTCGTGTTGGATGTTTAAGGGGAAAAAAATTGCGAAGATCGAAATTAGTTTGGCCGGACCGAGAATTGAACCCGAATGCCCCCGTGTATTCGAATCTATTGGGTTATCACTTCTACTCCCCCCCCCCCACCACAAAATTACTAAACTTAATGCAACATCAGTGATTGCAAACGACTAGTAGCTCGTCAAACAATGGGAGTTACCAACGTGATACTCAAGATCACACGGGAAAAACTATGCGAATTTATAGCGTGTGGTTTTGCATAGAACTCAAATAAATAGACATTGTAATATTTGTGCAACACATGTCTTTGGATGAGATCGGGGGGGGGGGGGGGACATGCAAAGTTGTATGAATTCTTGTGATACCAATGGAGCGTTTGGATGCCGGGTTCGATTCCGACCGGGGTCGCCCCAGGACTTTCGCGTGTGTCGGCGGGTTTTCTCGGGGATCTCCCGTTTCCCCCGCACTTGCATTCCGGCGCAGCTCCATACTCACCTCGCTTCACCCTCGTCGGCTCTCAAGTTCTCGATGTTACGAGTCACCCAAATCTCTTCACTCACTCACTTTCTTTGGTTCGGTAACATAATTTTTAATAGTTTCGGACATTTCGCCCGGTATAATTTTTCGGTCATTTTCACAAATATATTTTGCTCGTTTGCATCGAAACTTATATACCATAGCCTATGGTCCATAGGTTAAAAAAGAAGGATTATCGTGTGATCGTGTGACTGTGATTTATTGCCAAAGTTTTCTGATTAAAATTTAATCTCAGCCGACGTATCTAAGCGCGGAGTTAAGTAAGGAGTTATGGCTAGTGTGTGTAGGGCTTTACTTCAGGTTTTAGTTGTAAGTTGTTCCAATAAAGGGCCTGCAAGGAGCTGAGGGCTACTGGGCAGTTAATCATGGCTGCCTGAACACCGACGTCTCCAACTCGGCAAGTTCCGGCGGAGGAAGACCGGAGGGAACTTCCCGCGCTGGCTGGGATCCGTTCGCAAGGTGGAACTGCACGGATACGTTCGGGTCGTCGCGTCGTCGTGCTCTTTCTGCTTCACATTTCCGCCGTTTCCCCCTCATCTTGTTCGTTTCGACGCTTCTTCCACGTCGGCATCGCATTCATCACCTGCCCTCTTCAGGCTGACTGGGATCGTAGTGGGGAATGCGGGGGTAGAGTGCGGATGCCAGCCGCTCTTTGTGTGTGTTCCAACATTGGAAGGCCATTTTGGCGATAGCACTTTCAAAACTGACTTGAGTAGGATTTTAGGTTAGAAAATCGTGTATGTACTTAAGTGCTTTGGAACTTTTTTTGTAGGTCTATAACACAAACGAATTCTAGGGGAAACATTTGAAACTTCGATAATCCTTCGTTTCGTGAAAGCGCCCCCTTTTTTTATAAAGCACTTTTTGGGTCACTAAACCTAAAATTCATCACATCTTTACCAAAAAAGAAGTCACGAGTGTAGTTTTTAAAATTAATAATATATCAAATTCTCTGATTGCAAAAGTGCATGAAAAAAAATTATTAACACCACAAGTGTCTTATATCCCTCTCTGCGAGGAATTTTTATCTACGCCATTGTTTTAATTATTCCCATGTATGATATAGCGTTATAATGATGTTATTACAGTTAGAACATTGTCCGTCGCATCGTAAATATTTATTAATCAGTTATTGAAAACGTTAAAAGAGAATAGGAATAGTAGAAATGGACGTAAACGTAAAATATTATGGTTATGAAATTTCCACATCATTGTTTGATTGACGCAACGATACACACCGTGTAAATTCATGGCAGATGCCAAGACTAGGGATAGACAGAAGAATACACAATGGACGAAATGTAGCCTAGACAGTGAACATGACTTTCGAGACTGCTGAGCAAATCATGAACCGGGATTACCGCGATGTAATTCATTTCGACGCTTCTTCAGATGTTAAATACTGAACCGATTATACACAATTATTTATAACGCCGCTTCATCTGAGAGCGTTATGCAGGGCGGTTATTTGTGTTCCCGTGCTTTAATAAATACGGATTTTGTAAGATGATTAGATTAGGACTGCGTTTTGTGTTCTCCCTTCGCTCTCATACTGCGAAATTGGTTGTTCAAACCATATCTCGGCTCAATAATTATACATATTAATATGATTTTATGTTTGCTTCTTTAGATAATGAATCGTATTCAGTCGTGGTTCTTTATCATTTCTGTCTGTAAGTAATTTTAATCTTCTGTTTTAGCTTCTTATCCCTTTCTAAAGGATATACCTTATTACTGATTACTAGAGACCTGCAAAATTCGTGTTATTTTCTGCGTTAAGCTAAAATTCACAGTACTGTATATACTTGAGCCGGTGTCGTTTCTCCACTGGCTGCTGCCTTGGCGTTAAGTTACTCGCTTTCTGAGTGAACTGTACGTGATTGCAGCACACGGTTGTGGAGCGTTTATTTATTGGCGCACAGTTACCAGGGGCGTGTCAGGTAAAGACTGGTCCAATGACAAACGTATTGCAAAGGAAAAGTGTTTTAAGTTTAACATGTCCTCGGTTAATAACGCGAATTTCGCATACATTTTTGGTTACTGTATTAAATGATCCCGGTGTATACCAGTTTGCTGTATTCTAGCTACCGAAAGAGTGAGTTACAGCGCTTTCCTCCACAAACATTCAGGTATTTATGAGGAATCAATACCACATTCAATTGCTTACGCTAACCACAGGACGTCGTACAATAAATAAAGTGCAGTTCGCTGGCGGATGCTCTGCATAACACGATGCTCCAAAAATGCGCCATGTTTTAGAATCGATTGTCCTTACTAAACAATTTCAGACAAAAATGATTAGAAATACCTGAAGTTTTCTTCCACTCTTCTAATATCTAACGTAACACCTTTGCATGTCCAACCACAAGAAAGAAATTAATTTTTGTTTGTTTCTTTATATGAGAATCTTCTATTCATAGTATAAAACAAATTCTCCCGACCGCGTGTGTTGTGTATTCGGCTAAGGCTTCTAAACTACTGGATGGATTTTGATGAGGTTTTCAGCATCATTTAGAGAATTTCTCGAGAAAAATTTAAGTATATAATACATAAATATTTAATTTAAGGAAAGTATATAAATGTCGACTTATCTAATCAAGTCGAAAAAAGCTGCTTTTCGGGTGTTTATATGGCTTACGCTGACTAAACCATAAGAGATACGCCCAATTAATGTGCTACATAATTGTAGATCTCAAAAAGGTCTACAAAAATATCCACGACTGCATATCTTTATATTTTAAGGATGACCCACAGTAATCATTTTTGTCTTTTAAATTTCACTTACGAAAACTTTTTGAACAACAAGGTATTAATCCTATGTTAGGTACCTTAAGCATTTAGTGTATAAACTTGCTGTAAACCTAAACATCGCCATATTTGTAAATCGCACCCGAGCGAGGGCGAGGCGGGGCGCTAGTTGTAGTGTAAAACGACACATATTTTCGAAAACGTGTGCCACCCTCGACACACCATCATTAGAGTCATTTTCTATTCTTACACAACACGCACACTTAAAACACACACTGATGTTATATATACTCACAATACACATATTTTCTGCTGGATGATCAAAACAAAACCACCAACGCTTCGTATGTTGTGCGGGACGGTAAACCGATCGTTTTTCGAGAGGAGACCCCATGTCCGGAAAAGCAGCCTCATTGCTGCCAACTTCATAAATTGTAATACTTTCAACCAAATAAAGACAGTTTCAACAAAATAATTTGTATTCAGTAAGTTTTGTAATTTTTACAAATAGGTTCTGGTTATCTCGGTGTTTTATTGTAAAACTTCAGTTATATCGTTAATCATTTGATCGTTTCCTTTTTTTTCAGTAAACAAAGAAAGTATTTGGTAGCAGCAACTACTTTATATAATACTTATATATTAAGTATACGTTTGCAGTTTTACAAATAAATATTTAGTTATTTGAAACTGACCTTTCCCCACCGTGCTAGTTTAAGTTTGTAGAACATTCTAAAATCGAAAGAGTTAAAATTGCTCCTAATCAGATAATTTGACTGCAGATCTGTTGAATCTGTTCCACTAGAACCATTAAAGCTGGGCTCACAACCATCCATCGCACCCGTCAATCGCCGGTCCGACAATCAGTCATCCGTCTGTTTCTTCGTCCGTCAGTTGAAAGCGACTCATAACAATCCGTCGATCCTTCTTTCCAGCAACATTTCAGCGTGACAACTTAACATCGCGATATTTTTTTCCGTAGAAGGTATAGTTTGGTTGGAAATACATTTTCAAGAGAGAAACATTTTGGGGGAATAATTTTTCTATGTGTTAAAAATTTATACTGAATATTCATTTACATTTTAAGTTCCTTAATTTACCACCTACATAAATAAACACATATCCATCACCTTGCATTTTTTTTAAAGTGCGTATTCGCGTCTACGGAATGTCGTCATTTGGCAGTAGCCATCCGTTGGTCCTTCGAACGTTAAAGTTTGAGATATATTTGACGGATTGACGGATAAAAAAAAGTTGCCCTGCGATTGGTCGAAGATCACATGGCCGCCTGACGGATGGGCGACTGACGGATGCGATGGATGGTTGTGAGTCCATCTTTAAATTCCACTCATCATTTCAGTTGCTATAATTCCTTAACGGTGATTTTGATTGATTCTTAGTGAATTGCCCTGACTTTGGCAGTAATATTTCGATGCATTTCACCGATTCGCCAGTATAGAGGGGTCGCTGTGACTGAGTGGTTAGACTGCTCGCCTCCCACCAAGGCCAACTGGGTTCAAACCCTGGCCGGATCACTCCCGGATTTTCGCAACTGGGAATCATGCCGGACGATGTCGTGTTTTCTCGGGGATCTCCCTTTCAACTCCGCCTTTGCATTCCGGCACTGCTCCATCCTCGCCCTCATTTCACCCTCATCGGCTCTCAAGACCTCGCTGTTAAGAACCGCCCAAATCCCTCAACTCAATGCATCTCAAACAAAATAGATTACAGCTCACAGACTGAGGAGTCTGCAAAATTACTATGCTGATTGAAATCACCACTTCATATCTAGAACGAAGGAGTGGGAAAACTTGGCCTCAAAGATAAATCGAACCCACGCCGTGATATCGGCATCGGTTCGCTCGCTGGTGGGTGAATGTAATTTTCAATAACGAGGAGCGCGAGCTGTGCGGTAACAGAGAACGGAACCCTCGTGGCTGCAGTTCGGCCAATAAACGAATCGGTTGTTTGTCTTCCATTACCCATCCCTCTTTCCCGATTCCCGACACAGAGTTCGAGCGGTAAACACCCCAGCGGGAAACTTGTTTAATCGGCTGTAATTGAGGCCTGCGTGTATTTGCATCGCGGTTGTGCGGTAATTGGAGTCGCGGATGGAGTAGTTTGACATTTTTGTGTTTGCTCTCCGAAATACGTTGAAATAAGTTTTTTCTGTGATATTGGCGGGATTGTTGCCCAGTCTTTAGGCGAAGGGAATGCGGAGTGGGGAGATCCGGGCGGCTCTCAAAGTGTTAGGTTAGGTTATGTTAGGAGGTCAGGTTAGGTTAAGTTACCCTGAGAGAAAATATAACAAAATATTTGTTTGTGTAGGACTACATATATATTAAGTTGCCCTAACAAAATATACTGTTGAGCAAACGAAATTTGAAAAGCAACAAAATTTATTTTGTTCGTCTTACAAAATAGATGTTTGAATAAACAAATCTCTTTGTTGGGCCAAAAAAAAAAAAAAAAAACTTAGACTTTCAACTAAATACTATGTTGAATTAACTTTATTTATTTGTTTGACCACTCATTTGACTGACTTCGTTCGAAAATAAAGCTCGAGAGTTTGTTTGTATTTTGTGTGACAATTAGGATCATAGCCGAGTTTGTTAGTGCATCTATCGATGCTTAACAATCGTATAAACACATTAACAAAACAATGTAACAAGAAACTGACAAGTGAAGCTGTAAAACTTGAAATATTTGTTTGCATACGTTGCCCAATACTTGCAGTATATCGATTTAGAAGCTTTCCGGTGTCAAAAGTTGTCACATTAGCCGCGATTACTAGCCCTGCCCTCAGCTCAGGGGTAGGATGCACGACCCTTAGTCGGAGGGTTGCGGGTTCGCGTCCCGGCGCCCCCGATACGGCATATCCTCAGTTCGCCTGTCGCACTGTGAATATGCCAACAAGTCGGTCTCGTTATAGCTTCATAAACGTCAAATGTCACAATAACGTCGAATGAAGGAAAATAAAAATATTGCTAAGCCGCAGCGCTCGGGCGCAAGTGGGTTCGAAACTCGCGCGAACTCGTAATTTTTTTTTTTATATCGGCCCAAACGGTATAATGTACGTGTAGCCAAACAAATCTTTAGTTACACCAACCTAATCTTACAGTTTGTGGCAACCAAATGGGAACAACAAAGTAATTCGATTTCGGCAACAAAATATTTCATTGCCTCTACACAAACAAATAATTTGGATGCAGCAAACAAATTTCGTTTGATTAAACAAAACCTTTTTTTCAGTGTAGGTCAGGTTAAGTTAAGTTAGGTTATGTCAGGTGGGGTGCACACAGAGTGAACTGGCATCACATCAAACACCAGTAATGTAAATAAAAACAACACATTTCCGGGTAATTTTTTCATGTATTTTCTTGAGAGCCGATGAGGATGACGCGAGGTGAGTTTGTAGCACCGGAAAGCGTGGGAGGAGGGACGGGAGACCCGCCGACCAGCGGCATTGTCTGGCACGATTCCCAGTGTGAGAATCTGGGAGCCACCCCGCAGGGAATCGAGCTCGGTTCGCCTTAGTGGGCGCTGTAGCCGCTACACCACCGCGGTCCCACCAAAGGGAAAGGCATCCTAACTTACGCCGAGGAAGAGATTGATAATCGGTGTGCCAGCGCCGAATCGATCCTCTACAGCCAAGTTAAATGTCTCAAAAATTATCGTGCTTACTAAAAATACTATGTTAAAATTTACTGTGCCAAATTAAAAGAGCAAAACAAATCATTTTGTAGTTACTATACAACTAGACGTAATTCTGCATCCAAAGACATCCTGCACTCAAAAGTCTTTCTGGCAATAACCATTCTGTCTCTGATCGTGTTTACAGTGTAATATTGCTGACTGTGTATATATTCATCACTAGAACTAGTGACTTTTCGCGAAAAATAATCGAGTACACGGTAGACTCAAACAATATAAGCACCCAACAGCAGTGCTGTCTGCTTGAGAAGGCGTTTTCATATGTGACCGGGCCACTCAGAATTCGACAACATCGGCACGGTTCCTACGTGATTAGTGTGCATACAGTTAACAGGCGTCAAAAAGTATTTCAGCCAATCAAGACAGTTAAACGACCCTACAGTGTTTTGAAACATAACTTGTCGTGAAACCTTTTCGCGAAATTTCCCTACCCCTGTCCATCACACATACAACTGGTGAATATAACACAACACTGTTTTAATATCTGTAATAATAACGTAGCCCGCTTCTGCAAAGTTCTCAATTATTATTAAATTGTTTTTTTCCTGGGTGGATTTCATTATACATGTGTGGAACTTATACAATGTTTAAACTGTAAGTAATTGTTAAACGGGATATTGCTCGTCCACGTATTTTCGAATTAAGCTGCTCCTGTCTTCGTGTTTATTATTTTCTTCCCATTAGATTGTAGCCAATTAGGAACGTTTCAAGTTACGTACTCTGAGAGGAAAACAAAACACTTTTCTGCTAAAGAAGATATTTTGGAATTTTTAAAAAATAATTTTACAGACTTGTTATTATGTTCATGATAAAGAGGGGAAAGTAGATTACTTACAGTAGCTGTATAAAGTTGAGTGAACTTAGAAGTTTTAATTAACCTTCTCGATTTCTGAAAAAGTTATTCGTTGTCGGAACGTTTAAGTTAATACTTTTCCTCAGGATACAGCTACGTCTGAAATTTTCTCCTTGAAGTTTAGAAAGACTCTGCGAGACGCAGAGTGATTTTAACAGATAAATCAGAGATTAGCATTCTATCATCCCAATCATCAATGAAATTGTGACCACGTATATTTAATGCGAGAAATCCCATGCAGAATTTCTAGAACTCTCTCATTAAAATGCTAACAATCCTGCGTGTTAGAAAAGCAATATGGAGCTCTGATTAAAATTGGTTTTCGTCGTTTCGTTCTCTCTTTTCATTTTTTTACGGCTACTGCAATTCGTTTGGGAAATTACTGGATAAATGAAGTCCACGAGTAATAGCACGTTCCGTGGTACAGTTGAGAAGTAATTTTCACTGTGCAACTTTCATGAAAGTTATTCCTCGTTGTGCATACTGCACCTTCGCCAGTAATTAAAACTCCCTCCCACACAGGTTAACGTGACAAGCAGCAAACAAGATTGTTGTCTAACCTGCCACTCATCAGGGCGAGCCAAGTTTTATATCAGGTTCGCTCGTCAAGCAAAAAACTTGGAGCACAGTTAGGAAGAGGCGAAATGTTTTCCCGGCGAGAGACTTTGTTGCGAAATGTTGCTTACGGGTAATTTAAGACCGTTCGCGATAAAGTGGGCGCTTTTGAAATCAACCTTAGAAAAAAAAAAGTCACTGCCCCTGCATGCATATATTTTAACGGGCGCACTAGTGACATGCGCCCAGTAAAGTTGGTAACGTTGGAAAGGGAGTAGTTCCTTTCTTAACGTCGAATTAAAAGTGTTAGTTAACCATTTTTGATCACTTATATTATTTCTTCACTTTATGTTTTTTTAATGCAAAGACGTGTAAAAATGAGCAGATCATACAAATATTTACTTTTCTAATAACTTCACAGTTTCACTTGAGCCACGCATGGATAAAGTGATGAGGCCCATTATAATGTTAATTTTACATAATGCGGAATAATACACAACGTGCATTCAAGTAAATAGTAAGCAGGGCTTTCAAAAGTGCACATTTTACCGTGAACAGCATATATAACTAGAGATACTGTCATTTCCCGTTATTAATTCAATAGCGAAGTAGACTGCATACTTAGTTTCACTTTCGCCATTGGATCTCTGCTCATCCGACACGCCCTGCAGGACTCAGAACTCAGCAGTTTGGTATAGGCTGTTCCCCGTAGAGTGAGCACTTTTGAGGCCCTAGTTACTTTTTCTTTTCAGCCATTTTTTATCCTTGAACCACCTTTTAAAAAAAATATTGCAGTGTAAGTAATAAACACAGTTTGTTTATTCCGCCGCATTCAGAAGTTAGCGTCTAAGGCTAAAATAAAGTATATTTATTTACTATTATTCCAAATGAGAGGGTTTTCGAAAGTTATCACTTTACTGTGAATAGCCTATATTTTCTATTCGCGGTTTTTTCACGCTTTTTGAAACAAAGCTTTTGAAAAATTACCCCTTGTATGACGTGAGTAGAATTATAAGCCGAGTCTGGGGCAAAGGATTCAGGAGTAGGTGCCAGACGCCGGTTGGCCGCTATGTTGTGACGTCACCCAACCGCCATATTTGATATGGGTGACCTTGACCTTTTGCATTGAATTTTACACTGTTCCCGTGACTTTGAATGACCTTGAACCCAAAAAAATTAGAAAAATCCCAAGAAATTATAAAATATCCCCAAAAAATTAAAATTAAAAAAAAATATATATATATATATTGTTCTTAAAAAATATTTAAAGGCATACATGTAGAATGATCGGAGTTCGATAACAGGTGGATCGACTAAGCTCCCGACACGACCGACCCTCGCCAGGTCGGCCGGTGTCCACCTCGTCAATCATGCTAGATGTCAATATGACCTTGGCCCATGACCTTGACCCAGTTTCCGTAACCCTGGATGACCTTGAACACCAAGTTCCCAAAAACACTAAATATCTACAAAAAATGTCCAAAAAATTCCCAAGAAACCTTTGCCACTTGACTCAAGACTCCAAACCCAAGACCATAGACCCAAGACCTTTGACTCAAAACCCTTGACTCGAGATTCGAGACCCTTGACCCGAGACTCAAGACTCAATACCCTTTACTCAAGACACGACTCATTATGGATCATTATGGGTCATTTACAGCGTGTGTCGTGCTAAGTGTGGTGCTAATTTCAAGGTCAAATGTCAAGGTCAAGGTCACCCAAATCCAATATGGTGGTTGAGGGACGTGACACCATAGCGGCGCCTCCTCCTGAATCATCTTTCCCAGACTCGGCTATATCATTCTACTGACGTGTCTGGTTGTTTTTAATATAGGCCCATGTAACGTATTACAAGAGATTTATAGGAGATTATTTTGGGTTGTATTGTAGGTTTACTTATATGCTACCTATGAATTATATTATTTCAATTTTTATTAATGTTAATAAAACTGGGAAAAAATATGTATTCGTAGTGCCTAGTAAGAAATAGTTCCGATGCAAAATATTATCACATATGAATTATTACGCATGGATTCGGTGCATTGTCCCTTTGCTGTAATTTTCAATACTCAGTTAAGCTTTTCTGCAAGAGGCGAAGGAGTATCCTGGAATATTATAACTTTAGCAGGGCTTCAGAAAACTTGAGTAACCGTGAATAAACTGTAACTTCTGCGGAACACACATCACAGTCAAGTATTAAATTATAAATATTTAGTATGAGAACACTAAGCATTCGCGGTTGTGGAAGAGGAATCTCCCAAGACCTGTATTCAGCAGCCAACCTTAGAAAAGCGAAATCAGGATGGCAGGACCTGTGAATCAAACCCGTGTCCTCCCGAATATGAGCAGTGTTTTACCCCTGCGCCACCTTGCCTTGTGTGTAACAACTCACTCGGTGCAAATAAAAACTTTAATTTTGCAAAGAAACAGAGTCAGTTTTTTCATTCTTTGATTTTGTCGTTACCAGGCAAGCAACTATATATTTTTATTTCGCTTTATCTATATCTAGACATAGTATAAATCAAAGTCGACCGGCCGCGTGTGTCACTGTAATCGGCTAAGGTTTCTAAAATACTTAATGGATTTAGATGCGGTTTTCACCATCATTTAGAGAATTTCTTGAGTAAGGTGCAGGTATATAATACTGTAATATTTAATGTAAAAATAGTAGAGAAATGTCGACGTTCTATAATAAAGTCAGAAAAAGCCGCTTTTCGGGCGTTTACATGGCTTACGCTGACTAAAACGTAAGAGATACGCCAAATTAATGTACTACATAATTTTAGATCTCAGAAAGGTCTACAAAAATGTCCTTGAGAGCATATGTTCATATTTTCAGGATGATCCCACAGTAACCATTTTTGACTATTAAGGGTTCACTTACGAAGACTTTGTGAATAACACAGTATTAATCCTATGTTAGTTACCTTAAGCATTTAGTATATAAACTTGCTGTAAGCCTAAACAACGCCATATTTGTAAATCGCACCCGAACGGGGCAGGGGCGGGTCGGTATTTTTCACATGGAATACTGTTTCGTATAAATTTCAAAACGTTATTTGCACACTAAGTTTACTTTCAGTTAAAATATTTCTTGAAGTAACGATTGACTTGTAATTTCTCTGCAATACGACACTTGGCACACCTGCAATAATTGTTCCACTTTAAACTATTTGACTTTAACTTAAAAGGGTCCGTGGTGGTGCAGTGGTTGGACCACTCGCCTCCCGCCTAAGCGAACAGGGCTCGATTCCCTGCCGGGTCGCTCCCGGATTTTCGCATGGGGGAATCGTGCTGGACGATGCCGCTGGTCGGCGGGTTTTTTTCGGGGATCTCCCGTTTCCCACAGTCTACTTTATCTGTAGTCTATGTGCGTTGGACCTGCATTGTTACGGACTTTGAACTAGTGCTAATCCGAGCACTCCTAAATTCAACCTTACAAAAAAATTGTCCATGACCTTTACTGCATATATTTAATCATTAAAGTTGACTCGCTCGTCTACAGTAACGTTGGGATCGAATTATGAGTATTAGTTCCGTGTTTTAATATCTTTTATACAGGGATAGGAAAAATCCGCGACTTCAATTCGGGACAAGATAGATTTCAAACGCGTGTACACTGAAGTCACCTTTGCAGTTGGATCAGAGTTTATTAGACACACTCTGGACGACTCCACGCCAATAGCCGACTTGCACGGGAACAAGAAGCAAATCCCGTACTGTCAAATGTGAGGTAACACTGGGGCAACAGCCAATGAACAAACATCTGAGGTTCGACAATACAAAGGATTATGGAGTCTATCATACAGGAAATTGAACTCGCGAGATTTTTCTTATCCCTACTTTTAGAAAGTGTAACGTCTCCATAATATTTTTGCTGGTTGCTTATTATTTTATAAACTTCATGGAGATATAATTCCACAGTGTTACTTCATCCCCACCTGGGTAACCTTCATTAAGTATTTGGCAATATTAATTTATGCATTTTGCGGAAGAACACAAGATGCGCTGTGAGCAAATCGCAATGTGCCACCCTTATCCCGTGGACACAAACGTACACAAGCCAAACTGCAGGTATTTGAAAGCGCCTGAACATACGCGCCGGTGTCTCAGCCACCTCGTCTGTTTTTCGACGAGCTGCCTTCATTTCTCGCGAGGTCGCCTGAAAATTTCATCGCCTTCCTGAAACGACTCGACCGATGGTTTTGAATTATTTCACATTTCCTTTTCAGAGGCCGTACGCTATACCCCGATCTCACGTCCAAGTCAAGAGGCCGCATCGATGAGTGACGGGCGTAGACAATAACATTCCTTACGATGAGTTCCACTGCAAGTCTATGGAAGAGATACGAGATCCCATATGTTATCTTCCTGGAGCGACTTCCTGGAGCTTCAACTTTCCCTCATCTATGAGCGGGTCTTGAAACCTCGCTGGACATGTCCGATGAGGAATTTGCATGTAGGGTAGGGTTGCCAACAACTTTATATAAAATTTCTGTATTCAGACTGTAAAGTTTCCGTACGGATCTTGAGGACACTGGCTATCGGCTGGCAACTGCGAAATTTAAATAGGAAATCCCATGTTAAGGAAATTTCGCCTAAGTGTGTTAATTTTAGAGAGATACGTTTAATGTATTCACCAATTTTTCAGGAGAATTTCCTTACAGCGGGTATGTTTCCATAACATGTATTTCCTGTTTGCAAATAATTTTTCAAATGTATGTTTTTTTTTTTAAAGTACATACAGACGATCTATATTGAAATTATACGCTCGTAAGGATCTTCTCAAAAAATTCGTGAAGAATACATTTTGTTTGAAGCGCCTATCTTTAAAATGAACGCACTGAGGCGAAATTCCCTTAACGTGAGATTTCCTATTGAAATGTCGCAGCTGCCTACTGGTAGGCAGTGACCTTAAAGTTTCCGTAAGCACAATAATATTGCAGAAATATTCTTGTAAATCTTCATTAAAATCTAAATGTTAACGGTAATATTTTCGTCCGTGGTAAAAAGCGTAAACGACTTATTGCTCGTAAGAGCATAATATTTTCACAGCACTAATTGTTTGCTAAATTCGACATCAAATATTGAAAGTAGGACAAATTTATAAAATTTTACTTCACAGCATCGAAAATACAAATTTTTTAAATTTCTTCGTACATGATTTTTTAATTCGCCCAACTCTTTAAGCAAGGTTAACTAAACGCAATAATCTTCCTACTTTTTGTGCACAGACCGCACAGACAGAAATTTTCCGTAGATAGGCTACATCTCACCATGAAAAACAAGATTTCACGTACGGACATTTTCGCACTATTTAGTTCATTTAACTAATATCTTCTTACTCCAAACATTTGTACTTTCCCTTGAACAAAATAAAGCGTTAGAAATAATTAGCTGAGCATAGAACTCGTTCTAAAAACACACACGTGTCTTCAGTACGCATAACTATTTTAGAAATACGTTCACCCGATCGGTTTGGTTACCTTAAACATTATAAATCTCAATAGGGGGTTAAAATAATATTTTGTTTGGAGGGAGTGAGCATTCGGTTAGCAAGAACAGCCTGATATGACTATTGTTGCAGAATTTGTTGCGGCAGCAAAATATGATTGATCCAGTACTGGCGCTTATTTTTCTGCATTGTAATAGGGCCAGTTGATTCCGTTCGTTCAAATTTACAGCTCGATATTTTGTTAGTAATCTATGAAACATTTATAATAATGACAGTGTTTGTTAATGTGTTTATTGATGGTAAAACAGAAAAAAAACTTAATAATAGCTATCCACGTAAAGTGATTTAGTAAAATATGTATTCAAAAATAATTTGTACTTCGCTGGTGCTCAGATTTTCCGAGGATGCGAAGGTGTAGCGTACGGATGTTGACGTTCTGGGTTCAATTCTCCTTGTTGCTTTAAATTTTTTTTTTTCCTTACGATAACTGAAACGGTGGTATATTTGAAACCATGCGAGTCTTCAGTTGCGCCAGTCAAGCCTTTTACGTTTGGCTCAAACTAATAAGAACAACAAAATAATTTGGTTTCAGAAACGGAATATTTAGTTGGCCTTATATAAACCAACAACTTGGTTGAGCCAAAAAGAAACATTGTTTTGGTCAGCGAAACATTTTTTCTCAGTGCAGCACTAATCGCAGACTAAAAATGATGTAGATCGGATTTTTCGCCTTCCGCGCGTTACGGAGTTTCACAGCGTGCCGGTTGGGTTCGGGGGGGTGGGGGGGAGCATATAGTAGCCCGTCGTCATTGATGTGTGAAATAAAGTGAGATTCTAGGATGGAGCGTTGGTGGAGAGCAGTGGCAGAAACGAGAGCACCGCGATAAAACCCACGGGCAAAGAACTTGTCGAATTCATCACTTGCGAAAATCTCGGAGATGTGGCTCAACTGGTGCTGGAGGCCCAGGTCACCAGGACGGGATATCAGCGCTCTAGTCACGCAAACGAAATGTAGTCCGCTTATTCTCGTCTCCGCGCAGAGATAACGCCTTTCGATCCGTTCGTTTGAGTATTCGCAGGACGCGCGGCTCTCTGGGGAGAGAACACATTCGCAGCCTAAGAGGAATCAACGCTGACAAGGCTGTCCCGCAGTTGAAATATCCACAACCGCGGCCACGCCCATAGCAATTGCCATTACAATAATAGAAACGCAATTGAAATAATACAATTCTATGTTTTCAGTTTCTTAACCATTTCAATTTCAATTCCAAAGGAGAATTTTTAGGGAATTTAATTCTGTTAAAATTGGTCGACTAGTCACACAAATAACATCCCTAAATATACTCGTAATTTTTGCTATTATTCTTCTTCTCTTTATCTCGCTCTCTCTCTCTCTCATTTTCGCGCTTATTAAAGAGAAAAGAATATAGTTCTATAAGCATAAACGTTAACACGTGTGAAATTATTTAGAGAACGGGAACATACGTTTGTGGCAGGGAGTTTGGCTTGTTCAAGTACTAGGGGCGGGTCGTGATCGGTTAATACATGTAGGTTTACGCATAAAAAAGGTTAAAAGTTTACCAAATATGGTATCACCAGGATTCTGCGTGAATGCAGCTAAAGGTTGTTCACGATAAAGTGAGCACTTTTGAAATCAACCTTAGAAAAAAAGTTACTACTCCTACCTGCATATATTTTAACGGGCACACTGAGTGACTTGTGCCCAGTAAAGTTGGTAACGATGGAAGGGAAAGTAGTTCCATATATTATCGTTGAATAAAAAGTGTTAGGTAACCATGTGTAATAACTTAAATTATTTCTCTCGCTTTCTGTTTTTTTTTTTGTGCGTAGAAGTGTAAAAATGAGTAGATTTGTACAATATTTATTTTTCCAATAATTTCACATTTCCACTTGCCCGACGCATGAATAAAGTGATGAGGCCCATGACAATGTTAATTCTACGTAAGGCGGAAGAACACACAACGTATACACAAGTAGATCTTAAACAGGACTTTCAAAAGTGCTCATTTTACCGTGAACAGCCTATAATACCACAGCCTTAGTGTTATTGGCACGGTTATGATTATTTCAAATGCAGCCGTCGTTCATTCTAAACACACTGGTATAGGCTGTTCACGGTAAAGTGAACACTTTTGAGGTCCTAGTTACTTTTTACTTTCATCCTTTTTTTATCGTTCAGCCGCATTTTTTAATAAGTAATAAACACAGTATGTATATTCCACCTCACTCGGGAGTTAACGTCTACGGATAAAATAAAATACATTTATTGTATATTATTCTAAATGAGAGGGCTTTAAAAAGTGTTCACTTTACCGTGAATAGCCTATACCCAGTATGTTACCTCGCCTATTGGTCGCCAGTATAGAAACACAGTGTATCAGCTAGCATGAATATGGCCTAGCGTAGTTCGTCAAGATTTATCTTGGGTTTGAGCCTTACCTGTCTAACCTGTTTTTTTGGAAGATGTTTTATCTGGAGGGTTGCCCTTTCCCACTCCACACAAACGCTGATGCAGTTAATTAATTATTTTTTAAACACTTACAGTAATTAACGTGCTCGGCTAGAAATCTGATTAGCCTTTGTCGAGAACATAAAATAATTATTACCACCATCACCTTGAATTTGCCGGGAACGAGGGTGGCATAAACCTCTCCGCCCCCCTCCACCCCAAAAAAAAACTCGTCGCCCCAGGTACCCCTAGCCCGTCAGCCTGTGCGTGGATTTAGTGATAAGAGACGTTATCTCGGTCATGTTGCGATATGGAGTACGCTGGTAACTTAATTGCCATACAGGCGGAAAATAATCGCGCCTGTTCGTTATTGCAGAAGCCTAGAGCGGTGGCTATACAAGTGGTATTTATTTCCGCCCAAAATAATGGAATTTCGTGCATAGATGCTGAAAAGACTAGAGCTGTGGCTATACAAGTGGTATTTATTTCCGCCCAAAATAATGGAATTTCGTGCATAGATGCTGAATAATGATGGGGAAGTAATTAAAGCTACATATGGAGACTGCCATTAAAAAAATCATTGTTGAATATGTAAGTTTTGAATTCGTCAACTTATCTCTTAGTGAAATTAATTAATTTTACCTTTTGACTGCGAAATTCAACCAAGAATTTTTTTTTTTCTTTCTCTGAAAGAATCGGAATGTCTAGTGACTTTTATACAATAACACGTGTTCCCAAACTACACCCCAATTAACTCCGGCAGATTATTCTTTACAAAAATATTAGACCAAAATACATGCGCCCGTTTTTCCGTAAAGTAATAATTAACATATAGGCTGTTCACGGTAAAGTGGTGACTCTTTTTGAAGCTGTTTCATCAGACATAATAACCAATAAATACATTTCATTGTGGCCTCGTACTTTTGGTTTTGGGTATGGTGAATGTATAGACTGTGTTTATTACTCACATGGCAGGGTTTACATTAAGAAGTGGTGGAAGGATATAAATTGGTTGAAAGAAAAAAGTAACTAAGGCTTCAAAAGTGCTCACTTTATCGTGAACGGCCTATAGAAGGAAAGTAGCTTTAAATGGACTTCTGCGTCCGACACTACCACGTGAATAACTTATTGTAAAGTATTACGCTCACTAGCCAAATTGTCAGAAAGTTACAATTCATGTTGCATATGAGAGAAGACTGCATATATTCTGTAACATTGTAAAATATTTTGCTAGAACGTATTTATTTTCTAAGTTAAAAATATCAATTAGTTAGTCAATTTCTAAATAAAATGGGTTTTCCAATTTGATTACGTCATAAAGCATATTTTGTTGTTAAAAAACCATCACACACAACTATCATAAAAATTACTCTGGCTGTATGTAATGAAGAATTAGTAGTAATGTTTTCAGATATTTTAATAATTGGTTTTATACATATCCATTTCAGGTACGAATGTTACCTTATTTATAACTTAAATTGATGTACATAAAATTAATCACTAACATTAATTGTTATCCTTATTAGCAATATTTTCTTCCGTACAACCATAGTAATTCTGATCATTGCTATACTTAAAGTTTTCTTGTAAAATATTTTCTAAAGCATCCAAAATGGAAATAAGCTCAAATTTTGGTTAAAATTATACCCTCGTGAATTTTAAACATTTTAGTAAGTAAATTCTAGCCAAATATTTTACAATGTTGCAAAATATATGCACACTTCACATAAATCGTACTTTTCTGACCATTTTGCTAATAAGTGTACTACTTTTTATTGAGTTCTGCATGTTGCATAGTAGGTGCAGTCCACTGAGAGACGCTCTACTTCTAGATTAAAAATATGCAATGTTGAAGATGGTGGCCTTTGAATGAGGTTTCTTTTTGCTATGTACATGTTTAATTAATAATAGTACGTAAAAGTAACATATAATTTTCAAACCTTGTTTACGAGTAATATAAATCTGTAGTAGCGAGAACCACTTTTCATATAATTTTAATCTAAGAATTTCAATAAACAAAGTAAAAAATTGGATTAACTAATTAAAATTAACATTTTTTAGGGTTGTATAAGTACACGTCATTAAATTTAAAAGTGTAACATTTATCTGAAAATTTGATTTCAAAATTTATTCCTAACTTATTTTATAATTCTCTAAACTGTTACCTTGTGACTTTTAATTTAAATTAAGAGTGCAAATTCATTTTTTAATACATCATGAAAATATAATTTTTAAATTTTTTTTTTTTTTTTTTTTAATTCACCATAACAGTTTTTATTTTAAATAATAACATTTACTTTTTAAAAACTGTTAATTAAAACTATTTTTGTTTAAATTAATATATAAATGTTTTAATTATTTGAAAAATGGTCCAGACTGGACCTGATATCAGTTATACTACATATACATGTCCAAGGTCTATAGCAAAGTTATCTTTTTTACTTGGCGGGAGATAATAGGTACTAACTAGAGCAGTCCGATTTTCTGTCTTAACCCTGAAACAAATAAATAGAAAGCAAAACTGCTTCTCCGTATTTACGATCAAGTAATCGGCTGGGTAAATGGCGCTTTGCTGCAGGTGCACACGAGCGTGGAGCCTATACGTATTACGCAACCTCGAGGTTAGGGTGCGTGCTGGCTCCAGGAGCGGCCCCAAGCTGCAATTCAATTACTAAAGCTGAGGAAATTTCCGGTTGCTGATATATCGCCGACAGCTCATTTAGCTCCTCGACGTTTAGCGCGATACTGCGTTGGCAGCGCATAACGGCGTAGATATGGTTGACGACCAGCAGAGAGTTACATCTCAACTGACAGCAGCCGTAACGCACTTGTCAAGATCTCACGTGTGCGTGCTTTGAGTAATGTACGCATGTGCTCAGAAAAAGAAACGTGCTTGTGCTTTACGCAGTAAATGCTTGTATACTCGTGTTTTTGTGATGTGAAATAATAGTCTGAAGAAAAGTGCGGCAATGGCGGGAAAATACTTTCCGAAACCAAATGAAAGGATCTAGATGAACATTATATTTAATAATATGGTTTTTTTCGGCACAAATCTCAAAACTAAACATAGCTAATACGTTAGGGTATACTTCCAAATAATATTCTCCGTTGCGTCACAATATAATGTAGAGTATTTTCTTGGAAATTTCTTATGTGGTTTACAAGTATTTCAATTCTAATATTTTACATGCAATCTAAAGTCTAAATAGTACCTAAACCCTGGCCGCAGGTGAAGTAAGAGTCGCATTTCAAAGAAATTTTAACATGCCAATACTGGGACTTGAAACACATTATATGAAACTGAACTTCGTGTTAAAATTACTTTTTTAAATTTGTACATTAGTGTACCTATACCGAAGCTAAAACAATGTATTTTAAATGGGAAGTGTATGGCTGAGAGCCACCTCCTGAGGATCGGCTAGGACGAGCTCGGTAGTCTTCGGCTCAACTCGGACTCTCTCTCTGAAGCTTTCGACTAGGGGATTGTCGACCATATCCGAAGACCTTCAAGCATATATGCCTGTTTCTGGTAGCCATATTACTTTTATAGGCTCAGGGTATGTCAAATCGAAAACGCATATTTATTATACAGTTTCAAAATTCTTTTTTTAAATTAAAACCATTTAAATAATCGTGTTATTTCGTACCGAAATTCTACGAAGAGTATAGCGGAATCATGCAAAAATCTCTGATTCAGTTACTAAATTTCCGGTCTCCTCTCTTGAAGTCTTATTAATACATGATGTCTGAATTTGTAAATTATTCTCTGCCTCAACTGTTCTGTTGACATTAATATGGTATACCGATTATTTAAATTTATGTATGTATATATATATATATATATATATATATATATATATATATATATGTGTGTGTGTGTGTGTGTGTGTGTGTGTGTGTGTGTGTGTGTGTGTGTGTGTGTGTGTGTGTGTGTGTGACTAACCCAAGCCCATCATATGAGTAACGACTTCTCTGCACACGTATGATATAATCATTGTATGGATCAGCATCTAACAACACTTTTATAGGCATGTTTGTCAATGGTTTATGAACCAATGAGCCTTTGAGACATGGAATGTACGAGGGCAGGTCGGGTGATAGTCTTATCTTTCATGCTCTTCTCAGATATAAATCCTCCCCGCAATCCCAATCCACACCAATCCCTTCGCACCAATCAACAACAATCCTCAACAGTACTCCGCACCAATCAGCACCAATCCTCAAAAATCCTCCGTGCCAATCCACAACAATCCTCAACAACCCTCCACACCAATTGACACCAATCCTTCATATCAATCCGCACTAATCCTCAACAATCCTCCGCATCAATCTGCAGCAATGCTCAAAGTTCTCCACATGAATCAGCACCAATCCTCAAGAACCAACCTCACCAATCCACACCAATCCTCAACAGTCCTCCGCACCATTCCTCAACAACCCTCTGCACCTATCTGCATCATACCTCTGTATCAATCCGCAACAATCATTTGCTCCATTCTACACCAGTCCTAAAACAATCCTCCGCACCAATCTTAAAACAATCCTCAGCGCCAATCTTCAACAATCATACACACCATTACGCACAAATTCTCAACCATCATCCTCACGAATCCCCACCAATACTCAGCAATCCTCCTCACTAATCCTTACAATCCTTCGCAATCCTCACCAATCCTAACCAATTATTCGATCAATCCCAATCCCTCATTCGTTCCTTAGATCAGCGCTTCGGTTTGTATTCCCTTTACCCCCAATACATATAGTAATTACATTCATTCATCGTCTCCAAAATTTCTACATTTTGACTGAATTAACATTTTGTATGCAGTCAACTATCTATGCATTTTTGTACTTTCAGAATAAAGCAGTTCATCACATCATGCGATATAACCCCTCTCCTTCAGTTGTCTAATGATTGAAGATATATCAACTATGTATGAGAGGTACATGTGTTTTTGAAGTCCAATCAAATGTCTGAGTCTATCAATAACTATTTGACCGTCACAGGCAATTCCCTGATACGAATACTGTTAAGATCCGTTTAATATTAGAATTTGTCATATATAAAGAACACAGAAAATGTTGTGAAATTCGACAATCGATTGAATTATTGTTTTCCATTAAAAGTTTATTAAATTTGTGTTTCACAGTAACAAACTGTATAAATTAATTTTCAGAGTACGTTTAGAGTGAAGTATGTTTCCGTGTGGTCCAGTGTCCAAGAATTCGTTGCATTTTGTTTTTGCAGAACCAGTGGTGGTTGCCATAATGCAAATAATGAAAATTGGCCCAAAAATAGCTAATAGAGTAAGCAGTTACTACAATAATACTTTTGTTAAGCGTTTACAGCGTTGATTATTAAACTATGCTGTAATATTCAGTGTTTTTAAAAGAAGTGACAATACAGGCGGTTCGCGGTAAAGTGAGCACTTTTGAGGCCTTGGTTACATTATCCTATCAGTCAATTTTTATCCTTTAACCATCTTTTGAAATAAATATTGCCATGTAAGTAATAAACACAGTTTGTATATTCCACCGCACTCTGAAGTTAACGTCATTAGCTAAAATAAAATATATTTATCGACTATTATTCCAAATGAGAGGGCTTTCCAAAGTGCTCACTTTACCGTGAATAGCCCATGCTAACCTGTACGCCTTGTGGGAAGAAAAAACAGCTCGCGGTAGCTGCTCAATAAAGGATGGTTACTACTCTTAAACTGGATTTACGGACGTTGCAACGTCTTCAACATACGATGGCTCGTAAAACGTTTACGTTGCTCATCAACCCGAGTGTGTTAGGTTCGAGTCCCATATTAGGTGTGTCTATGTGTGCAGTATAATTTAGACTTTAGTTAATATAAAACCGACTGCTTGATAGCCTTCTAGACATGAAGTAGAGCTTAGTTGACATTTCATATTTTCGGTATCTTCACAATTTTTTAAACAAACCTTTAAAATTCACCTAGTGTATAACATGCTTAGCTCTTTCCTAAATAAACAATTTATCACAAGAGGTTTTTGCTTCCTTTAATATTAAACTATTTCATTTTATTGTTAAATAAAGCTTGCGCGTATATTTTTTTAATTGTATTATAAAATAATATAATAGCCATCATGCATTAAAACAGAGGATATTCATACGTTGGTAATGGTTTTTTATAATATTTCTAAGAAAAGTTATTTAATTATGCATTGCTGCGCTATTTGTAAAACAAATATTCCTTACACACATATTTACATTTTCAGGCAAAACTATAGAAAACACATTATATTTCTATGATTAAATTGTTTATTTTTGATTTACTGTTCAGCGCACAAACTCTACGTGTTGTTTTCTTTTCAGTATTTTTTCCTAGACTCTTGTATGTTTTATTTATATGTGTCGGAAGAATAATTAGTGGTTAGCATGAAAGTAAAACTTAAGCAAGGCTTCAGAAGAGAAGGAAGCTATCAACAACAAACAAAATAACGGGTATGAAGAGAAGCGACTCAAAGACCAGTAGGCTCCTATCATCTTTGAAGTGTGACTTGAAATGAAGCACTAAGATTGTGCAGCGATGGAATACAATAATGGGTAAAAAGGAAACACCCCCGAGAAAATCCACTGGCCAACGGAAACATTCGTCACGTTTCTCCCACGTAAATATTCGGGTGTGAGCCCGCCGGAAATCAAAATATAATACATTCACGGGTACCTCACACTTTCCTGGAGCTCTGCTAAAGTTCTACTCCCAGGATTTTCTTCCGCCTCGTGCAAACTAAGCTGAACTCCTACCCCCTTACCGCCAGATGACATGTGCCCGAACGAAGATAAGAACAGTACCCTTGGGGTGATATTTCAAAAGTTTGATTCGAAAAGTATAAATAAAACGTGAATTGACTATAGGTTGGTTATCTTGAAAGACTGGTGCACAAACCACGTGTCTAGTGTGGCCTCAGTTTGAGGTATTTAGCAGTAAACCAACGAACATGATTTAAGGACTTGAAGGTTAAAATTCGGGCAAAAATCTAGGCAGTGTTAGATAATGATTTTTTACCTCTTTAAGCTGTTGATGAATCATTTGGAATAGTGGTACATTATATTAAAAATAAATTAAAGTTACTCTGTCAATCAGTTATAAAATAATTAGAGAGTGGAGAAATTGATCAAGCTGAGTATGCTTCTTGACAAGTATCTTATTGCTTGACAAGTCTTCATCAGTTTGTACTGACAAAAAGCGCTAATAGATAGATCAATAAATCAATTAGTTTTCAATTGGCAGCCTGAAAAAATAGTATAACTTGGTGTAGGTTAGTTAGGCCGGCGAAAGCCCCTCATAGGTTGCATGTGCACAAATTTTTTACTCGTCGGGCAATCCATCCATCGGGAGTATCTCGGGTGCATATTACATCAGGCGTAGAAGCACCAAACGTATTCAATTTCTGCATTGAATTCATCAAGTTCTGTAACTATATTATCTGATTCAGCAATAAATCATTAAATATTTATTAAATCTGGCATTGTGAATAGCCTCGTGCGTATTATTAGCAAGTCTTTTAAAGACTTCGAATCGTAAGCCTATAATATAATTAATGTAAATAGCTTATGTTAAAGGCAGGGAGAATCAACTTGGGAGAATGTTCCTAGCTTCGTTTCAGTTAATAACGTCGATGGGCAATGTCTTATCTCGATGGGATAGCGTATAATATTATTTAAACAGATTTTAAAATCGTTGGTGTTCTATGATCAATGTTAATAAAAATAAAATTATCTTTCCAAAGTTTAACACCAATACATCTATAATTGCATGTAATCTCTCCATGGTCGAAGGTCGGATAATTTATGGCTCACCATAGCTTCCTGTTTGCACACCATGCTCTCTGCTGTCTATTCTATTTCCTTCATGCTGTCTATTCTAGTTCCTTCACTCATCTTAACGATACACTTTGAATTCTGACGTACATTCAATTGTCGTATTGCTATCGTGTATTTTCTACTTTGTTTCTTTCGGTAACTCTACAAACCTTCGTTTTGTGTGAGTGATGTCCATACCATCATGAAGGCTCGGATCCGAATTCCAGGTAAGGTAAGCCATGGACTAAATTATTGTATTATTAGCTTATGTTAGTTTAGTATGTACAGCACCTTGATGTAGGCTATTCACGGTAAAGTAAGCACGTTTGAAGGCCCTGCTTAAGACTTACTTGTATGCACATTCTGTATACTTCCGCCATGTGTAAAATTAACATAGCCATGGACCTGATCACTTTATTTACGCGTTGGTTAAATAAAACTAGAAAATTATTATGAAAATAAATATTTTACAACTTTGATAATTCTTACTCTTAAATGCATCAAAAATACAGAAAGTAAATCAAATAATTCGAGTATTCTCAAATGTTTCCCTAGCACTGTTAATCCAACGTTAACACATGAAACTACTCTCTCTCCGTTGTTACCAACTTTACAAGGAGCGTGCCAGCCAAGAGTACCCGTTAAAATACATGCAGGTAGGGGCAGTTACAATTCTCCTGGATTGATTTCAAAAATTCTCACTTTATCGTGAACAGCCTCTACCTTTTTCAATGACTAACCACCGTAGTTTAAAGCGGGGCGCGTACCCTGTCAGTCAGTTTACATATTTATTCATTTGCTTTGGTCGTGCGCAGTCGAGCTCACGTGGGTTTCAATGCGAAGTGTACGTACCTGCAACAGAGTTGTGTTTATTCGCTCGTGTCGTTGTTTGTCTTTCATGTTGAACTCACGTGTGGCTGCATTCCCACTCTCCTCTCTCTCTCTCTCTGAATAACCCTCTCTTCAACAGGCAGCTACTCTGACACACCACCTACCTCCCCTAGCACGTCGCGAGTTTGTCCACAGCCAGCCACACTTCACTCAGGCAATAACAATCTCGCGGCTCAAGTGCAGAATACATCCACGGGCTAAGGGCGTTTTCCGTGTCAAATGTCTTGTCAACGGACACTCGGTGGGCTAGTGGGCTATTGAACCCCGCAACACTTACACAACTGGCCGTATTCAAGTTTCGGAACTGCCCGTAACAATTTCGCGCCACTGCCATCAGCAGGTTACTCAGTTCTTCCCATATGATATGATATTTCGGACAGGGAGTCACTGATACCAGAGTCTTCAGGGGAGAGATGGTGGAGTGGTGATAACTGTGATCGTTGAAATCTTCTAAGGAACGTCATTCTCCTATATTGTACTAAGTGGCGTTCGAGTGCTTGAAACGGCTAATTTAAGAAAATTAAAAATATTTTGCAAATTTTTAACCATTTTTGCACGTTTTTTTTTTGTTTCGTATGAAAATACAACAAGCAAATGAACCTTTTTTAATGTATAACCGTACAATGATTTTTTCTGCTAATATTTAAAAATAAAATTGCGAAAATAATAATCTTATCGAAAGTGAATCACAAACTGCAATAAAAAATTACAACTGCAACTTTTGCTTCTAAAAGAATTGTTTTAACTGAACCTTATCAACATGAAACCATTTTATTTCAGTTTCGTACTTCAATCAGTTCATTATTTTACAAAAGGCATAAAAATGTGGAGTATAAACTTTTAGTTGTGTGTGTGTGTGTGTGTGTGTGTGTGTGTGTGTGTGTGTGTGTGAGTGGGTTCGTGTGCGAGGTGAAAAAAATAACTACTACTTGACATGCATGAAATGCGCTCTCATCATTATAATGAGAACATACAGTTTACATGTAACTGCTGTGGAAATATTATAAACATATATATTGGGGTAAACATATGTTTTATCATCAGACTGAGATAATAATTTGCACTATATTTAAATACCATTTGTAAGTACTCGGAAACATTCTAAAAAGTTAAGACAAGTCCAATAATACATAAAACTAGCCGTAGGTTGGCGAACTGACTACTGCCAAACAGATATATTGTATGTCCGTATCTCCATTAAAATAAAAACGGGATCTTTGTGAAATGGCGAATTTTGTGCCGTTTACTCTTCGACTACACGTAAATTAGCGTCGCGGTTATACCGGCATGTGATACACATACTGACATGCAACTTTGACGACCCGTTACTCTCTCGCGAATACACCCCAGCTAAGGCCAGCACTCCTAAGCAACAAGTATTCCTGAAGGGTGAGATAATGTATGATTGTAGACAAATATTTTTTTTGGGACAATGCGTTAGTTTTCAGTAACGTCTTGCAGCGCACTGAACAGTGGAGATATATGGCGGGAGGAATAGCTGCAAAGATGCAACTTTCTTAACACGGTCTTACTTACAAAGATTTAAAAAAATTAAAACTTATGATCAGGGGTGGTGAAAATTCGCGAAAAGATTTCACGACAAGTTATATTTTAAAACACTGTTGAGGTCGTTTACCTATCTGATTGGCTGAATTCCTTTTTAGCAGGTGCTAACTATCTGCAGACGAATCACGTAGGAGCCGTACCGATGTTGTCGAATTCTGAGTGGTGGATTCTCAAGCAGACAGCAACCAATGACAATATACAAACTGCTGCCGGGTGCTTATAGTATTGATGTCTACCGTGTTCTCATATTTTTTCGCGAAAAAATCACTAGCTCTACGATATGGTTAAAGTTTCTTCAATGTGCTCATTCTGATGAGTGATTTCATTTTGTATTGAAAACGTGAGTTTCAATTACTGGAAAATCCGCCATTAGATGTGGGCGAAGCAAAGCTACAGCAGCTACTCGGCCATATTTCAGCATTCAGTGTAGCTACCGAACCTGACCTATCGCAAAGTTAAACTATGATTTTGGAACAGTCCCAGTTGTTCCACATGAAACTATAGGACTTTTGTGTGAATCACTCGAGCTCAAACCTGACCGTAAGCGTGTGGTCACGAGTTTACGTGTCTAAATCCCATTCTGGATGTTGCGAGTCCAAGCCGGTCGACTGAACTAGGGACGGTTTTCCCCGCGTGGTTTTACAGTCCAGTCACACGGTGGCGCAAATCCTTCATCCTAGAAAGAAGGTAGACTCCTTCGCCGTGTTAATTATTTGGCTTATTTTCCGTGGCGCAGTCATGGCAAGAGTTCATTTTATGCCACAGAACCACGCATTTAGAGTACACGTGTCTTGAAGTGAGACACAAAAATTATAAAATAAACGTTGACCATACATTATTGTGTCTGAACTATAAGAGAAACACATCTCGCACACAAACCAATTTATAAATAAATAAAATTACTAGTGCTGATAAATCACCAGTGAGTTAATGAATTAAATATTTGAGAACGTGTGCTTTAAATATTATGTTTAACTCTATTTACTATAGGTAGACAAAAGTAATACGTACACGCACATTAAAAAAAATTAATTTGATGATCTAACTCTTAAGGTGAGTCAGCTACTGGCATAGGCGCAAATACGAAAAATAATATAAAATAACCAAGTAATATCATTTGCAGGAAATAGCTTTTTAAAATTAATTCTTTCTGCATATGTATTGTTTAAGTGAACACTAATTCTAAAAAAATTTCCGAAAGTGTAAAAACCTTACTCTTAATTAAAAATATTTCATAAGCACATTAAGAATGTAGACAAAACATGGCTGCTGTTGAATACAATCTGCAAGTGAGATTTCCGCCTCTTCTTCAGCACAGAGTTCAAAATTGTGGCGCTAGATGGCTCTGTGTGTACAAGCCTGCCAGCTTATAGAGACATGCGACCGTGTGCAATATAAAAGTGATTTTACGAAAACAGATGATAACTTAACTTATTGGTTCATTACAATGCTGTACTTATATGGAAAGAAACAGGAGTTTAGTAATATGTTAGAAAGACTAAAATAAAATGTAGTGGAGTTAATAACACGACAATGAATGTATAAATGCATCATGGTATGTAAAGAAATATAATATTTTAATTAAATATGCTATATAATGTTACAAATGTGTGTAGCTAGTATTTTATTGTCTTCGTAAAGTATGTTAAGTGTGTGCCCCCCCTCCCCTCCCATTGTGTTCTAGTTACGCCACTGCCTACTGGTAGCGTACTGAATAGAAGGAGATGCTCTCGCCTCTCGTCTAGGAATAAGCAATTGACGCTAACTCAGTAGTGAAAACTACACACGTATTTTCCCAACTAGTGTTAATATAAACATTCAAATTTCGTCTCTAATCGAGACTCCATTGGCTGTTCGCCTGCCTCCCAACACGGCGATTTTGGCTCGACTCCTTGTAATAAAAAAAACACATTTCTAATAATTTGCCACCAGGATCAGCAGTCATGCCCTGCAAACCAAATCTATCAAAAAATACAATAAAATAAATTTCTAATGAAACTGTATAACATGTTTGACAAATACATAATCTTGTTTAGCTACACCCTTATTGTATCCACCAATATTCCTGTGTACTATACGAGGAAAGCATGACTTCTTCTTCTGTTATGTCTTCGTAGCATGTTCGACGTTTGTCAAAGAAGATAACCCACGATCAAGCGTGTTTCACAGCTAAGCGATGCGACGCTGGCAGCCGACCACGAATTTATATCTTGTTTTAACAATACAACGATGGATTGTCGCTGGCCATGCTGCCGTCATTATTCTGAAGAAAAAATTCTGTTACTGAAACACAGATCTGGGCCGTTGAAAAGTGTGTCAAAGTGAGCAAAAATGCTTGTAAGTGGGACATCTGTTTCCAGTGTTATTATTCTGTATTACAGTGTTTTAAACTATAGCGACAACGCTGTGTATCTTTTACGAACAGATTGATAAAAATTATAAAGAGACGAAATACACGCAAAGCTTGTTTCATGCTGTTTTCCACCGCCATTGTAATGATTCCTTGGGGTAGGTTTACGAGTGACTTAACAGAATAAATGTGCCGTGTGCTTAGGATATGAATCAATGTGTTCAAGGGCATTGGTTTATGACTGTCGTGTGCCTTCTTGACGTGACTTAAGAGATCGTTATATCTTATATATTAAGAACAAGCAAATACGAAGTAGCCAGTCAGAGCATAGCGACAGTAGTTGTTGGCGGGAAACTGGATATACACCTTATATTTAGGTTATGTCGTATTGTAAAATCGTACGAAAGTAATTATTTTAATCGAGAGACAGTATCCTCTTAATTTAAAGATCAGTTCATGGCCATGTTTTTTTTTTTCGTGGAAGAGGTTATTGAATTCTCTTTTATTGACATTTTCAGATTTATTAATGCAAATGCCCAATGTTGGCATCGGCTTTACTTTATATAAGATATCGCGAGTTTTCCAAAACGATTACACAAGCAGTAACCACAAATAATTAAATTATGTAAACTGTCCATTTTTTCCAGGTTATGACCGCTGCTTTCGTCCCCTACGATTCTTATTGGCTAGACTTAGCAGTTCCTAATTCAATCGTTAACTGCAAATTTTATAACTCATTAAGTACATGGAAAATATATACAATTCTTAATTCTTCAGTATTTAATCGTGAGCCCACCCTTACAACCGGGGGTGACGTTGAGGCGTTTAAAACTTTTTTACTAAACAGGCCCCTTAAGGGGGCCGCCTACCTGACGCGACTTGGCACAGGAGCGAGCGAACGCTAAGGATGACACTGACACGCACATCAGGTGCCGCATCGCCATTATGCGTGAAGCACTAAACTAGTGCGCAAGCTTTTTGTCGAATCGTTTTTTTTTCTATGGGTCTTTAAGTGGTGACCATATTATTTTACTGATGGAAAGTCTGGTGCAAAATTCAATGCAGGGTTGTATCTGAGTTTCACGTAGATCCAGTCAGCACATTTTGACATACGGCAGTCTGAAAATGCTGTTTTTAGCTATGTTGGGCGGCTGGGGAATAGTGGTTCTAACATGCGTAGAGTCTTGAAAGCGACATCCCGTCATCGCCTGAAGTTTGTTTTCTTTTCGTAAATTACGCCGTAATCACTTAGCCCCGACCAGCACGACACCGCAAGCACGACACGACACTTAATACTAAACAACCAATGAAATACAAGATAGATCTGACGTAAGCCCGACAATTCTGTCGTACGACCAGCAGTTTTGGATTAGAAATAATTTCTATTCTACGCCGAGTCATGCGGCATGACGAATAGAGTATACATCCTTGCAAAATGAAATTGTATGATATGCTGTCCCTACAATGGGAAATACGTAGCTTAAAAGAAAACAAATTATGAAAATTATTGTTTTTAACCAGTTATAAATAATAACGTTACCTTTGTATGTATTAGCTGTATAACTCTGTCACCGTAGTGTATTCAAATTTCCCGTCTGCCCACCGCCTTTGAAACTACTACTCGTGTCGCATCAGTAAACTGTCGGGCTGTGAATTCGAGCAGGTACATTGAAAATGGCGGTTTTCGTCGTGTCGTGCTGTTCTCGTCGGGGCTATGCGATTCCGACACCAGCACAATGAGCGCACGTGGAATAATCTCGTCATTAAAAGAAAACGGATTTCCCAACGCACTGCAACACGTCTCAACACGAGAACACTGCACGCCAGTTCAGGACCTGCGCGGGTCGACGATGGCGGACTCGACCCGCGAGTCATCAGCTGTGTTCACGTGGTTTGCTATTCTGCTATTCCTGCTGCGTTTCTGCTTGTTACCGTTCGTGTTACCGGAAGTTCTTTTTTTTTTTTGTACGCTGTTCGGGTGGTTGGTAGCAGTTGCAGTTTGTGCTTCGAAAAGCAGATATTTCTTGTCTTGCTCGCCGAGGTATAGCAGAAATATCAAAACGAGCAAGGTGGAAAAAATTGACCGCCAAAATAAAATTACAAATGTCTAATAGTTTTGAGAGTGTCGATTACGAATATTAATTATCTTTCACGCAGGTTGATGAAGATATAATTTCCTATCCTTGAAGAAGTGCAGAGGAAAATAAAAATAACTAACACCCGTTTATCCTCGAAAGTAAGTTATTTGAGTAGCCAAAAATTTTAATACACGTAAACTACACAGATACAATAATGATTATCAACATTTATTAAAATAAAAATTTGTTTATGTATTTTTGACGTTCTAGTATTCTGCTGTTCGTCGTTCGTGTCGTCCTGCCGAGAGTAACTGCTGTTCTTTGCTACTTTGCGGCTCGTGGAAAATATCACTTGCTGTCAGATACTAGAGAAAGTATACCACGTAAACAAACCTACTGTAACCCTTGTTGCTAGAGACCTGCAAAATTCGCGTTATTATTTGAGGACATGTTAAACTTAAAAACACTTTGCATTGCAATACGTTTGTTATTGGACTAGTCTTTATTCGACACGCCCCTGGTAACTCTGCGCCAATAAATAAATGCTCCACAACCATGCTCCCTAATCACGTGCCGTTCACTCAGAAAGGGGTGGATGAACGTCAAGGCAGCAGCCAATGGAGAAACGGCGCCGGCTCGAGTATAATATAGTATTGTGTATTTTAGCTCGACGCAAAAAAAAAAGTAAAGCGAATTTTGCAGGTTTCTACTTATTGCTCCAGCTCTGCTCAACCTCAAACGTGAAAGTATCTCCGTGGGTAGCGATGTTGTTTTGTTTTTGTTTCCAAAAGTTTTATTTTAGAAGTGTTCAATTAACTGTGCGACATGTCTCTCTGCCCTCGGCCGAGTCGGCTGCCGTATTTCCGGGTGATTGCGAGGCGTGGATCTCATTTCCGGACAACAGAATCCCCCCCCCCCTTTTTTTTTCTTCTTTACCCGTTCCACCCCCCCCCCCCGGCTTCTTTTTATCAATTAAACGTGATTATTGGCGGGCTTCTCGGGCAGGCGCGGGTCCCGTCAACGCCTGCAACCCCTCGGCGCCGTCGATAAGAGGTCAGGTGTGGGGCCGTTGTGAATATAGAAGAAGGGTGGGAAAAAGGGGGGGGGGGCAATTTCCGCGCGTCATCGCGTCTGGTAGCGGCCGCCCGCTGGCGGCCAGGAAGCCGTGCTGATTGGTCGACAGCTGGTTCGTGTCTGGCGGACGTCATACCACCCGTCAAACGTACGTATAGTATGTACATTCGAGGGAGCCCTTCTAATGTTCTATATCCAGACTGTTCCTGCGCCTCGTGCCAACCAAGCTTAATTTGTTCAAGGTTAACTATACTTCAGGTTGGGAAGATCAATGTTAAAAGTTCGGCAAAGGGAAAATTTTCGCCACTAGGTAAGCGCCAGTGTCGCATGTGTAACAGACTTTCTCATTTTCTACGTCAAAAGACAGGATAATAGCAACCATCATAAATAAAATATAAAACAACTTCGTAACTAAGTACTATTCAATTTTTATCATTCATGTAGCTTAAGAGGACTCTGTAGCTGTGCGTCCAAGGTCAAGAAGCGAGGGAGCGATACGGGCGACACTAAAACGCACGCCTAGCGCCTCATCGCTCCTACGCGCAAGGCGTGCAGTTTTTCTGTCCTAACGCTTTACTGTCTAAACTAGATCTGTAACTGTGGGGTTTTATTACACGCGATAAAAGTACACAGATCAAACTATATGCGCGTATAATCGTACTTTTCTCTTTCCGCTTAAAGAAACTTCATAGGCAAACTTAAAAAAAAAAAAAAAAAGATATTTGACCACTCTCACTATTTTTTTCTCCATTAATACACTTAATATTATAAACGTAAAAAAATATAGCGACATAGACAAGAGTTTTTTTTTATACTCCCTGGCAAAACTTTGTATCCGCAGAACATTTATGTACCGAGACACGCGTTTATGCTCAAACAACGATTTCACAGAAAACTTTTCAGTGCATAGAACCCTTAAAATTCTAATTAGAATTAACATTTTGGAACATTGCGCACCTAGCGACAGAAATTTTACTTACGCCAAACTCTCCCATAAGAAATCTCATTTCGTTCCTAACCTGAGTAGAATTAACCTAACCTAAACTAAGTAAAGACTATTCACTATTAAGTGAGCACTTTCGAAATCAACTTTAGAAAAATGCCACTGCTCTTATCTGTATCGATTTTAACGGGCACACTAAGTGACATGCGTGCAGTAAAGTTGGTGACGCTGGAGGGAAAGTATTTCAATATCTTAACGTCAAATAAAATTGTTAGGTAACCATTTGTGATAACTTTTTTTTTTTTTTTTTTTCGCTTCCTGTTATTTTTAATACACCAACGTGTCAAAATGAGCAGGTGTGGAAAATATTTACATTTACTTGTCTAATAATTTCACAGTTTCACTTGACGGACGCATGAATAAAGTGGTGACGCCCATGGCAATGCTAATTTTACACAAGGCGGAAGAATACACAACATGCATATAAGTAGATCTTAAGCAGGGCTTTCAAAAATGCTCAGTTTACCGTGAACAGCCTATATAAAAAAAATTACACCAAAAGAGACAACACATCACATTCGTGCACACTTGCTTTAATAATATCTTACATGAGAACTTCATCGTACTAGGTATTACGTACACACCTATCTTTTCTCTCGAATTGTATCCACAGTAATTGTAAATTAAGTATTATTATTCATAAATGAAATATAAGGAAGAGTAAAATGTAACCAAAAATGAGATACGTCTATGTTAACAGAAGTATAAAACGCTTTTAATGCAAGACATATTTAGGAAAGAACTAGAAAAAGTCATACATGGGATGAGATTTTTCAAACGTCGATTCAAAAAGTGGGAATAAATCGCTAATAGACTATATGCAGGCGTCAGAAAGAATACTTTTTGAGGAGAGTTTTTTGATCAAGAAGTTTCCCGGACAATCACAGCCATCAAATTTTCCAGGAAATTTTTTATTTTTGAGATTTTTATGTTTACTTACTTAAGAGGCGATGAAGGACCGAATAATAGTTAAAGTGTTGAATTTACAGTTGATAGACACGTTTATGACTACTTTTTTAGTGCAGTTTTTCAAAGAGCTTCAATTTTTATTTAAAATACTTTTAGGGAAACGAGAATTTTTGCGTGCTATTTGAAAAATGTGTTTCTTTTTAAGGGAACAACGGATTCATAACTACGTCACAATTTTTATTCTGTCAAAATTTGGCATAACCAATATTTCAATATAAATACGAATTAGTAGTTTAGTCGTTATGTCTATACTGTCGTGTAAGGTCACTGTAGGCTGTTCACGGTGAAATGAGCACTTTTGAAAGCTATGCTTAAGATATAGTTATATATACGTTGCGTATTCTTCCGCCTAGTGTAAAACTAACTGTTACCCGCATTCCACTAGCGTGCTCTATATATATATATATATATATATATATATATATATATATATATATATATATATATATACACACACACACACACACACACACACGCCACCAACCAGCGCTTATACGAATGGTTGGTAGCATATTCTATATATTCCCCAAGAAGCTGTTCGTTTTTTCCTAGATGATCAGTACTCAGTGTGCTAATTCAGAATACAATCTACCCTTGTACCAAATTTCATCCAAATACGTCGAGCCGTTATGCTGTGATTGAGTAACAAACAAAGATACAAACTTTCGCATTTATAATATTAATTTAGATTGTTGATATTAATAATGCCATGGGCCTCATTACTTTATTCATGCATCAGTCAAATGAAACTGTGAATTTATTAAGAAAGTAAATACTTTATTTTAAAAATCTGCTAATTTTTACACTTCGGTGCATTAAAAGAAAGAAATCGAAGGAAATAATTTAAGTTAGTTGAAATTGTTACCTAACACTTTTTATTCGACGTTAAGATACGGAACTACTTTTCCACCCATTGTTACCAACTTTCCTGGGTGAACGTCACTCAGTGCACCAATTATAATTATACATGCAGGGCAGTGACTTTTTTTATAAGGTTGAATTCAAAAGTGCTCACTTTATCGTGTTGGAAATATTTTCAACACTTTGCGACCTTAAGTGAATGAAAGGCGAGGTACAATCACTCGAAAAATCGAGATATGCAATGGTTTTATTTACGTAATGATCATAAACCTCGTGTGAATAAACAACACATTTCTGTTCCTTTTTTTGACAGACGGCACAGAACTTACTAAAGATTTGCTTGTAATATCATTTCCCTTTTATCTTATTTAGTTTAACGATTATAAATCACTCCACCTAAATAAAAATGATTACCTTAGCGTAGCAAGAATTGGCTAATTGTTCTTGAGAAGACAAAACACGAAATTTCAAAAGCCATAGTTGTTTTTCTGAAGGAGGTGTTCTTACTTTGGACGTTATGGACTATTTCACATGGCCCGAATTTTACTTTCATGCATATCCTATTTTCAGGAGAGTTTTGCATGTAATCAGTTATTCTATTAGTCATTCTTTGCTACTCATATGTATATATTGGAAATGGAGTGGCGTTTAGATAGCGTTGTCAGATTGTTGGACAAGTACAAAAATATCCTGTTCTATTTAATACCACTGCTTAAAATGTGTGTTCATGATATTTAATTATTGAAATTATGGCTAGTTAACATATTCCAAGGCCATAAACTCATGCTCCCTGGTCAAGAACAGACTTTAGCTAGCTGTGTATACGTGTACTTTTGGAATTTTCTTTTTTAAATTCGTAAACAAGGTATAGACAGACTAAGAATCCAATGTGGCGGGGGAAGGTTCCCTTCAATTGAAACCACACACGAGTGAAACCTAAGAGTATCGCAAGGCGGCGCAAGACGTTCTCGAATTATGGTGCTGTTGTCACAGATGGAGGGATTCTGTGATCCGTCATGCCTGCACGCGCCTGGCTCTGATAAAGAGCTTGCTGGAACTCGCCTCTCTCTCTCTCCGGAGCGCGTACGTGCGCGGATTTCTGGCAAGTCACTACCTCCATTATCCGCCACCCCACGAGGGCGATACGTGCTTCTCTCCGCTTCCCAAACCTTCGCCGTTGTCTCCCCGTGTCTCCTATTCCTACACGTGTATCTGCCGGACAGAGTTGCCAGATTTACACAAACCAAATTCCGTACAACTTACCTGAAGTTCCCATATATATATATATATATATATATATATATATATATATATATATATATAATATATATATGCATTGAAGTGTAAAAATGAGCAGATTTGCAAAACATTTTCTTTTGTAATAATGTCACGGTTGCACTTGACCAGCTCATGAATAAAGTGACGAGGCCCATGACAACGTTAATTTTGCATAAGGCGGAAGAATACACAACGTGCATACAAACAGATCTTAGGCAGGGCTTTCAAAAGTGCTCATTTTACCGTGAACGTCCTATGCAAGATAATTATTGTTGGCCACGCTTATTTTCGTTGGAGTTAAAGACAAATAAAAATGATGTGTTAATTTTGTATGCGGGAATCTATCAGAAGTAATTAATTACCTTTCACGCCTTGAGGTATTTTTCTTTAAGTTTGATCTGTGGACTCTCCGCTCGTGGTATTTTCCTGATATTCTCGCATGAGGTTTCTCACGCGAGGCCTCGTACGAAATACACTCTGCGTCGCGTAAAAGTTGCTTGAACAGAATATCTGATACATAACTGAGAACCGTTATCCCTGCCGTAGAAGTCGTTCAGAAAAAATGTACTCGACTGGTACAGTTGGCAGTACCCAAGGTGAAGGTTCACTTCACAAAGGAGCGCATGCAGTACGTCCTTTCTCAACACTACAGCAATAATATACCCGCCAGTGATGTCCTGTGTGCTAACACTAGGTGCTGTAATGCTGATAACGAGTCGCATCTAGAGAACTAAAAAAATTCGCGAGTTCAATAACCTGCACGCTATACTCTGCAGGCTTACGTACAAATACGCTGTTATCAACTGCACATTTGTTGACTGGTGTTACAAATATGACTTTTGGTCATATTTAAACGTGAAATGTGATTAATGATAAGAGCTGTTGCTAGTGGTTGACCAGGGTTGATTAACTGTAAAACTGCCTGGGTTGAGAGTCTGGTTATTATTGAATTAATTAACATTACAATTACATAAATGCAATTTAAATGAACCAGGGGAGCGATATGAGATAAATTAACTGTTAATTATTTGCTCATTAGATTCGTGTTACACTATTAGTAGAGATAGGAAAATTTCGCGACTTCATTTTAGGACAAGCTAGACTTGCAACCCGTGTGCACTGAAGTCACATTTGCAGTTGGATCACAGTTCATTAGACACTTCCTGGATAACTCTGAGCCAATAGCGGACTGGCAAGGAAACAAGTATCGACTACCATACTGTCAGGTGTGAAGTAACACTGGCTAGTCTGTGGAGCCGCAGCCAATGAACAAACATCTAAAGCTCGAGTGTACACACGACTGTGGAGTCTAGCCTAAAGGTCATTGAACTCGCTAAATTGTCCTATCCTTAGCTGTTGGGTTTGTCCCACCTCGAGTGTTGTTGTCCCGAGGCTGTTGGAAATGACTATACGGCGACGGTACTATGGGTCTCTGTAGTGGTCCTTCATGGCTGACGTCACGAGGAGAAAGACAATGGCCGCCACTCCGCATAGCTGGATATTGGCGTCGCACTGGTGCAATCTACCCTGGTTTCTGGTCACTAGTTAGGGTTCCTGCTTACAGTTATTTGGTAATGCACGCCCCGCTTGTCACAATCGCTATCCTGGATTCTACTGAATGTGAGCGGGCGTGTTCAGGTGACGACGTAAGACACCTTCACGCCGGCGTAACTCCGGTGTCACGGCGGAAGGTGACGATTGGGCCAGCCTTCTCCAGGAGGTGTCAAACACCGTGTGGACCAACGGCTGTGGTGTTATTAACACGCGTGTTTCGAACTCTAGCTTGTCCAGATATGAACCTGCAAATTTTTTCAGGTAGCAGCACTTGCTTTTCGAACTTTGGTTTAGAGACAGACCGTGATCGCCCAGAATTCGGTCTCTTTAAATCCACGTGTCCGTATTCCCCGTGATCGGAGGTGCGCAGAAGAAAATGTCGTGTGGTGTGTCTGCGAGATATTCTCGCATGACTTCTAGTGTTGGGGTACTACTACCTTGCACGGGTTTTTACATTTAGCGTACGTTGTGTAAAAGCTGCTTAACCAACGACACACTTTTCGAAATGTTTCTATTATATAACATTAGCTGCCATCAACGGTGGCGAGGCAGCGGGCAGCAGTTACAGAGACTAGTCTGCTGTGTTGCCTCATAAACGTGGTGTAAGTAGAGACATGCAAAATTCGCGTTATCCGGCATCAGGCTAAACTTCACAGTAATGTCTGTACTGAAGCCGGCCTCGTTTCTCCATTGGCTGCTGTATAGATATGAAGCCACGCCCTATCTGACTGAATTGCACGTGATTGGGGCACACACAATTGTGAAGTGTTCATTTATTGGCTCAGAGTTACCCAGGACGTGTCAGTTACATCATACTCCAGTGACAAACGCATTTCAGAGTCACACGTGTTTAAAGTTTATCGTGTCCCCAAATAATAATGCGCATTTTGCAGGTCTCTAGGTATAAGGTATAATCTATTCTTGGTTTCTTCACTCTTTTTGAAACAAACCTTTGAAAATTCACCACATGTATGACGTGTTTGGTTGTTTCCTAAATACGCCATACATCACAAGCGTTTTATACTTGTGTTAGCGTAAAATCAAATACAACTCTAGGGGGCCGCGGTGGCTGAGCGATTAGCACGCTCGCCTCCCACCAAGGTGAACCGTGCTCAATCCCCGGCCGGGTCACCAGATTTTCGCAAGTGGGTGCCGAACGATGCCGTTGGTCGGCGGGTCTTCTCGGGGATCTCCCGTTTCCTCCGCCCCTTCATTCCGGTGCCGCTCCATATTCAGTTCAATCACCCTCATCGGCTCTCAAGACCTCGTTGTTAAGAGCCAGTCATATATCTTAAAATACAGCACTAGAGACCAATACTGGACAGTTTGAAGATTTTTGCGAGAAAATCCAGCCGTATTATCGCCTGCAGCCAGCAGACGACAGCACCTATGTTTAATAGTACATTCCAATGATAGTAAAGTTACAATACCAAAATGGTGGAAACGAGGAAGAATCTCTCTTCTGTATGGAAAGATTTTTAACAATGGCCAAAAATTAGACGACGAAAATTAATTCATAATGTATTCAATGTTTAAAAATCGGACAATATTTTCTAACAAATGATAGTTATTGTGAATTTCGAAATATTTCTGAAATAATAATATTAATAATAATAACACATCTTGCCGCTAGGTTTTTTTTCACACACTTGCCTATGCGATTTATATAGAGTTATCTGGTATTAGTCTCTAGTGTTTTTGATAAAAGTACCTTATTTTTGGCTAAGCCGATCTCCCGTTGCGCAATCGGTCGGTGCACTGCCGGTCTGCGGTGCGGGAGGTTCTAGGTTCGAATCCTAGGCAAGGCAAGGCGTGGGTGTAGTTTAAGTTAGGTAATAAGATAGTCTGTAAGCCATCGCCTGATAAGCCTTCAGGCATAACACCGGATGACGTTAATAAGCCCTTTCCAGTCAATCAGTGCTTATATTTGTAAACTTGTGCTTATATTTGACCTATAAATTAAGATACTTCATTTATAATTAATACGAATAAAACCAGATAGAATATAGGTGTGTTGGTAATGCCTAGTAATAAATTGTTTTTATGCGAAATATAATCACACTGAATGCGCACGAATGAGGTGCGTAGTCCCTTTAGTGTAATTTTCTAGACTCGGTTAAGCTTATGAGGCGGAGGGATTTCCTGGAAGTAAAACTTCAGCACGGCTTCAGAAAAGTTGGACGTAGTAACGAATAAACTATGTTTGATATCGTGTACAGTGGAAATGGGGAGAATGGGCTTGCTGCACAGTCTCCCGTACAGGCAGTGCACCAAATTCCTGCAGCAGGCACGTGAAAGCAGACGAACATCCACACTCGCCATTTGTCCGCTGTCATCAACAACGGTTCTGTGCGACTGCGTGGGAAGGTGTCACTGGTGACGTGTTGGTGGGCTCCTGAGTAGTAGGAGCGTGCCGATCCTGGGACACTTGGCGAATGACATGTGAATATGGGGACGGGCGTAGTCCCATAAGATTAACCTAGCACCGCAATTGCGGTGCTGATTGCGGTGCTAGGTTAATCTTTGGGAACTACGCCCCCACCCACAAGTCATTCGCCATGTGTTCCAGGATCGGCACGCTCCTACTACTCTTCTGTTTGCTATAGCCCTTCCCCCCTCTTTTGCCTTCTGAACAACAACATTTACTGTCTCTTCCTCCAGAAAACTCTGCCGAAGTTGTTATAAGACGTTCCGGTACACATCAGATAACGAATGTGCTTCCAGTATGGTGGTGGCCCGGAACTCCTTTCGGTGGATTGTTTACAGAGGTCCCATTATGTGGCCTCGACTATCACCGACATAAATCAGTTGAGCGTTTTCTCCCAGGGGCTCATTCGCGGCCTCGTTTGTGTGACCCGGGTGGAGAAGGAAGAGTATCTCGTCGCTAGGATCGTCGCAGTTGTCGACAAACAAGGTATTGTTCCCTGTGGTCGTTCTGGCGTATGTCATGTCACTGGACCTCTGTGTGCGAATAATGTTTTCATTTATTTTTGTAAAATTATACTCACGAAATAATATCTTAGCAGCTCACTTGAAATGCGCCACCTCAGCCTTAACAATGAAATACGACACAAGCATGCGTAGGGCACTATAATGCCTTAATCACGCAGCATGGATGACAAGTGTTGCCAACTCAAGTAGGCGGGTTAGTAAACCCTTTGATATTTGGTGCGCTGTATCTCGAGGAAATTTCTTAGGTGTGTTTTGCTAAGGCTACTTTGTTATTAATTTACGGAGACATGGTAATTCATTCTCACCTTTTAATCACAACCAGGAAATACATATCAATACTCAGGTATAAAAATTTGCACATAACTATGAAATGTAATGCTTCTATAATAACACATTTTCAATAATGACCCTGACCATTAAGTTATGTCATTAAAACGAATACTTTATGTATCAGGGGCGATACAACTTTTTACGGTAAAATGAATAGTATCGGCATAATGCTCGCATTATAAATAATTATTATGAGTGATGTATGCAATTGCCATATAGGCAATAGTTATGCACGTGTCTTGTAAACGTATTTAAAGTTCGTATAAAAATAATTGAGTATTGTTCTAGCCTTGAAGTGTGTACTTGCTCGCTCAAGTGCATTCCCGGGGGAAGGAAGTGTAGACTTCTCTGTAGTCACCGTATACGAGGCCACCTGCTACGCCGGATCAATGGACTCAGTGGGGCTTTCCGCCGGCTTACAAACATCAGCAATTTATGAGGTAGAGAACGGCGGAATTCGCTAATGAAGGGGGCTTCCTGGGGTAGTTCAGTAGTTCTCGTGTGAAGAAGCCAGCTCCCGGGTATAAAATCAGAGCGGCTTCTCGAAGCATAACCGCAACTTGCGACAAAGAGCAAGATGAAGGGAACATAGCACGTGAAGATTTCTCAAGGGGCACGAGGGGTTATACTGACTGCAGTGAGGAGAGGCAGGTTACAAAGGTCATTGGCGGCGCTATCAACCATAGACTAAAGATGAGGTGGACCGCTTATTCGTCTTCTGCGCATGTACCCATCATTGACATACCCCAATCCTACACAACTGTCAAAGTCACATGGTTAACAGCGATGAACGCGTTTGTTTACATTTTAATTTTTAAATTACAAGCATTATTATATTAATAAAATACTTTTGCCAGTTTGAATTTTATCGAAAAGTATTACAAAGTGATTTGAGGAAGTATAAAAACATCTCAAAAGCACTTGTTTACTAAACAGTGTTCTAACTTCAAACCCAATCCACGCTATTTTTGCTAGACGGGTAGACAGAAAGGTAGTTCAATGTTGGGACACGGAGATTGGTTGTGCGCAGCCAGCGAGATCGATCTACCCCATCTATAGTCTATGCTGTCAACACATGTGAACTAGGACAAATACTAACTAAAAATTTACTTCACAATATTGTCACAGGATGCCATTAGGGCCCATCGGATTTCGCGAGGGATGGAGGTCTTAGTAAAAATAGAAGAACTAAATTTGATTTATAATTTACTCACAATTTTATTATGTTTTATTCATCTCAAATACTGCTCTTGTTATTCTCACTGAGCGCAATATTTAATGTCTATCTCAATTCTAATTAAAATCCTTGTCTATGTTTCTATATTTTTTAGAGTCACCTACTTCACTCTCATTGTTTACACATATTCAATCTGTCTATTGTAATTACCACTGACGTCTATCACTCATTCATCCAATCCAATAGTTCCGCTCGCCAAAATCACTCTCCACTGTGCCGATGTTCGAAGTTCACAGAATTGACTCCCGCTGGTTACACTCACCGCCACTCGACTAAACATTACCAACACACATGTTTTCTCACTCTTTTTATTCATATTATTTATAAACGAAGAGTTATAATTTATAAATAAAATACGAATAACATTTCAATTCAACAAAAAAAAAAGGGCCTTTTATGTTAATGTATGTATAAGACGCTTGTGATACACGGTATATTTAGTAAACAACCAAACACGTCATACATAGGGTGATTTTTCAAAGGTTTGATTTGAAAAGTGTGACGAAACCGCGAATAAACTATAACCGTGTTTATTTCCATGCAATAATTTGATGACGATAGGTAAGTGTTGTGTTGTTTACAAATCTTTGTCCCATTACACATTATCCAGGCATTTTAAAAACTTTACCCGATATTTGTAATAAACTAGTTTTTCAGGCTTAACTCCAGAGACGTGTACTATCCTTAGAATTCGCTTTACGATATAAGTAGTATATATGTTTTCACCTTCTTTTCTCGTGAATAACCTGCAGCCGACGTTTGTCGCCCATTTTAGGTACATCATTTATATAAAGACTTAACAGATCTTTAATTGAATTATCCTAATGTAAAATAACTTAAATATTAACTATTGGCGAGGGAGGTCCTAATCGTTCTTAAACAATTCCAATATACCGGATGAGTCAACCGCGCCTATCTATCCGTTTTCATTCAATCCGCACACAATACTATCCATCTAAAAGTACATCGATCGTTGCAGAACACCACGTGCCCGTTGATTCGTTGTGGACAGTACAGTTACGCGGTGAACGGATGGTGTTACGCAAGCAATGCGTTGAGAAGCAGTCACGTTTCGAAGAATGACATTCGTTTATTGTGTTAAAACAGATTATTGTGAAGTATACCGTATACGTTGGTACGTGAAGTTTGCGTCCTTAGTAACGTACATCTGCCTCACTTCGAACCATTGTGTTTCTTTGTGACATAAAATTACTGTCAACGATTATTGTGTTGACGAAAGGTAATCAACACGCACGTGCTGATTTGTAGCGATTCTCTATCTTCGCACCGCTGATTGGTGTAATTAACAGACTTGGCTCCGTAACGTGTACGTACACGGCATGGGACTCGGCTGCACATGAAACAATGATTTTACAGCGGAGCAGATGTTTTGTAGATGGGTAGTATCGTGCGCGGGTTGCATAGATACGGAAAAATAGGCGCAGGCGGTTCATCCGGTATAACTAATCAGAATGGTGTCATTGCCGTAAACTGAATGTTATGAGGGGTTGAGGGGGGGGGGGGGCGAAATAACACTGTAGATAGGAGGTTTTAACGTGGGAGGTATTGTCTGTTGTTTGTTTATCTTATCTCTTTGCTGGGATTTAAGATCGCAGACCTGTCATCGTGTTATCTACGATGCAGCAAGATCATCAGTTGCACGTGTTTACAAGTTTAACCATTTGCTCATCAGCCTTTGCATGAAAGAGACGTGCTCAGAAACCCAGAAAGAGACGTACTTTCTTTTAATTCAACGTTCAGACATGGAATGACTTTCCTTCCGTTATTTTGTGCAAGCGACTGTTTGAAACACATGCAGGTTTGGGCAGTGACATTTTTCAAAAGTTCACTTAAAAAGTGCACACTTTACCGTGAACAGTTTAATATAGTTCGTTCGCGGTAAAGTGAGCACTTTTTAAAGCCCTCTCGTTTGGAATAATAGTCAATAAATATATTTTATTGTAGCCTTAGACGTTAACTTCTGTGCGCGGTGGAATAAACGCACTGTGTTTAATACTTACATGCCAATGTTTATTTTAAAAAGTGCTTAAAGAATATGAAATGGCTGAAAGGAAAAAGTGACAAGGGCCTCAAAACAAGTGCTCGCATTACCGTGAACAGCCTGTACTTTTCTTATCGCTACAAACTTTCTTTTGAGTACTCTATACGGAATTTACGTTGAAATATTTTACGTTGCAGTCAGATGTGTTTTTTTTTTTTTTTTTTTTTTTCGAAGTTTGTTTTCCGCAGTGTACAATTAACCATTAACAGTCTGTAATTATGACCGCATGACCAAACACGCTCTACATCTTCACTTCCACCATCAAGTCGAAAGTCATCTCCGGCTCGGCGCCCTTATTTACGAAAGAGGAATGAAGAGAGCGTTACTTTGTAGCCTTGGGGGGGAGGGGGGGGCGAGCGAAGCGAAATGATGATAAAAAGAGGGACTTGGAATGCGGTCGGGGACGTGTGCGTGGAAAGTCGATGGGCGACGGCGAAAACTCTGCGCATGCGCTGTGCAGTTGGCGTGAGCCCACGACGCAGTGTTGACGTCCTCCCAGGAGCAAACAGCGGGTTTCTGATGGCGGTCTCTGTTATCCCCACTCACGCCTTCTCTCTCTCTCCCCCCCACCCCGGCTTCTCATCCTTCTCCTAACTCGCACTTCCCTCGATGAAAACACGTGGAGGGACGTAATGGAAAATTCTCACGCGTTCCACGGACAGATGTCTGGAAATACCGCCTTGTCCGTCCGGTTCCGTCCGGTTCTTCCCGTGGCACAGCGAACTCTCTTCTTTATCGAGGACACCCAAATATTTGATAGAAAGAACAATAATGGATCAAAACACTGAGGTGACGTGGGTCACAAAAGCTGTTAAAGCTTATTCCTAACAATGTTAAAGTGCCAAAAAAATATATATGTTCATAGTTCTTAAACACATCATATTTTGTGATATGGTACTAAATCCCAGTCCAGATAAAATTCAAACAGCGGGGACTATTTTTCAAAACCAATTTTAACGTAATTACGGAAATTGTAATTTGACATCATTTGCCAAACGACTCTCGAAGGTACGCGAGAAATACTGGTACGGTTTGATATTTTTAAAACGTTTAAGCAAGTTCAACAGTTATGTTCAGCTACGGCTTAAAATAATTAAGGTCACCAGATTGGAAAGGATAAACTTCTTGGAAATTCATTATGGGGTAACCTATAGTTACTTGTTAAGATTTACGATAAGATTCAAAGCAGAAATAAGAAAGCTAAAAGTTAAACGCTAACTACAGGAGTACCAATAGTTGCATTTCAAATAATTTACTTCGTTGCATTCGTATGCATTACCCTAAAAAAAAAAAAAAAAAAAAAAAAAAAACTTTTAAGCCAAAATTAAATTTTCGTGTCGAATTACTTACTCACTTACTTCCTCTTCATAGATAGGCTCTTAGCCTATTCCGAGCTCAGATTTCAGACCATCTCTTCATGGGTCATAAAATCCATCCGAGTTTTCTTCTTTTGAGGTTTATGAGTAATATATGTTTATCCGTGGAAGGGTTACCAGTCCTTCGCACAAACCCCAACCTGGAGGACCAGGGGTTCTTCTGTTGGGATTACCATACCTTAGTCGAGGAGACCCAGTTTTAAGGCGCCAGGTACTCGCCCTGATCCATCCCCATACGGGGTAGGATTTGCTGGTTACATTGACAGATGGACTATCAGCTAAAGTATTTCTTGAGTTCTAACGGATATGCACTTACTCGACACCAGTGCATCCCTCAAGGCTCCACAACCAGCCATTTACCCTCTTCCTTTTTCCGGGCTTGGGACCGGTACTAGGAACTCGGAATCATTTCTAGAGGCGGAGTAGTGTCGAATTAATTTTTTTGAAATTTCTGTGGCACAAATTTTGCAGTCGTAATTATAATTTCTTTGAAACTTGTAACAAATTTTACTTTTTCAGAAAAACTTGAATTTTTTTCTGGTGTTGTTATTCTGTTGTTTTAGTAATAACTATGAATCGTGTTTGAAGTTTACCCATTTGGGCACAGTGTCGCAATTAACCGGTGGAACTGTTCAGTACAATAACTATAGAACAAATATTTGAGAAATTCAAGCATTGGAGTCTAGTAAACGAACTCTTAAATAATTTGCATTTTATACTCAGCCCAGTCAATATATCGTTACTTCAGTACAATAGCGTTACCTCGAAATTTGCTGTTTTTCAGAAGGAACAGAGTTGTGTTTTAAAAAATCCTTGTTCGAAGCGCATTATCATGCGCAAAAGTTGAAGAAATTAAACACGCAACAGAGATCTACGTACTGCATATTGTAAAATAATTAATTTAAAAAATCTGGCTTTTTTAGTTGTAAAACTGTTGTACTGAGGTATCGATATGAAATCCTAGAATACGCCACAGGTCATTATTAATCTACGCATTCACTTAAATTCGTTATTCCTGAAGTCCTGCATGAAACCTGGAACCCTGATAGTGGCAGCACGTGAATATCTACTGTGAAATATTCGCGTACTTCCAATTAAAGTGTGTTAAAGATGTAGGGTCCGATGCAGAATGTCATTTGATAAGAGTGTAAAAAAGTGTCCCGTATAGAAAGCATCAATAACAACAGCGCGAATGTGAACATCGCATATTTTCAACTGTTCTCTTTTTACTAGCAGAGAGAATTTATTTTCACCAGTCGAGAAAATTCCCCAGGGTTTTCCTGGGGGACACTTTTATTTGCAAGCTGTCATCTCAGAACTCGCTCTGCAAAGGAACGAGTCTATGTGCTGACGAGCAACTTTTTGTGCCTGTAGGAGTAAATAAATATTCATACCGGTGTTTTGCATGAATTGTTAATCATAACACCTTTTGTTATTCTCTTCATCGATACATTACAACAGAAATCATGCACTAGATTTAGAAACAAACATAACAAAATAATGATTGAAGAGCTCCAACAAAATACTCAAGAGATATTTCATTCAAATAATTTGTTTGAATGCCTATTTTGCTGTTCACGAATGAGTAATCAATAGATTCAACTGTACGTTTGGTTTTCAGCTTTAAATTAGTCTCGCTGTTCAACGCATTTTGTTAAACCAACAATACATCTGGTGACATAAACTATGCATTTTTTCTGGTACAATTCAAACGAGCATTTTGTTGACCTAATCAGCTATTTGTCGCTCACTCGGTTTGTTTGGGAAGGAGGGAGGCGAATTGTAACGAACTATATACGCAAGCTTGTCGGCTGAGCACTGAAAAACTACTCTAAGAAACCCATTCACAGTGCAGGCTGTCAGTCAGGAGACGTCTTACTGCGAGCCAGGCATACCCACCGCATAACGAAACATGCTCGGTGCTGCGTGAACTCTGGCAAAACCTGCACTAATAGTTATTAAATAGATCAGTGAAAATTATTTTCCAAATGTAGCAACAATTTTGATAATATTAACTTATATATGCAAGTCCGTAAAAGGTATCTTCGTATCTCGTCTGTACAGTTACAGAAGTACATTTTGTGCTTCAGAAAAATATCTGTATTGTTACTTCAAATCTAGTAAGGTCCTGACAACAATTCATAAATCTCGGCAAGATTTTTTATATTGGTGAAGAAATTTCACTTCTGAGAATTAGACTTACGACGATGGGTTCCACTTAATATCTGTGATTAATGTGCGACACTGTATTTTCAACGTGATTTCCAAAAACTGTCAACCGCGTTTCTAATTTCAGGGGAACAAGAAAAATGTATGGGGAATCTCAAGCTAAGGTGTTCATATTTTATACTTTGGCGCTGCCACGATACGAAATGTACCTTTTGTGAGTGAGTGACGAGCTTTGGGCACCTCTTGATATCGAAGTATTGAGAGCCGATGAGGGTGAAGCGAGGTGAGTGAGGAGCGTAGCCGGAATGCGAGAGTAAGAGAATCGGGAGATCACCGAGAAACCCCGTCGACCAGCGGCATCGTCCGGCACGATCCCCACATGAAAAAATTCGGAGGCGAACCCGCCGGTAATCGAACCTGGTTCGCCTTGGTGGGAGGCGAGCAGTCGAACCAGTACATCACCCTCTCACTCGAGATTTGTGACTGTATGGAACCTGGTTCGCCTTGGTGGGAGGCGAGCAGTCGAACCAGTACATCACCCTCTCACTCGAGATTTGTGACTGTATGGAACGCTGCAATTTCAACGTGGTTTCCAAAAACCTTTTTAAAGCAATGTTTCTAATTTCAAAGGGAAAATGTACAGTATGGGGCTTCTCAGGCCAAAATGTGCATATTTTATATTTTGCAAAACGTCCCATACTAATATGAATTTTACTGTAAAATTTTAGGTAACACATTTACAATTTATTTTAGGTACCTAAAAGTTTAACTGTGCAGAGTCATGGTATAGTTCTCCATATTTTCTCATCTAAAGGCTGTTCGCACTTTAGAAATCAACCTTAGAAAAAGTCACTGATCCTACTTGCATATATTTTAACGGGCGCATTGAGTGACATGCGCCCAGGAGAGTTGGTATTAATGGAGGCAAAGTAGTTCCATATCTTAACGTCGAATGAAAAGGGTCAGGTTACCATTCGTGATAACTTAAATTATTTCTTTCGCTTCCTGTTTTCTTTTCAATGTATCGAGGTGTAAAAGTGAGCAGAAATGTAAAATACTTAACTTTTCTATTAATTTCACAGTTTTACTTGACCGACGCATGAATAAAGTAATGAGACCCGTAGCAATGTTAAATTTACATATTGTGGAAGTGTACACAGTGTGGATACAGGTAGGTTCTAAGCAGGTCTTTCAAAAGTGCTCAGATTACCGTGAACACCCCTATACCTGAGAAAGGCAAACATTGCAGAAGCAGCAACCTCAGGTACAAGTCACCCGGTAATAAGGTCTCGTATACAGTAGGGAAGAGTGATTTACCTACGTAGGCTTCCTGAACGTATGTGCAAGCTCGCGCTCCCACGAGAAATTACCAACATTAATGGGCGCAGGAAGCATGAAACAGTACAACACCCCCCTGTGTTCTGTGCCGAGGGTGATTTATGATAGGTGGACTCAAATTACTGTTCCGACCCTGCCTCCTTTCTTACCCTAACCCTAATTTTCCGTTAAACTGAATTCAGTGTAATTTGCTTTCCATGTCAAGAGTGAGGAGGGGGGCGTATTTACTATCCGAGGTAATTGTAGTCTAAAGGGAAATTTGTTATTTGGGGTATGTTTAGAGTGCCCCGAAATTAGTCATTTTCTGCAACGACGATACAGATTCTATCACAAGATCAGTTTAGTCGAGGATATAATGTTACCATTGTGAATTTATCGCTAAGTACTTTTATTTTATCTTTAGACCTTAAAATGTGACTCGGGTAAGACATAAAACACACGATCATAAATTTTCTGAGACTTCGAAGGATTGTTGAGGCTACTGTGATCAAAATTGTCGCTCATAGAAAGTAATCAGTTATATATTAAGACATAACATTGGTTCACTATTATATACTTTATGGAAAGGAAGAGAACAGAACGCCCATGGGATTGTCTTCGAAATTTTAAACTACCTCCTGGATAAACTTCGATCAGGCAACCCGGTTTACTAGCAGTCTCTTTTTGTATAACCCAATCCATGCACACTCATTTGCAAAAGAAAATATATATGTATCATCATAATGAAATCACGCGAGTACAGTGAAGGTTGCCACATAAGTATCGTCAAAGTCCGACATGTGTACCATTTGCGTTTAATGCGGTTTGCTTGGGCGGATGTGTCGCTAGAGGGCATACATGTCCCTCTATCACTCATAGCTGCGAGATAACGACTAAGGCTTTAGTAGCACTATGAAACACAGCACGCCTCAATGGTGCATTTGACAACCCTTTGCCCAGCTGGGTGAGTTTGAGAGAGGCCGCCTGGTCTGCATCCAAGACGCCCAGGTGATCATTTTATTTTCCAAATGAGTGCATAACATTTAAAGTTTGTACGCATATTATTATGTATATATGCACGTGCGTGTGTGTTTATTTATATGTATATATATACTATCTACCAAAAAGTAATTGGGCGCCCGTGAAGATAGATAATTCAGTACACCAGTTGACTCGTGTTTCACGGCCTTCGGCGTAGGACCGCTGGTGTTTGTCCGTTGTAGCATGAACACAGAGGCCTATTGCAACATTCTGGATAATGAAATGCTCCCAACATTGTGGCGTTTTTATGGAATAGACCCGTGTTACTTCCAGGATGACAATGCCGGGTGCCATGTTTCAAGGGCTACTATGCAGTGGTACGCCGACAACAATGTTCGCCGACTGGATTGGCCCACCTAGAGCCCCGACCCCATCCCTGTAGAACATCTTTGGAACGAATTGGATCGCCGGGTAAGGGGGTTGATCAGGCGCGGCCAAAATACATTGCTCAACTCATGGGATGGTTGCAAGAGGAATGGCGACGATCCCCGTGGATGTCCTGCAAACACTCGTACAGAGCATGCCAGACAGGGTGGCTGCTGTTATAGCCGCAAGAGGTGGCCGTACGAGATTCTAACAGGTGACAACCACCGAGCAAACATTGTGGACAGGTGCCCAATTACTTTTTGGTAGATAGTGTATATGCGTGTATGTACGTAAGTACGTACGAACGTTTGTTCCTTATGCAATTCTACGCCGTTTAAAGGATCTTAACCAAATTCCGTAGTTGAATCTCTAAACTTGAATTAGTGAGAATTGAGCCTAATCAGTGAAAACAGTGAGAATTGGAGCAATTGATAATAAGTGCCAGATTACTAATTAATATAGTGGTTGAATTTCACTGATTTATTTGTGATTTACCACTAAATGTCAAGAATGTCACTGCTATAAATCACTTATTCCCAGTTAATTTGCTTGATTCGCCGGTCAGCAGTAGCTTATCGATTGTCTTTCAGTGAAAGATTTTTCACTGAATGATATCACTGATTCAGAGCTAGAGTGTATAGGTACCCCTAAGTTCCCAACTTAAAATACTGTGTGTGCCATAATGGACCGAAAACACCTAAAACCGTTTCGTGAATTTTCTTACGCCTATTGGGTCCGAAACTCCTAAAACGGGGTTGTGTATCTCTTATTTCCCTTTCAGGCTACACCCGCCGACGCCGATTGGTTCTGCTAGTATTATTATATTGTCACACAGCGGTAATGTTTAATTTCAATCAAAAAGTTACATAAGCAAAGCAATTCATCGTATGCATTTTGTTGTGAGCACGCCATTACTTTCATGGGAGATATATCTCGTTGGAAAAGTTGGAATCGCGCATTGTTCATGGAATGCCATCAGTTGCACGGCTAGGCGTTGACGAACTGCTAAACTAGCCTGTATTGGTTGACATCGCCGTGGATTGTTTGTTGTCAGTCAGTAAAGGCAACAAAAAGCGCATGGGTCCAAAATATTATTTCCTGCCATAGGCTGTTCACGGTAAAGTGAGCCCTTTTGAAATCAACCTTAGAAAAAAGTCACTGCTCCTACCTGCATTTATTTTAACGGGCGCAGTGAGTGGCATGCGCCCAGTAAAGTTGGTAACGATGCAGCGAAAGTAGTTCCATATATTTACGGTGAATAAAAAGTGTTAGTTAACCATTTATGGCAACTCAAATCAATTCATTCGCCTTCTGTAATTTTAATGCATCGAAGTGCTGTGAAAATGAGCAGATCTGTAAAATGTTTACTTTTATATTGCCTGGGTTCACTTGAGCGAAGGATGAATAAAGTGATGAGGCCCTAGGCAATGTTAATTTTACATAAGGTGGAAGAATACACATGTGCGTACAAGTAGATCTTAACCAGGTCGTTCAAAAGGTCTTATTTTACCGTGAACAGCCTATACGGAGCCCTATTTCGGTGGCGGTACCGGGACGATATATAGGTGATAAATGGAGAAGATTTTCCACGAGCACGTGCCAGCACCGAGAGCTGTGACACCAAGACGTCTCCACGTGTTTGCTCGCCGACGATAACGCAGAGTAGATAAATACACAGTGACGAAATTGCGTGGCGGTTTCTTTGATGTGGGCGTTTACATTCTCTGATTGGCTACGCAAAGCTCTGGAAACGGGCCTTGTGTCTGACTGGCTGCCGCGTGTTGCGGGAGGTTCCCTTACTGGCTGGGCTGCCGACATGTTGCTGCCGTGTACGGCTGGAGTTCGCGGAAGAAGCGGCTATTTCACCTCTGTATACGTAAGTAAGGGTTTTTCACGATAAAGTGAGTACTTTTGAAATGAACTTTAGAAAAAGTCACACATAGTGTGATTTTTCAAAGATTTGGTTCAAAAAGTGTGAAGAAACCGCAAATATCATGCATATAAGTAGAGGACTATTGCAGATCGGGGGGCAACTCAATAATTTAACTAAAATTCAACCAATTTCACTCTAAATTCAAACAAATTTTTTAAAGCGCGACTCAAAATCAATAATATTTAAGGTCAAAATCAAAATCATTTTTCAACCTGTGCCCACTCTTTGTGTGTGGTTCTTTAAAGACTAATTTTCGAGCTAAGTCATATTTTTAATGAAATTCATACTTTTCTTGTGGTATTATTTTTGACTAATTGATTTGACTTTCAAAATAAATGTAAATATTTGCCTCATTGGCCATAATTTTAGCCTCATTCACCCTGAAAATGGACCACTGATCAAAGAGTGAACAAAGTATGTTTAAAAAAAAATGCGTGTAATTGAGAACGAATATTTGGGTCAAATTATCTTGATTTTGGGGGTGAGATTGACGTGATGAATCATGTTTGAAGCAGTGCTTGAAAATGAGAAATTTGCGTGAATATTAGTTAAATTATTGTGCCGCGCAAAGATCTGCAATAGACCTCTACTTATATAAGTATAGTGAGAAAGCGCCAATGGTTTAAGTTTTTGCCACGCATCCATTACAGCGTTCCTACGTGTGCTCAGGAGAGAGTGGGGTGTGTATGGAAACTCGCAACTTTGTAAACAAGCAACGATAGTCAGTCCTATAATAGAGTTTTTGGTGCCTTCCCAACAGCGAAGTACATATAAAGGGAAGACATTAAATACAACAAAAAAGTTACTGTATAACGGGACGTTAACGTGCTCGTACACGTTACACGACAGTTAACATATACCATTGTCCATTTCATATAAGTGGGGTAAAATCTGACAGACAATGTGACCAACCTACACTCTACGTAAACAGCAAATGCTCTCGTTCGCACAGTATTGTATCAGCTGATGAACTGCTGCGGGATCCATGTTGTTAAGTCGGCTATTTTTATGATGGCTATGGAAGAAAATAGTACTCAGAACTAAAAGTTGTAATTTAATATCTTAATTATACTTACAACATTTTGATTTTAAATTATGTTTTTAAAGCAATGTTACAATTTCTTGGCTATTAGTGCCTGGACTTTAAAAATATGTTTACCATTTATGACAAAGTATATCGACACGTACGGACAGTAAACGTTTCCAGCCCCAGTGGGATTGTGGGAATATTTAATCGGTAGCTAATTATTTTTATGTGCTTTCTTCAAGCATAGTCGATTGTAGGTACCGTTGTGCGTTTTCTTGAGTGAAATGTAACATTATCGGCCAGTGTTACCGCGTCCCTTCCGCCATTTTCCTTATAGCCTTCCACAATGAAGTGATACGAATATAATTTAAGTGTCTGACTTTAGGTTTGTCTGTATCAGGAAAAGGGCGCAGTGTTGATTTTTCTGAATGATTCTGCAAATAAATTATTTAATGCTAGAGACGAAGAACAAACGGGTTTTTAGTGAAGTAAACTTGGCAAGAATTGCCATAAAAAGAAGTGTTCAAGAGGTTGCAAATTTTACAAACAGTAAGTTTACATGTTTTAAAGATGTATTTGTAAATTGTTAACACAATCATTAAAATGCACGTGGCCTGAAAAAGGCGCACTTTCCAAACTTGCAGTGAGTGAATAATATTGGTTTATTTGTCTATATCGTAAATTCAACGAGTGTAAGGTTAACTTTGGTCAAAGTGTGTGCGTGTATATATTGCTGCATCTGTACGAATACAAACAGCGACGTATGAATCGCGTTTTGTTTTTTCTTAAAGTTAAAATTTTCGAAGTGAAATTATTTAAATGTTATTTCCATGCGAGCGAAATTTTCCATTGCTCCACCCAAACAATATGCAATCTAAAATGCCACACACTCGTAAGCACATTAAAAGTCATCTCACGAAAAATGTAAAACTAAAGGTCCCTCCCCCCCCCCCCCCCCCACATAGTTTCCTTTTTTCCTCGAAATAAATAAATAGAACCCCAACACATTTAACTCCGTCGTTACAAAAATAAAACAAGTTGGAATGCCTACCTAGCTGTAATATCCTACATTAATTACTGGACGGAAGTTAGCTACCGTCAGATTTTCAGTGCCTGCCATTACGTGGAACACGAGGGAAGGAGGAAAATGCAAGTGTGCATTGGACTAAAAACATTTGTTTACAAACGTAATTTTCTTCAGTAACAAAACAGCTGCGGTGGAAGGATACAATGTGGCAGTTCTACTTTTCTAGAACTGTTAAAAATTACCCCATGTACATGAAATGGACAATACGTGTGGTGGCTGCACAACTTAAAAAATAACTCTGTTATCTTTATATATAAAATCCTTTGTCCGTGACTAAACCGCATCATCACTGACAAACCACTGGACCAATTGAGACCATATTTACACCATATGCTATTGAGGTGGCGGGTAAGGTGTTTAGTTATATTTCATTCCGATAGGTGGCGCTGGAGCCTAACTTTTATATTTGTGGACCGATTTTGTTCATACTTGCAGGAAATATTTGTTGATCTAAAAGAAATTGTTTGCTTAGCATTTGGTAAGTTAGGTTCCGATAGGTGGCGCTGGAGTCTAACTTCTATATTTATGGGCCGATTTTGCTGATACTTGCAGGAAATGTTTGTTGATCTAAGAAAAGAGAAAAATGCCAACGATACCACGGTCAGACATCGGTCGACGTACCAGACGTAATAGAGAGGACGTATTGAGAAGGCAAAATAGAACGTGAAAGAGGCGGAACAACGTTCGCCGGGATCAGCTAGTTTTAATTTAGATTTCTGTGTAACACTGCAAACTCATAGTATAAAGCTAATTGCAAACTTAATTACAGAAAACTACATTATTTTTCACGGTGGCCGCGGTGGTGTAGTAAGTAGTCGGACTGCTCGCCCCCTATAATGAACCGGGCTAGATTACCGAGCTTCGTATGTTGGTAAACGTGGCGGATGTTGTGTTGGCCGGCGGGTTTCCTCAGTGTAGTCCTGTTATCCCCACCACTAGAAAAGTAAATATGTTATAAATATGTTCATTTTCACACTTCGGTGCATTAAAAAAACAGAAGTGAATTAATTTTAATTTATCACAAATGGTTACCTAACACTTTGTAGTCGGCGTTAAGCTATGGAACTACTTCCCATCCATCGTTACCAACTTTACTCGACGAATGTCACTCAGTGCGCCCGTTAAAATATATGCATGCAGGGGCAGTGGCATTTCTTAAAAGTCGATTTCAAAAGTGCTCACTTTATCGAGAACAGCCTTTATACCTATTCAACTCTGTGGTATACAGGCTGGGACGGGTTACCTGCAGGACGTAGTGGCATTGCACACCTCGACCGCTGCTGCACATCCACCTCACTGAAGGCCTCAGCTTCTAAGCGCCACACGGAGATATACATACATCTCTGCCTCTCTCTCAAGGCCGTTCACGATAACGTGAGCACTTTCAAAATCACTGCCCCTGCATGCATATATATTTTAACGGGCGCACTGAGTGGCATGTGCCTAGTAAAGTTGGTAATGATGGCTGAGAACTAGTTCCATAGCTTAACGTCAAATAAATAGTGTTAGGTAATCATTTGTGCAAACTGAAATTATTTCTTTTCCTCTCTGTTACCTTAATGCGTCTAAGTATAAGAATAAGCATATTTACTTTTCTAATAAATCCACTGTTTCACTTGACCGATGCATGAATAGAAGTCATGAGGCCCTTGACAATGTTAGTTTTACATGAGGCGGAGGAATACACAACGTGCGTACAGGTAGATCTTAAGCAGGGCTTTCAGAATTGCTCACTTTACTGTGAACAGCGAATATATCTCTTTATCTATCTATCTCTATGTGTCTATTTCTCTGTCTCTCTCTATCTCTCTGTCTCTTCCTCTCTCACCTTCTCTCTATATTTCGTTCTGTCTCTTTCTCCCTTTCACGTTCTTTCTTTCTCTTTTTCCCTCTCTTTCTGAGATGTTTCTCACGCGTTTCAGTCGTTTTTTTTTTTTTTTTAATCCATTCATGTGCATGAACGAATTTTAACTTGTATACAAACGTAACTTTGTTTTAGGTTAACATGATTCTGCAGAGCACAGCACTTACATATCCAAGCGACCGCCACTACTCTAGGATTGTGTGGTGTAAAAATCATTTGAGAAAAGGGTGGCTGGGGAGGGGGAAGGGTAAGGCCATATCTTGGAGATATTTGACAGTTTCCGGTATCTCCGTGACATTCCGAAAAGTACTTGAAAATGTGTAGGCGGTTCTTTGCTGTGTGAGGAAAAGTGGTCCCCAGTGTCACAATTGGTATCGTTTGTACGTGGAAGGTTGCAAAATGTGTTTCCTCGAGTAGTTTCCAAACTAATTGCATGCATGTGTTCGTGTTCATTCTAAATCTCGAAACCTCAATGCACGTTTTATCGCGCGTTCTTTCATATAAAGACATCGCTGAGGGCATGCAGGTCCATGTGAGCAGAATTTTTTTATATATATTTTTTTAACACATGAGTTTTCCATTCATTCTCGGTCGATATTTTTTACTTCAGTGACTGCCCAAGCGACTTCGCAAAGTTGCGCGAGCTCCACTTCAGCCCCGCCGCAGGAAAAAAAAATGCAAGATCGAAACCGGGAATCGAACTCAGGGTTCCCGCGGGAGAGGCAGCAACTCTGCCCTCTGAACCACGTGGGCTGGCGCAGACTCTTCATCTCTTCGTGTCAGAATCAAAATCGCACGTAAATGTATTTTCGTTGGCGTGAAAGCGCCCGTATTATTTCTATGCGTTGATTGGCCCTTCATGAAATGAGACACAAATTACCGTTCACGCCCTCTCAAACCCCCGAGCACTTCAACCCTTTCTGCGTTTGCGGGGGATGAGCGCTAATGTAATCGTCTCCCACTTCGAACCACAAAATGTGCGGGGCCGTTTAGTTACTAAAGGCTGTTCACGATAGAGTGAGTACATTTAATATCAACCTTAGAAAAACGTCACTACCCCTGCCTGCACATAGTTTAACTTGCGCACTGATCGGCATGCGCTAAGTAAAGTTGGTAACGATGTATGGGAAGTAGTTCCATATCTTAACGTCGAACAAATATTGTTAGGTAACCATTGGTGATAATTGAAATTATCTCTATCGCTTTCAGTTTTATTTTAATTTATCGAAGTGTAAAAATCAGCAGATTTATAAAATACTTACCTAACTAACAATTTTACAGTTTCACTCGACCGATGCATGAATAAAGTAATGAGGCTCATAGCAATGTTAATTTCACTTAAGGCACAAGAATACACAACGTGTACACAAGTAGATCTTAAGCAGGGCTTTCAAAAGTGCTCATTTTACCGTAAACAGCCTATATGGTCATTAACAGATAGTTTCCAACATGCAAAGAGTAAAACAGTAGTGAGCTGAGTTGTTAAGAGCCGATGAAGGTGAAATGAGGTGACAATGGAGCGGCGCCGGAATGAAGGGGCGGGGGAAACGTGATATCCCCGAGAAAACCCGCCGACTAGAGGCATCGTCCGGCACAATTCCCACTTGCGGAAATCCGGGAATGACCCGGCCGGGGATTGAACCCAGTTCGCCTTGGTGGGGGGAGTAGTCTAACCGCTGAGTCACCGTGGCCCCCAAAATAGTACCTAGTGAAATAAGTGTGTGTGTTTAATATATATATATATATATACACACACACACAAACGCATACTCTGACTATTGCAATATAACAACAATAGAATACATAACTTTTATTCCAAATTTGCGAACAAAAGCAGCTTCGAACGATTAACCACAGGTCTATACATAAGCTAAACATACGCATTGACATAGGTAGGAATTTACTATGCTTGAATTGTTTAAAGACCTATTCTTTTCGAAATTATATTAATGTATTCTTAAGAGAAATACTAAATATATTTGATAAAATTTTAAAAATTTAATTGTGCGACCAACTCGTAGGCTACATAAGGCATCATAGACAATATTATATGAAATATAATTCTTTATCTAGTTTTTGAAACGTTTCTTCAATGCATTTTCAGACCAATTTATGTTAATCAACTCATTGTTTTATGAGTCATCTATTGTGTCTAATCTACTAAGGTTTTGTGCGAAAGTTTTCCAAACTACTCTGCATTGTGTGAGTGGCCCTGACGCAAATATGCCACACTGACCTTCAAAGTAGGAAAATTTCGACACTGGGCATATTCTCACATGGAACGTGCGTTCTACGAGATACATTTTCCATTAGTTTACATAACGTAGACGTGACAGCTCGGCGGCCGTCCGTCTCAAGATTGTTAAACAAACATTTATTTTTTTCGTATTTGTGCAAGTAATTTTTTTTAAACAAAGATGTTTTTGTAACGCTACAAATATATTAGTGTAAATGTAATGAAATCTTAGCTTGGGATGTGTAAAATTAATGTTGATTTTTAACAAGCAAGCCTAATATAAATATTGAACTACATAAACCACATTGCATGTTTTCTTAAACATTATATTTGCAAATATAGGTATAGGCTATTCACAGTAAAGTGGGCACTTTTGAAAGCCCTCTCATTTGGAATAATAGTCAATAAATATATTTTATTTTTGCCTTATAAGTCAACTTCCTGGTGCGGTGGAATACACACACTGTGTTCATTACTTACATGGCGATGCTTACTTAAAAAGGTGGTACAAAGATAAAAAATGGCTATAAGGGAAAAGTAACTATGCCCTCAAAAGTGCTCACTTTACCGTGAACAGCCTATACAATATTTAAAATGTATAGGTACAAGGAAATATTTGGCAAATTGTTTCCAAATAATAGATAAATAGATTGTTTACTGTAAACACATTCGTGACGTTCTCAGCGGTCTTCCATTCTTAAGAAAACGAGCCAAGCGAGCTTTAGAAATGTATCAGCCACAGTCAAGAATGTAAAGATGTCCTTTATGTGTAGGAGGAAAACGAATTTTCATCAAGTTAGACAGAAATACTGCGTGGAGTTTTGGCCAGTATCACGTCGCGGCTGCCTTCACCAGCAAGGAAATATCCATCGCAAAGAATACCAAACGAGTAGATAGCTACTCCGAAACGCCGAAACGAACGGGCAGTTATTATGTGGCGCGTGTGATCTAACACAGAACATTCAACACGTGGCCATTGCCCTGAATTAAGGCACTCTGGATACTGAGGCCGTGTCTCAATTTAAAGAATACTCTCTCTCTCTCTCTCTCTCTCTCTCTCTCTCTCGAGAGAGAGAGAGAGAGAGAGAGAGAGAGAGAGCACTCTACCGCACAACCTGGCTAGAGCACTGCTTCGCGCTCTCCCACGCTCTCGCTCTGTGGAATTGAGAAAACCACTCTCTCGTTTCTCTCCGATGTCAGGCAAACAGCTGATACCAAAAGGCGGGAAATCATATTAAGCTAAAATGGCGGTCATAGCTTTTGTAAGTAATTTATGTGTTCAAAATAATTCACAAATAATTATAGCACTACCAAAATAATCATCAGCGCATTAAATGCTATTATTTTTGTTTTATATTTTACCTACATGTTACAACTAAGTAACAAAAATAAATAAACTTAATCAGAAATCCGTATTTATATTTTTATAAATACATCTTTCGTATGTCATTTCGCTATTTAAAACAGTTGGAATTATTCACTTACTACAGTTAAAATGCAACGTGGTTTTGGCTCAGAAAGCTGCTATAAACTTATTCAAACACGGAAATAATGTAAAAAAATACGGCGCCTGCGAGAGAGCGCCAGCGAGTATATAACTTCGTGCTCTCTCTCTCTCTCTCTCTCTCTCTCTCTCTCTCTCTGTGTGTGTGTGTGTGTGTGTGTGTACTCCCGCTCTTTCGCGCTCTCTCCGACGAATCGAGACGACCAGAGTGTGTTCTCTCTGACGTCACAATGACGTCGTCGCGAAAGCGAAAGCACGAGAGAGCGCTCTCTGGACCAATTGAAACACGGCCTGAGTCAATGCACAAAAAAATGAATAACCACGAATCTAGTGAGCCAAACATTTTTCGTAATAGTGGGTTTTGTGACAAGCAGCTTTGATGGGATCTATAGACGAGCTTTAGAAAGAAGTGTAAAAGGGGTGAAGTAGAGGCGGCTAAGTATGGAAGCGTTTAATTCACTGCTTCACTTAGAGTTTGAAATTAGAATTCATTTACTTTATCAGTAATTTTTCTCTGTGGTTTAATTATCACGCCCAACTACTTCGTAAATTTCAAGACAAAATGAAATCGGTTCCTAGGACGGTCGTTTCCTGACGCTTTGAGCGCCACTGTGATATAGAGTTTTTGACAGGAAAGATGTTTAGGAACTGCCCGTGTTTTCTTTTGGGTTGGAAGCGCTCTAGGCTTACTGTTACGCGACAACGCCCAAACAATTTGTTTCACGAACCGATAATACCCAAGCTCAGTCGAAGAAGAAATGTCCGGCCAGTAACACATCCGCGTTGACGCGGCGTGCATCTTACCGTTGCGGGAGGAAGCGAAGTGAAAATGGAGCATCGACGGAATGCCGTGAAGTTGGAAAAGGGAGGACCCCGAGAAAACGCACCGGTCGACAGCAAAGTCTTCCAAGCAGCCAACATGGCGAAAATACTAACTTGTTCGAAACGGAGTGAATATTACTGATACAAATGTGGCATAATTGCTATAAACAATTTCTTGTTTCGAGGATCTACATAATCACACTGATATTTAAAGCTAGGGACACCGGAATTTCGCGAAAAGATATCCACGCAGGTTAGATTTCAATACCCTCCAGACAAATCAGCAGTTTTCTTTTGCTCATAGTGAGAAAACATTCTCTTTGTTGACTGGCAGGGACCAAGGTGGCTGAGCGGTTAGCCTGCTCGCCTCCCACCTAGGCGAAAACAGGTTCAATCCCCCGCCGGTTCACCCCCGGATTTTTTGCATGTGGGAATCGGGCAGAGCGGCGCCGCTGGTCAGTGGGTTTTCTCGGGGATCTACCGGTTTTCCCGCACTTTCATTACGGCGCTGCTCCATACCTCAATCACCCACGCCGGCTCTTAAGACCTCGCTGTCAAGAGCCGCCTAAATCTCTTCACTCATCCTCTCACTTTCTTGGCTGGCCAGTCAGAATTACATCACTCTGACACTGTACGTTTATTATTCGCGGGCATACATCAAAGACGCGTGACGCGTAAATCTTTCAATCACGAAAGTGGATCTAAGCTAAAGTGCTGTGAAACTCAACTTGTCCTGAAATCTTTCCGCGAAAATCGGGCACGCCTGTCTAATTGTAAAGGGCTCTTTAACGTCCCCCGGTTTTATGCTTGAGAGCTTAACAAGGGACAACTTACATACTAACTTATAACCAAACTGAAATTAACACCTACGCCTTAGCCGGGATTCGAACCCAGAGTCTCCCGCACCCCAGATCGGTGGCGTGCCACGGGAGGTCGGCTACTCCTATGTTAAGCATATGGATATTTGTCGGAAATAATGAGCGGGTGGCTGCAAGTGAGAATGAGTTTCTCGCAGGATCACACCATAGAGGCATTAGTCTATGGAGTGGAAGCCGAGACACGAAAGAGAAGCCGAAAATGAAAGGCAAGGACGGGGCTAGTAGTGGCAAAAAGGTGCATGTTTCACATTGCTTTCTATGTAACTTTTGCCACTCGTAATATGGCGGCTGACGTAAACAATCGGTCTGTGCATGCGCAGCTGAAAGAAGTCAGACAAGGCATCGGCTTCACTTGACAAACGTGGAGAGGATAGGCTGTTGCCACTCCATCATCTATTACCTCCATGGTTATTACACAGCACGCAGGTTGTTCAGCCCGCGGCTAAATCCCTGCCTCTATCTGCAAACGCCCGGGGTTTGTCTGCGAAAGGCCCGCGAGCTAGACAGTTTATTTCGCCGCCAGTGCGCCGGCGATGAATAAGGCAATTCCCACTCGGCGAGTAAATGCGCATTTAAGCGGAGTGCACTCCCCCGCCTCTTCGTTTCCCAGCCGGCGATACGGTGAGTATTTATGAGCGCCACCGCACCTGGAGACTGGCGGATGGGGTGCGTCTGCAAGGTACGCTGTGAGTCTAAAGGCTGGTCACGGTAAAGTGAGCACTTTTGAAATCAATCTTTGAAAAATGTCGCTGCCCCTACCTGCGTATATTTTAACGAGTACGTTGACTGCTAAGAGCCCAGTAAAGTTGTCAACGATGGAGATAAAGTAGTTACATATGTTAACGTTAAATTACAAATGTTAAGTAAGAGTTTGTGAACACTGAAACAGTTTATTATACTATTGTTTTTTAATACATATAAGTGTAGAAACGAAAACTTTTGTAAAATATTTTCTTTTCTAAAAATGTTACAGTTGTCCTTGACCGACACACGAATAATGTGATCAGGCCCATTGTAACGTTAATTTTACTTATGGTGCAAGATCACACAGCGTGTATACAAGTAGAGCTTAAGCAGGGCTTTCAAAAGTGCTCATTTAACCGCGAACAGCGTATACCGGTTCACAAGCGAAAGTACGATAGAAAGCTGCACTGAACCTTGCTATAAGCCGTTCACGGTAAAATGAGCACTTTCTAAAGCCCTGCTTAAGATCTACTTGTATGCACGTTGTGTGTTCTTCCGCCTTATTTAAAATTGACATTGCCGTGGACCTCATCAGTTTATTCATGCGTCGGTCAAGTGAAACTGTAGAATTATTAGAAAAATAAATATTTTACTAATCTGTTCATTTTTACACTTCGATGCATTAAAATAAATATATAGCGAAAGAAATCATTTACGTTATCACAAATGGTTACCAAACACTTTTTATTCGACACTAAAATATGGGACTATTCTCCATCCATCGTTACGAACTTCACTGAGCGCATTTCACTCAGTGCGCCCATTAAAATACACTATCTACCAAAAAGTAATTGGGCATCTGTCCACAATGTTTGCTCGGTGGTTGTCACCCCGTTAGAATATCGTAGGGCCACCTCTTGCAGCTATAACAGCTGCCACCCTGACTGGCATGCTCTCACGAGTATTTGCAGAACATCTACGGGGATTCGTCGCCATTCCTCTTGCAACCATTCCATGAGTTGAGCAATGTATTTTGGCCGCGCCTGACGAGCCCTCACCCGGCGATACAATTCGACCCAAAGATGTTCTATAGGGTTGAAGTCGGGGCTCTGGGCGGGCCAGTCCAATCGGCGAACATTGTTGTCGGCGTACCACTGCATAGTAACCCTTGAAACATGGCACCTGGCATTGTCATCCTGGAATTAACACGGGTCTAGTCCATAAAAACGCCATAATGTTGGGAGCATTTCATTATCCAGAATGTTGCAATAGGCCTCTGTGTTCATGCTACAACGGACAAACACCAGCGGTCCTACGCCGAAGGCCGTGAAACACGAGTCAACTGGTGTACTGAATTATCTATCCTCACGGGTGCCCAATTACTTTTTGGTAGATAGTGTATATGCAGGTAAGGGCAGTGACTTTTATCTAATGTTGATTTCAAAAGTGCTCATTTTGTCGTGAACAGCCATTACACACTTTCTAGCAATGAAATGATGTGGTCACCGCTTGAAGTCTCACAGGTGCGCACAAGCGTTGCGCGTAGCGGCGATGGCGCACCCACATTGCCTCGAGTGCGAAAATAGCCTTAAAACATAGTTGTCTATCTGACGTCACACCTTGTCTGTGACGGCCGCTAGCTAGTGGATGGATGCAATACGTGCAGTATCCATTGGCTCCGCGCCGATACTGCACAGTAGTGAGGATGAACCAATATACCTTGCAAGACTGCGAGAAACAGTAGGCGCATTAGCGGGCTGAACGATACTATTTTCTGTTCACGGTAAAGTGAGCACTTTTGAGGCCCTCCCACAAAGCTAATAAGTATGTTTTATTGCAGACTCGGGCATTAACTATTAAGAGTGATGAAAGCAAACACCATATTTATGAGTCACATGGCAATGTTGATATTAAAAAGTGGCGGAAATATACGAATTGGCTAAAAGGAAAAATTTGGAAGGGCCTTAAAATGTCCTCACTTTACCGTGAATGCCTATACACATCTGAATGCATTTGCAGGTGTTCCTAGGGTCAAAGTGACGGAAGGGAGGTGGGGAGTGGGGGGGGGGGGGGGGTGGATCGCTTGCTGCCTCCACTGCAAGAAGATGACTTTCTGTCGTATAACTGCCAAGATGGCGCCACAAACAAGTAAACATTAAGGCTCTTACACAATTGAAAACTTTAACATGTGATTTGAACATTTGACTTTACAATTTTTTTCCGACATGTTGTTTCTTATGGATTTTGACACAATGGAACTGTCAAAGGTAGCACTCTTGATTTTACGATTTCGAAAAGTTGAAATTTGAAGTCAAAGTCAAGCAGCCATTTTGCCGAGAATCTAACAGATTATATGAAATGTGAGTTATTTTATTGTAGGGCGATTTTAATTTCGGTATATTAAACAAAGCTAGTCTTAAATGAAATAAATTGCAAATTAATATAATGCGAGGAGGAAATATATTAATTGACATACTTTAATAAACCAAACAATTGAGTATTTTGTTTTGAAATAAACTTTTAATTTAAATTTTAAGCCTATTTTAAAAAATAAACGTAAAATTCATTCCTGGATAGTATAATTATTTACATAACAAGATACACATTTTTATGAAGCTCACAGAACCGTTGCTCAATTGTCTGAACTCTGACTTTACAATTGCATTGTGTATTGGTGGATTCGCAGAGAAAAGGAAATGTAAATTCAAATTTTAAAGTTTTCTATTGTGTAAGAAGCTTTATGCTACTGACAAAACAAGGCCTGGTTCACATGTGCACTAATGACGCTGAACAGACACAGTCGGAACTGCCAATCAGAACTCACCCTAGCTTTCCGCACGAGCCACCCCGAAATATTTAGCAAGTGAGTGAACAAATTTCGACGGCTCTTAACATCGAGGTCTTCAGAGCCGGTGAGTATGGGGCAGCTCCGGGTTGGAGCGACGGGTTTTCTCGGGGATCTCCCGTTTCCCCCCGTCCATTCATTCCGGCGCTGCTCCATATCCACCTCGCTTCACCCTCATCGACTTTCAAGGCCTCGTTGTTGACAACCTCTCTAACTTTTCCACTCCACATTAAAAATGATACGCTGAATTCCAGTATCTTAAAACCACGTAGCAGGGGAAAACCATACACTCCACTCAAAGATATTTCTATCGCTTTCAACGCAAAGCGGTAACTGATGTTTCGCCCGCTGAATGTGCTCAGTCTTCCAGCTCAAGCTGCCACTAATATTGTTTGATATTTATACTCCTTAAATTGCTGGACACCATTTTTAAATTAATAACCAAATTACTTTCGATTCAAACAAATCTGGTCACCGATCTCAATCTTAATCTTCTTACGAGAAAGGAGTCCAACATTACCAAAAAAATATTTAAACATTAATTGCGTCAACATAATATTTCTTATGGGTTATAGACAACTTCTACATGACCAAATATATGCATGTTACCAGTAGTACCAACCAACTTTCAATACAACCAAATGTGGTGACCAATCTCAAACTTAATTTTCTTACAAGAAACGAGTACACCATTACCATAAGTACTAATTACAGCAATCTGATTAACAACACCTTCATGAACTGAGAAATTCTTCCAACAAATATCACGTGCGCCAAGGTCATTCAAATCCTTGTTTGCTATAGGATCCTTGGCGTTATACGGTTTTCTGAAGGAAAAAATAAATAAATTGCAAAATATCACTACCAACTGTCGCAGTTGGTAGTCCCTTTGAAACAAAAAATCTAATGTTTTACCTGTGAGTTACTATGTTGATAGAGAAGACAAAGCATGGTGTGTTAACGTAGTAGGTGCTGAAGAGAGTTACATTCTGATTTTTTTTTGTTTCGTTTTGGTTTACAAGGTATCACTGCCAAAGCTGGTAGTGGTCTTTTGAATTTTTTCCTCTTTAGAAAACCGTATAATGTGAAGGATCCTATAGTAATCAAGGATTCAAATGACATTGATGCACGTGATATTATTTGTTGGAAGTCTTTTCCAGTTCATGAAGGTGTTGTTAATCAGACTGCTGTAATTAGTACTTCTGGTAATGCTGTACTATTTTCTCGTAAGAATATTAAGTTTGAGATTGGTGACCAAATTTGGTTGTATCGAAAGTTGGTTGGTACTACTGGAAACATGCATATACTTGGCCATATAGAAGGTGTTTTTAATCCATAATAAATATTATGTTTTCGTAATTAATGTTTTTTTGGTTTGTGAATTTTTGATATCCAGAGGTATGTATGGTAATAGAAATAATGTAAAGGTGACGTAATCAGATCGACTTGGTATAGCCCAACACCCTGCCAATCGCCTTTCACTATTCATCAGAGAGATATATTCAGTCTGTAATATTATTCATGCAATAACAATTGTAATACATCCACAGATCAATGACAATTTACAGTGATTAATAGTTCGTGAAGGGAACTCACTAGGAATAATACACCCTTGTGGTGTACTATGCCTGTATTTGTTGAATGTGATTTAAGATCCAATATACAGCATGTTATAGTCTGTATTTGGTTTTTTTTTTTGCTTACGTGATAATCATACTGTGTGGTATAACAATTTATGTTCTTGCAAATTTGCAAATGTGTGACGATATTCGTGTTGTCGATGCTGTATTCTTGGCGATACATTTTGTTAGATGGAAATTGGATGAGTTTTGGTTTAACAGTGTCGAAGTTCGTATTTTGGTGCGCATATGCCATCTAGTTTCGAATCTGACATGATGTAAATTTCATGCCACCGGCCGTGCGTCTAGTCATTTCCATTAAAAGAATACCTGCCACGACTCTTGAAATTTAATTTGTTATGATTATCATAGGCTCATTCGAACTGCATATGTCCACTGGTCAAATAACTACGAGCTACGCTAAGTGGATAGAAGATGATTTTATTTGAGTCATAATTCGAATATTTACGAACGCAGCTATCACGATAAGCACTAGCATCAGTAATTTTTTTTATGAGAGAGACTCCTGTCATCATTACAATTCCGTGCCTTAAGGCGCTGGTTTCCCTGGCGGCCGGCAGGTAGATTTGGCAAGTGTCGCACCTGTTGACGGACACCAGAGACGGAGCTTGAACATTCCCCTGCTATTTCAGCCTTTCTACGAGAGATGGCGACAGCAGCGATACGTTTTGGTAACAAAACACAATCGCCATTCATTGGAAACACGTGTTTGACTTCTAAGAAACACGGACCAGTCCGTTGAATTAGACGCCAGAAGGTAGTCTGTGGCCATGAGTAAAGTATGGAAATTTTGGTTGGGGGGGGGGGGGCTTGTACTTACCCTCCTGCAGTGACACACAACACGATGGTTCGTAAGAAATGCTCGTTGATGACCTTCACATTTCTTCAAACTCTCCCCTTACCAGTTATCAGCAACTGTAGCTACAGGAAACAACGGGTATTGCCCATTAATTCTTTGGGCATGTATTTGCTTCCTTCCTGAACTGTGTCATAAGAAATCATTTTTAATAAGAAGTGCTAAAGAAATTACGGTACACCTCACAAACGTAATATTAATTTGTGGTACACTTAAAACATTGAAGTAGGCCTAAATGTTATGTTCAATTTGAGTCTACGTTATTTTATGGCAGGTAGTAAGCCTACAAAGTGAAAAATAAAAATGACGTCTGACATTTATATTTAAGTTTTATCATTATTCAGCATAAACGTTTGCTCCATGGATCTCTCGCATTAAAATAATTATGCTATAGAAAAGAAGCAAGTTTTTAATATTTTTTTCACGTGCTCTGCACTGGCTAAAATGTGTAATTTTGGTTCTTTGATCAGAACGGGAAATTGATTATGATCAACATACCATATATCCTGCAAAGGTATTAGAGGCTGTAATTCAAATTGAACTATTGGTCGGCCTGGATTGTTTGTGTTTCATAACGATATATTATGTCTGGTTATTATCTACGATTATATACTAAAATATTAAATTATGAATATATACCGTTTACTACTTTTAAATAATATAGATTGTAATACGTATTCGGGGAAAAAGTAATTTTAATTTACAATAGTTTCTTAACTCGTTAATTAACTCGTTAGTTTTTCATTTGTGAGGACGCATAATGTAGTAGTCAGATCGCTTGCCTTCTACCAAGGCGATCCAAGTGCCTCCAGGATTTCCGACGGCCAGAAGTAACTCGTGCAATAGTATTGTAAGCTAAGACACGTGACAATGAAATAAATTTGGGAAGTAGTTACCAAATTTAAAACCGAAATTTGTTACATTACTACAAGTATTGGTCATATCAGCGAGTGAGGCCATGTTCCAATGGATTTGGAAGTATTTCGCGTTTAGTATTTTACAAGGTTTTAATTGGAATACATCGAAATTCATCTGTTAAGAATGCAATACTGCTATTTTGTTGTACTCCATTTCTTAACATCTATACTAATATTATAAAGAGGTAATATGAGTTTGTTTATTTGTTTATATGTCTCGGGTAATCTCGGAAACTACACAGCCGATTCTTATAATTATTTCACTGTTAGAAAGCTGCATTATTCCAGATGGACATAGGCACATATCAAGTGGGGCCACAGGGGCCCAGTGAGTAGAGTAGTGCCAAGTGGGGCCGCAGTGGTCGAGTGGCTAGAGCGATTCCAAGTGGGACCGTGGTGGCTCAGTGGCTAGAGCAATCCCAAGTGGTGCCGCAGTGGCTCAGTGGCTAGAGCGATCCCAAGTGGGGTCGCAATGGCTCAGTGGATAGAAATATATCAAGTGGGGCCGCAGTGGTTCATTGGATAGAAATATATCAAGTGGGGCCGCAGGGGCCCAGTGGCTAGAGCGATCCCGTGGGGACGCAGTGGCTCAGTGGATAGAAATATATATGTGGGGACGCAGTGGCCCAGTGGCTGGAGCGATCCCGAGTGGAGCCGCAGTGGCTCAGTAGATAAATATATATCAGTGGGGCCACAGTGGCTCAGTGGATCTTAATATTATCCAAATATTACAAATTTGCAAGAAGTCGCAAGTTGTTACAGGTCGTCGCAAGTAGTCACAGGTAGTCATGGGTAGTCGCAAGTAGTGGCAGGTTGTCGCAGGTAGTCACGGTTAGTCGCAAGTAGTCACGGGTAGTCTCGCAAATGGTCACGGCTAGTCGCAAGTAGTGACGGGTAGTCGAAAGTAGTGACGGGTAGTCGAAAGTAGTGACGGGTAGTCGAAAGTAGTGACGGGTAGTCGCAAGTAGTCGCAAGTAGTCACGGGTAGTGGCAAGGCTGAAAACCAAGGCTGTGAAATAACTGAGTAAAAAATATCAGGAATTACTCGCGATTAAGCAACAAATAGGTCAATTGTAGAACGGATATCTTACACCTATGAAAATGGGGTTGTTAATATTATCCCCCGTCATCATGAAAATAGGGGTCGCCACTCAGGTTTTGCACAAAATATATGAACAGTAAGCTGTAAGCGATTTGTGGGCATGACTTAATAATCAGCACATCGTAACGAACCAAAATAGGTCGTCTTGTCGGAATACTCTAAGGTGAACCACTTTTCACGAAATCCATTCGTGAAGTATTGCTTACCTCGCTGGCCACTCACCTTCACGGTGCTCAAGAGTGGTTAGGTGGTCAGGTGCCAGCCTTCGAGATATCAACTTCAATACCAAACTATTCCAAGTATCTAATGTTTCAGTGATATTTTTTGTGTGAATAGTAAGGCGGGCAGAATCTGTTTTTTTTTTTCATTGTGATGTTTAAATTAGTGGCAAATCAGATCACTTTGTTTATTGTGTGTGTCGCGTGTGTGTGCGCGCGCGTGTGCGTGTTGGTGTACCTGTGTGTATATAACAGATTATAATAAAGAATTCGCAAACTAGAAACATATATATATCTAAAAATGTTTTTGTGCCTCTTTAATTTATTCTTGGTTATGCCTTCTAGGTAGGCCCATTAGGTACGTGGCAACGTTAATTGTAACCTTTGGTTTGGAAGGCTGCACAGTTGGGCTTGAAATTAAACATATCAGAGCTGCCAAAATCGTTTAGCCAATTGTGTATAATTTGTAAAATGTTGTGAACAAAGTAAATATTTTCCTCTTTCCGGTCACACACCACTTTTCATCACTACTGCAATAAAAAATTTTCTTCCCACTTTGTTGTTATAAGAAATAAACTTGCCTGTTATTTGCTATGCCATAAGATGCAAGATGCTTTATTTTAATAACATCCAAAGCCATAATTTGCTGCTTCATACGAAATACATGTGAATGCCTTATATCAGGTAACACAATTTAAAAAACATACATATCAAATAATGTAGTTATATCTTTCCTTAACAAATTTTAATGCAAAATATATATTTCTATATTTGACATTACTTACAAAAACACCAATTATGGAGAATATAATTTTTACGAATGACTAAGATGATTTTTAATTACAGAAATGCCAATTTTTTTCACGGTATGGTATTAAACGCATTTCTATACGAGGCAGTGGCAGATTTAAGGGAGGGGCACAAGGGCACGTACCCCTCCCAGAAGACCAGAAAATACACTACCTAATATAACAAATTTTCGAGAAGATTGTAACTGTAAGCAGAAAGGAAATTTTTCAAAGGAGCATATTCTCCAGTGTGTGCAATTTATCGGAACTCAACTTTATGCCGTGGACCTACCTAAGAATACAATACAATATACAAGTATTTGCTTCTGCAAGAGTTCTCTAGAAGTAATGTTGTCTACCGAGAATTTTCATTTCCCTGTCTCGACCATAGCCTCCCGCCTGCTGGCCGTGTGTTTGTGTGAGTAAGGCACAGCGCAGGCGCATCTAGTGCGATATCACCTTTAGCGCAAGGCACTGAACACGCTAACACGCTGCAGCGCAGATTACAAGGCAAATATGCTGCTCACTCTCCCCTCCCCGTCATCCGTTCCCGTTACTATCTCCCAATACCTGTGTTTCCCCAGCGTCCAGGCGCGTTTTGCAAAGTACAGCCACTGGCCATCTACAGCCACTGTGCATATCATAAACTGGATTTAGCAATTAGAAAGCATGCTCTGTGGTAAGCATAAGAAATGCTATTGGAGTAATATCATCTGTTTCAAACTTCTTTCGCGAGTCAGCTGGGCGAATACACAAACTAGAAACAGAAGTGCAAGATGGGCTGCCCCACCTCAAAAAAGGAAAACATGCCCTTACAAAAAGATGTGGGGAATGAAATGGGTTGAAAAGCATGATACTGTTTTAACATTTCTTGACACACTCCCTTGGCTCCCTGTTCTCTTGGAAATAATTTCTGAGTCATCTGAAACCAGAGGAAGCAATGCGTTTTCATTCTTTCATGATATACAGTCGCCTGAGTTCCTTATCAGTGTGGTGGTTCTGGCTGAGGGTTTTGGACTAACTCTTTCCTTGGTTCAGAAGTTACAGGCAGAGTACATGGATGTACTGGAAGCAATGAAGCTCGTGGAAGCAATATTAGGATGTCTAACAGAGCAACGTTACGAAAGCACTGACACATTCAAGAAAATATTCAAAGAGTCTGAAAAGTTGGCAATGGAAATGGGGACACAAATCAATAAGTCAAGAACAGCCAACCTGCAGAAAAACAGATCAAACTTCAATCCGCAAACAGTTGAAGAATACTATCGCGCTGCAGTGTACCTTCCTTCCACAGGTTTCATTATCAATGAACTTTCTTTTAAATCAGAGCTTCAAAGAATTGGACAGATTAAAAATCTGCTGTCACCAGAGTTTAGCGATGGTTTTGAAGACGAAGTTCTGCAATGTGCAGAACCATAGAAGGTTGATTTCCCCCTGTTTTTCAGCTTTGAAAGGAGGATTGCGAGTTTGGAAGTAGATATGGAAATCAGACCCTTCACAAAAGTTTCCAAAGTCTCCTACGGAAGGCTACAAACAGGCTTCTGCACTACCAAACGTTAGAGTTCTGTCTCAACTCTTGTGTGTCCTACCGGTTACAACGAACACAATGGAGCGCTCTTTTCGACATTGCGTCGCCTGAAAACCTATCTAAGGAGCACAATGACCGGAGATCGGCTAAATGGGCTGACTTTGCTACATATCCACCAGGACATTGCTTCCGACATGAAGCCTGAAGAAGTTCTTGACATCTTTGCTAGGAAGCGCAAAAGAAAACTTTCGTTAAACTTCCTTTGAAACACAAAATATAACAGTAAATTGTAATTTTTGATCATCTACGTGTGATTGTTTTGTTCGTAGGAAGTGCTAGCTGCGAGGAGTGTAGGCCTACACTTGATTATTTCAGTTGTAAGTATATATTTACTTTCTGAGTTAGGAATAGAGAGAATATTAATGTATTGTGAGGGGAATATTTCCTTTGATGAGAATAATATTAATTATTCAATTGCGTTATAAAAGTGTTAAATTTCTACATTGTATTAAGTCATCATATACCCCACCACCCCACCTACCCAAATGGAAATGACCAGCATTGTAAACTTGTAGTTTTATGTAAATTAGACGCTGTGTGGTGATACGATACTTCTTTGTATCATTGTTCACTGAAACAAATGATATCTTTAAAAAATACTACTATAATTTCTGCCAGCTGTATATTAAATGTTTAGGTTCAAAAACTACTCAAGTAACACCATTTTGCACTTTAGAATCAAAATTTTCCCAGGGGAGGGCCTCCGGAGCCCCACTTCAAGCTCGGGGCGCAACAATTTGCTATCCCCCCCCCCCAAACAAAAATCTGGATCCGCCCCTGAAGCTAGGCGACCTAATAAAAATGTTTTACAATGTAACATTTTTATTTCCTACTTGTTTCTTTTCCTTGGCTCTTTCTTGTGCCTCTAGTATATGCGGTGGCTCCCGCACACACATTCATCTGCTTATTCGACTGTCTGCCAATTCCGGTAACAAGCATTCTATATAAAATATACGCAGCTTGGGGAACATATTTTCTCTCCAGAATTCATCGTCTCTTAGTTCTCTGATTTTTTGGCTCCCACTATCACAATATATTACAATATCACACAAGTTCCTGTCTGCAATGTGAAGCTGCTCCTGTATTTGGTACCAATATTTGTGCGATTTTTTAAATTGTAGTTTCCCCTTTTTTTCTTTATTAAAGAGTTTCTTAGATTTTACTGCTTCGCGAGTAGGCACACAACCTATCAGCAAAATATGCATTAGTAGTGTGGCAGACCATGTCACGTGAACTACTTCTGCCTTTGCACGAGAAAGGTTAATTTACGCGATAGGGAAATCGGACAGGACTCGACTTTCCTGATTTCTTTATCATTGAATAAATGTGTGTGTAGACACAGATTCGATACATTGTTTTTTTTTTTTCGTCTGTGTTTTGAAATGGTCGTATTCGTTGTATTTTGTCATAGGCCTACTAATATTGTAACAATGTTCGTAAACTAAGGCATTATTATGTTCAACATTTCACAAACGTGCTTTGATTTGAAAACAAAAGAAAATGTCTGCTGAAATGTGCGCAAACTATTATTATATAATATTATATATATAATAAATTAAATATATATCATCATTAGCAACTATTTTATTTACATAGGCTACTTTATTACACATTTTCTGATTTGAAAATTTTTTTAGGCCTAAGTTTTTTTCTTTTCGTTTTGTATACTGAGTACGTAAACAAAATTTAAAAAAAAAGATCAGTTACTCTAGACGACTTATAAAACTTACTTCCGTCTGTTAATTGAGTTTCAGCACAGTAATAAAAACGTTTCATTAATTTTATAACATGTATTTAGATGTCTGTGTCAACAGTTTTGTTTGAGATGATAGCTAAACAGCTCATCGCTTTACAATATTTTTTATTTACACGCTGAACACTCATCTTACAACTATTCGAATTATCTTGGGAAAAGAAAACACAAGATTATGGAATGTAATACAGATACAAACACTACTCCAAATGCATTAATTAGTTTAGTCGGTCTAAAGGCATAATTAAATTTATTTGGAAATTTGAAAAGAGTATTTAGTGTTTTCAAGGTACCGTGTCTTTCGAAAAATTCGAAGTATGTAGACGACGTTTACTAAGTGCTCAAAACACAGCGAATATTTGGAGCGTTGGCCGGTTATGAGAACTGTCTGGTAGGAAGGTGGCAGTTTCCCCATCACTTGCATACAAGCAAGCTACCTGACTCTGAAACAGCAGGTAGCCTACCATTAGGCACTTTGGTCCCTACACACCACACCTCACCTCTCTGTTTTTTTTCTGCGAGCCCACGTAGTTCCACAACGAGCCACACTGGCGAGGAGTGCGCCACTTCTCAGGAACTATTTGCCAATTAATAGTTTCTCAGTCGTATTCCCGTTATATGTTATTTGAGCTCGTTGATCAAATATGTTATGAAATGCACAAGGTTTTTCCCATGTTACTGTAGCGTTGTTTCTTTGTAATCTTTTTTCTATTACTTTGCAGCCGCTACTTTTAGAAAAGCGAAAAATCCTACGATTCAAGTGGTATGGAAATATCGAATTTTTTTAAGTATTCTGGATGAAATTTTTAAAAATGCCTGATGTTCGGCAAAGAACATAGTTCCACAGTTTGCAGAAAACTAAAATTCATGAGAAAACATGCGATCAATTTATGTTGAAGTTGAAAAAAAATCGGCATAATTTGTTTTCTAAATTATTAAAAAATTATTTTAAGAGCTGATAAATGCAATTTTTAACTTTCAACTAGCAAGTTACTATGAATTTAATCAAGCTAATATGCAGAAACCTTCAGTTATAAGAAAACTAATTAAGGAAACTACCCCCTTAATACCCCGATTAGTCAGCAGCCATACGGAGAGAGGACGTTGTTATACTGTAGACGGCCCAAAGACGTAACGATAATCAGGTTATTAGTCACTGTAAAGACGTGCTTATTTAATTACTTATTAAAGACGTGGTTTGATTTTGCCGAAGTAACAGAACTTGCTACTAGGTAAGCAACACTCATTGCGACATGATTTCCAGACTAAAATTACCCGCAATCAATCTTACCTATAGGTTGTTCACGGTAAAATGAGCACTTTTGAAAGCACTGCTTAGTATCTACATGTATGCACAATGTGTATTCTCCCGCCTTATGCAAAATTGACATTTCCATGGGCCTCGTCACTTTATTCGTGCGTCGATCAAGTGAAACTGTGAAACTACTCCAAAACGAAATACCTTGCAAATCTGCTCATTTTTACACTTCGATTCATTAAAACAACACAAAGTGAAAGAAACACTTTTTATTCGACTTTAGGATATGGAACTACTTTCCATTCATTGTTACCAACTTTACTAGGCGCATGTCACTCAGGGCGCCTGTTGAAATATATGCAGGTCGGGATAGTGACTGTTATCTAAGGTTGATTTCAAAAGTGCTCACTGTATCGTGAACAGCCTTTACAATGAAATGATGTAAGCTGATATTTGTTAATGTAGAGTATTAGTCGAAACAATATGAAGCATGAGTAAGCTCAGCAGAAGGATAGTACTAACAGTCCTGCTACAGAGAGTTAAATAAGTGAGATCCCGCTGCTTGTTTAAGTTACTGGATTACACAGATTTCTCAGTGATTTATGCTGATTTTCACACACCTGAAAGAAATGTTGTCACCACGTGTAATTTTTGCACATGAAGAGTGTTCACTGCGACAGTAAAGGCTGTTCACGATAAAGTGAGCACTTTTGAAATCAACCTCATATAAAAGTATAAAAATGATCATATTATTAAAATATTTTCTTTTCCAATAATTCCAGTGTCACATGACCGGCGCATGAATAAACCGATAAGGCCCATGGCAATGAATTTTACATAAGGCGGAAAATGCACATGCTTTCTCCTGGTTCGTGAGCAAGCTAATAACTAAGAAGTCTCGGTGGAGAAAACCTGTTTTTGAGGTGTTTAGTAAAGCCAGTGCTCCAGATTAACAGTAAATTCAACAGTTTATCAAATCATTTTCGTTGTTTTTAATAATCGCCAATAGAAATCGTAATTTGGCGAATTTATTGATGACGAATTCTCAATAGTCATCACATAAAAATATAACTTATGTTACATCTTTATTTTGCTTATTTTTTAAAAATTCATTTGATATACCTGTAAAACATAATTTATTTTGAAATTATATTTTATTTTTATTTTACATATATTACTTATTCGTTAATTTGATAGTATACATGTTATGTAATTCTTACTTAGTAAAAGTAGCTTGCTATTTTTTAAATAGTTTTTTAATTTTTGTATAATGCTTATGTATTACTCTTTAAATTTGTTCTTTAACAATTGTATAAAGCGTACACAATGTATAAATTCGAGTTTAAAATTTGTATTATTTTAATTAATATAATTATTAAAACACTAATCATGTATTGCTAGTTAACTGTGTTAATATTTTATTAATTGAAGTGAAGAGATTTGGGCAACTCTTAAAAGCGAGGTCTTGAGAGCTGACGAGGGTGATTGAAGTGAATATGGAGCGGCGCCGGAATGGGGAAAAAAAAGGGGGGGAACGGGAGATCCACGAGAAGACCCGCCGACCAACGGTATCGTCCGGTACGATTCCCACTTGCGAAAATCCGATGACCCGGCCGGGGATTGAGCCCGGTTCGCCTTGGTGGGAGGCGAGCTTGCTAACCGGTCAGCCACCGTGGCCCCTTATATTAATTAAGTGTATTATTAATAGCAAGAGAAAACTCATTTGACGTATTCGAATGAGAGGAGGCCTGAGAACGCTCGGCAGCTGCAAGCCACGAAGGATTGCAGAAGCTCTCCGGGAGATCATCTCCGCAGCCTCCTTCCCACTCGCGTCGCTTCCATCGCGCGGTACAGCCGTTTCAAAGCTCAGGCCGGCTGCACCGCTGATCTGCGTCACGCACAGGTCGTCGTGCAGCAGCGTTGGTCGTTGCGTTCGACGAAGTGTTGCGGTCGGGCGGGGGGGGGGGGGGGGTGAGGGGAAGGTCCAATTGCGGTGACACTCCCCTCACCATGGAGATGTGCAAACATCACTCTCGCTATACCAGCGCAAATAAAAAAAATTAAAAAGAAAGTAAAACGCTCAACCCATAGACTAAAGATGAGGTAGACCGCTTATTCGTCTTCTGCGTGTGTAACCAACATTGACCTACCCCAAATGAACACAACTGTTAATGTCACATGGTCAACTGTGATGAACGTGTTTGTTCATACTGTATTTTAATTTTAAAATGACAATCACTATTATATTAATAACATACTTTTACCAGTTGTATTTAATCAAAAATCATTACAAATTGGTTAGAAGAAGTATAAAATCATCTCAAAAGTACTTGTTTACTAAACAGTGTTCTAACTTCAAACCAAATCCACGCCATTTTTGCAAGCTGTATTGGCAGAAAAGCAGTTCAATGTTGGAATATGTTGGGATTTGTGCGCAGCCATTAAGATCGGTCTACCTCATCTTTAGTCTATGGCTCAACCATGCCACACGGTTCAATATTTTGTTATAGGTAGAGCCCCGAGTATTTCGTGAATTCGTTGGGTACCGAGGTAGACTTCAAACACTTGTTATTTTCTACTGTTACTTTGATTGGGCCATAGTTCTTTTTAAACACGCCCCGTTTAACTGTGAGCCAGTAATAATCAGGAAGCAGTGGTGTAAGTAAGTGCTGAACAGTACTATACAAAGGCCTCACTTGATCGCAGCAACCAATAAGTAAACGATAGAGTCTGGAGTGTGTAGAGGGCTGTCAAGTCTAGCCTACTGCCACATCAATCCGCGAAATAATCGGGGCTCTAGTTATAGGCTATTCACGGTAAAGTGAGCACTTTCGAAAGCCCTCTCATTCTGAATAATTGTCAATAAATATTTTTTATTTCAGTCTTAGACGTTAACTTCCGAGTGTAATGGAATGTATACACTATGTTTATTGTTTGCATGGCAATGTTTATTTTTAAAGGTGGTTAATGGATCAAAAAACGGCTAAAAGGAAAATGTAACTAGGGCTTCAAAATGCTCACTTTACCGTGAACAGCACATACCTCCTAGTGTCCCTTTCGTTTAGGTAGAAATCAGGTCAGTAGCTGCAAAGCCATGTCTCTGTGCTTGAACACTTAGGATTTGCCTTAACACTGTGTATTTTTGAGTGAGATTTTTACAGGAATGATCATATAACACGACCACGTTATAATCTCCGTAATACTGTAGTATTTCGTCACACTGGCCTGCATATTTAGGAGAGGTATGGAGATACAACTAATTAAACTGCCTTGTAATAATGTTAAACGAACTTATAACACCAGTAGCTTTCATAGGCTTCAATTCCTTGTATGTAACATTTGCGTCAACTCCTTTAAACTAATTTAAATTTATATTTTCTTATAATAATATTTCGCAGTACCCATGGAACAAGTCACAGAACGATTTTTAAAAATGTTCGAAACTAATTTTTTTTATGCGTAAGCGTTTTTGTGATTAATTATCTTTAGTGCATAAATGCATTCAGAAGTAACTGAAAATAATTTCACTCAGTCTAAGACATTTTTGATTGTGCATATTTCATTTTTGATCTGTCTTGGTATTTTTGTAATTATTTTCCAATACTTACAGAAAGCGATAAACGTGCATAATATTCTTTGACATACATCACGCTCTGAAACCCCGTACTCGACGACTACCCTATTTGTTAGGAGGCATAATTATTTTCACGATTGCAGTTCAAAGGTATGCACATGTAAGCTAGTGCCCGTTCAAGCTTTCGACGAGCGAAAAGTTATGTTACGCAATAAATGATCGCGAGTATTATTCGCTCTTATGGCATAACTACCAAGCGTAATTTACCTTCTCTTAAGCAGACAGGTGAAATGTTTCTTACAATGAGACTTGAAATGGACACTTGGATGTGAGACTGTTTGTTTGTTTATCTGCCACTGATTATTATCTAACTTTGAAGACTATCTTGCATTATAAACTATTTTACCAAGTGTTATTTTTCATGCTGCTTTTGTTTCTTATATGCGAAACAATAATCGAGCTATTTACTACTCATACATTGATTTGAAGAATTTAATTTTTTTTATTGTATTGTAAATATTTTAATGTCAAAACCATTTTACACCTTGAAACTTTTCTTTAAAAAAAAATAGTACCAGTTTTGTGTTTCTATCGACCGTATTAATTTTACATCTCATATTTTTAAACGTATTTTCTAAATACACATCCAGTTAAAATAATATTAAAATTACCTTTTCGTATTATTAGTATTATTATTATTGGTATTAGTAACACAAATCCGTTTAACCATATATAAATATAAATGAGTACATAACTGTTATTAATACTATTTGATAAAATCAAAATTCAACTCAATTTTTATAGGAAAAAATTCTTTGATAGGCGACACATAAAGTTCCCTAGTAACTGAGCTCATAAAACAATGAGGTGACGTTAGTTGTAAGCAACATCCCCTTTACATATTTTCTTGGCAACTGGGACACTTTTAAATTGCAGAGAGTTATTTTAATAATTGGCTTGTTCTTTTTTGTGATTCAATTAATCCAAATTTTGTTATTGGTTCAATAGGTATATAAAAGATGATGTAAGATTTATTTTTTTTTTACCCACGGCGATGGCTCATCAAAAGTTTTGTGGTGAAATTACTTGAAAACTTATAGCAACTTTGTTTTCGAAGATTGTAGTATATACGACGAGAGAGCGAAATTTAACACCCATTCACTCCGATCAATTTTTTTCCTTCATTATACAGTATCTTGGTTGAAAATAGGGCACTGTCCATCCTCCATGGTTGGAATCTGGGCGAAATCAGGTTTTTCTCTATCATGTACTGAAGACAACAATGAAATACTGCAAATATATAGTCTGCGTGAATAAAGTGTATATCGTGTGTATAATATGTATGTAAACTAATTCTAAATAAGTGATTTTGAATTATTTTACTTCATCGTCATTCAATGAGCAGTTATCTACATACGTATGAGTGTAAAGTACTGATATTTTACTGACATGCCAATGCAATTAACTAGGAATCAGTTTCTGAATATCAGTAGCAGAAGTGACCAGTAAAATAGTACTGATTGTAGTGGAGCAGTTTCAACAGCTCTGCAGTCCAGTAAACTGACTTAGATCAGTTTCAACTATTTAAATTCTAGAGTGTATACAAACAATTACTACGACAAAGGGCTTTGTGATATAGATGATCTCATAGAATCGCACAGGTTTAAATAACTATGACATGTAGTGTAACTCTAATCCCAAACAAGTTATATCCCAGTCAAATGGGTGAACAGATTATGCCCGCCTGTCTTGTGACGCTGATGTTGAAAGTATTGCTTAATTGTTATGCATAATGTTTTCGTTTGAAATGGTAAGGCTTATGGTGCCCTGTAAGATGGTTTTTATTATGTGCTTCACACAGTTTGATTAAATCAGTGATAAAGATCTTAGTGTTTCGTCAAACACGACACATATACTTCAAACTCTGAGTGGTAAATCCTGGTGGTGTTGCATTCGTCCGTTAGTAACACTAAGTTAGGTAAAGGCTGTTCACAATAAAATGAGCACTTTTGAAAGCCCTGCTTGAGATATACTTGTAAGTACATTGTGTATTCTTCCGTCTTATGTAAAATTAACATTACCGAAGGCCTCATCCCCTTATTCATGCGTCGGTCAAGTGAAACTCTGAAATTATTAGAAAAGTAAATATTTTACAAATCTGGCTATTTTTCACTTCCGATGCATAAAAAAAAAAACAGAAAGCGAAAGAAATAATTTATTATTACAAATGGTTACCTAACAATTTTTATTTGACGTTAAGATACGGAACTACTTTCTATCCTTCGTTACCAACTTTACTGGACGCATTTCACCAAGTGAACCCGTTGAAATATACGCAGGCAAGGGCAGTGACATTTTTCTAAGGTTGATTTCAAAAGTGCTCACTTTACCGTGAACAGCCTTTAGATATAATGATCATCCTGTAATACTGAGTGATATTTTCTGGTTAATCGTATCTTGCAGCTCAAATTTCACAACTGCTTATACACACTGTGGTATCAAATTAGGCCATATGCTTATTTATTTATCACGTGGTTTTACGCGAGAGACCATTCACAAAGATTTTCGGTGCAATTACGAGCCATTCTGTATAAATATAAACACACACAAAACATAAACATTGTGTTAAAATTTGTTCATGTTCATTTTCTCAAAAGAAATTCGTGTAGATCAGTCAAATTCCAACCTAGTCCATTACATATGCAAAGTGACACAAGGAAAAACTCTGTTGAATTAAGTAAATAAGCTATCGCCATTTATTTGAAACCAGAAACGTCTTACGAAATACGTCAACTTCGGTTATATTTAATTATTTATTAATCTTTCTCAGCTCATAACCACATCTTTCATTTGTTAAGATCATTAATTTTTTATTTTCGCTTTTGCAAACAAAGAAACGTATTCACAATAGTTACATAAAGAGAAAAAAAGAGCCAGAAAGCCCCAAAATGACTTATATTCTTTATCATTAACATTTTGAAAGTCTCTATGACTGCCAGTACTACGACAATTAACTTTAACTTCCCTTTGGTGATGGAAGGAGACGTTAAAGGAAAATATGCAGGGCTTCTAAGGAAAAAATTAAAGGTGGGCTCTTATCACAGCAAAGGGGGAGAAAGGAAAGAGAGTCTTATGGAAAGTGATCTTGGCGAGATGCTCGACAACAAAGAGGAGGAAATGAGGAGAGAAAGAATGTATAATCAGTATTCCCTTCATGCACAGAGACTTATTAGGAACTGCGGGGAAGGGAAAGTTTATAACATGAGAAATTGCACCTTCGTATACCTACCTGTAATGGAGATAAAAAAATACCAAATGTCTGAAACCACGCTCTCATTTCACCCGGTTGGGTTTGCTTGTTGCTGTTTATTAAGAGCGGGATTGATCTCCGCGTTTTTTTGTGAAATAGTTGTTTGCGCGAATACGCGTATCTCGGTAAATAAATGTTCTGCAAATACGACTTTTTGTCAGAAAAAAACTAAAAAAAAATTATCTGTGCCCCTGTTTTTTTTTTTTTTTTTACTTTTGTCATATTAAGTGTATTCTTGGAGGAAAAAATTCTTGGAAATGGTCAAATGTCGCATTTTTTAAGCTTGCCTATGTAGTTTCTTAAAGCGGCAAGAGAAAAGTACAAAAATACGGGCGTAGTCTAATCTGTGGGCTTTCATCGCGTGTAATAAAACCCTTATGTTACAGATCTAATTTGCACAGCACAGCGTCACGACGGAAACACTGCACGCCTTGCGCGAATGAGCGATGAGGCGTTAGAAGTGCGCGTTAGTGTCGGCCGTATCGCTCCCTCGCTTCTTGACCTTGGACGCGGGGGTCCATCCCACTTGCTCCCATGCCATGTCATAAATACGCCACAGGGAAAGCTCTCTTGCAGTCTCAGTTGCTCAAAGAAAGAATTAAAAGGCGGAATGAAGCGGAACGAGGCTATATATACTTTTATGTCTCCGTCATATTTATTTACATTTGTTTGCTATTATTAGAGTAAGCCCATACGTTACATTTGACAAATACGTCAGGTCACAACGCAAGCACTTATTTGAATTGTAGTTAGTTTTAATCAGGGATCGTGTTTCATGTTTTTCTGGTAGTGACGACTGTGTTTTTACGCACGTCAAGATCATTTAGAGGAAAGTTAACTTCGCCCATAAATAGCTGATTAAAATTTGGAGCAGCTGGTATTTTAGTTTTCTGTGTGTCCGTTAGCAACGATTATAAGGGCCGACTAAAACTTACGCATATTTTATCTATATGTTTCGTGTACAAAAAAGATAATGCATTATCCAAATGGATAAAAGAAGAGTGTTAAAAAACACGTTGAAGTTCTCTCGCTAGCTAATACCGAAGCTCGTTTTTTATTGGGAGTATTCTTTAAATTGAGACACACCTAAAATCTATACCTGAAAACCATACACACGTCCATGCATTACCGAGTATTCGAACGCAGAACTCCTCGCGCTGACGTTTGGAGATCAAGCCAACTTCGACACAATGGTCGATTGCAGTCGATCAGAATCGATCAAGGAAGTTCCAGAATGTAAAATATGAGCCTGTGATACGTGTTTCTGCCCAAGCTTCCCCTCCAACAAATGTGCATCGTAGTTTTTTCCACTCAGTGGTGTAGCATTCCATGTCACTCAGTGTTATACCTATTCTTTATATCCTCTATACGCAAAATCCACTCGCACTAGAGTGTAATACAGAGTCATATAATCAAGAAGGACGCTGTGCCATAGAAAGTACATAGTCATCTCGCTGTGCAATAACGTGAGATACATTTAAGACAACTATCCCCTCTCTGCCTGCAGTCAGTATTGTCAATCACTTGACAGACGCATGAGTACAGTGATGAGGCCCATTACAAGGTTAATCTTACGTAAGGCGGAGGAATACACAACGTGCATACAAGTAGATCTTAAGCAGGGCTTTCGAAAGTGCTCATTTTACCGTGAAAAGCCTATACTAACTTTTGTTGTTTGAAACTCAGCTCTCTTTTTTTTTTATTTTGTAGATATGCATCGCAGATTCTGATTTAACTGAATGTATGTTACCGAAGTCGACATAAAATATCAGAACTGCCAGTTATCAGTGATAAAAACAGTCGGCAAAAGGCCGACTACGTAGATATTTATCTTTTTTCTGGACAGCAATGTTGTGTTTCATACTCCTTTCAATCGCATTCATCATTCTTTTGAGAATGAGGTAGAGGGGAATAGGGAAGCTGGAGAGACCTGAACACCATTTCCAATTAAATATATATTTTTTTTGGGAGAAATATGGGCAGAAGGAATGCAATACAAAATGATTTAAGAACTTTTTTTCAATAGTGTTACAAGTAAATTTATAAACAACATGTCCCTTTTAGCCAATAAGCCTTCGAGGACTTCGAAAAATGTTATCATTCATAAATATGTACATATATATAATAATAAAAATAAAATATGTATCATTATTATTATTAACATATTAGTATACATTAACCACTACCAGAGGTTGTATAAAACATTTCAAAATTATTAAAAGACAAATAAATCTTAAAAAATCCGGGAACCTGATGGGAGATCGAAATGTACATAGCTTATTAGCCCATATACATTCCAGTATTATAATCATATTGAAAGACTTTAATTTTTGCCCCATTCCACGAACACAAATAATAAAATTAAGCATTAAAATCTATATGGTTTCCAGAGGGAAACGCAGATATTTTCTATTGCTAGGAGATCTAATCCTCTCTCACTTGTCCATTAAATGAGAGATATTGCAGATATATCAAAATGAAATAAAACTGTACTAACTAAGAATTGAGACATAACGAATATAACAAAACCACCACCATAAATCAGTGAGGGGTGCTTTCATACAAAATAAATATCATTACAGATATAGTTATGCAAATCAATTATATAAAATAGGAAGACATATTTTAAACACTCCCATACTATACAAGAACTGACAGAAACAAATCAATGTTATGGGAGGTTGTGGAACATACCCTTATTTTCATCCCGCTAAGCTCATACATTGCCATCATGTGAGACCTTAAAGTGTATGGTACTTCCGTTCACAATAAATACTTGCCTTTTTGGTCAAATAAAACTTTCAATTATGTTTTGTTTACAAATTATTTACATATATATCATATTTAGTATGTATTAAACAAGGGAGAAATGGGGCATTATGGTAATGGCTAGTAAATAATAATTCTTATTTAAAATATCATTTAATTTCGGTGGGTCATTTGTAGACTAAACGTTTCTTACTGGCATGTTTAAGTTTTCAGATAAAGCTGAAGGGGACACATTTTATTTCTGTCTAAAAATAAAGTTATAATTTTTGCTTGTCTGTCCGGTGCACAAATATGGTGTGTTGTATTCTCCGAAGTGATTTTTTCTTCTATACTCCTGTATGTTTTGTATGCATGTAGCGGAAGGATACTTAGTGGATAACCCGGGACTGCAACTTACGCAGGGCTTCAGAAAAGTTGGAAGTAACTACCTACTGTCTGCCAGGAAAATAGCTGCGAGAACGTGAAGTAAAATACTTTAGCCTCGTGCTGAATTCACAATAGCGTGACGAGCAGCAGCGTGATGGGGAACTATTGCAAGATAAGCTGGCCTTGCCTCTGTGCTGTACATTGTTGCTTGCTAGATTACACTTCCACCACTAAAGCGTAGTTCGGCAGGTGACGTCACAGGACGTGTATAATGGCTCCCTTACCTGCGCGCTGTGAATGATCGATACACGTTCAGTTTAAGAGTCGGTGGGAGCCATTTTGCCTCCATTTAGCACCAAGGTTAGTTTTTACTAGCAAATTGCAACAGAACTATTCGCTCTTTTGAAACGCAGTTTTCTGGGCACTCAAAATGAACTTATAACCTACAGAATAGTATTTTTAAAAAGTTTAAATTATCATTTTAAATAATAACTTTTGCCACTTAAAATACGCAGTGTTTTCTGCGCAGACATGTTGTACGAAAAAAAGTGTTTTTCCCATCAAAAACTAGTAAATGTTTTTATATAGCTGGGTGAATTATTTTATTTGCGAATCAATACTGCATTCGCCATTGGCTTAATGTTACTACTTTTTAATTGAATAGAAAAATCTCTTTTAATGTACAATACTGCCAAGTACGTTTTGGACATAGGCGTGTTTTAAACTACAGAGTATTTCACATTGTCTCGAACTTCTCTCGCGTGACAGCTTGACAGGTTGTGGCGAGTGACCACAGAAGCATGTGAAATCACCGGACGCAATCTTTACCTTGGGGAAACTGATGTTTACGATTAGTTTATTATTTCTTATTTATAGTTTCTAAAGAATATAAGTGTTATTACTATACACGGAAATGTGTTTCGGCTAGGTTCGCTCAGTTCATCTTTTGAACTTCTGAGAAAAGGTGTGCATATTTTCAACATAATATTAGCTGGAATATTGGAATTCAGTCATTCACACTAACCTAAATTAACACCTGCAAACGATAGATACATGTCAGGGGCCAGACCGAGATTCGAACTAGAAACCTTGTGGCCTGAAGGCTCCTGACATTTGATACTTATTTTTAATAATCCTCTATGACGTAATATGAGTAGACAAAATGTTTTATCCTCCATCGATTTATGAATCGTTGGAGGATGACTTGCTGGTACTTTCTCTATAAATAATTTTCATAAATTCTGCGGTTATATACCACATCGCCGACCTCCCGTGCCGCAATCGGTTAGTGCACCGCCGGTCTATCGTGCGGGAGGTTCTGGGTTAGAATCCCAGGTATGGCATGGATGTTAGTCTAAGTTAGGTCATCAATTACTTTGTAAGCCGTCCCCTGATAAGTCTTCAGGCATAACACTGGCGGGACGTTAATAAGACTCTTCCAATCCAATAGACCACATCATCTTGTTTAATTTATCGTTAATTTTAACACCTGTCTCAAAGTATAGAATTCAAGTAGGTACATCAATAAAATTTTACTGGCTACATTCTTTTAGTTACAATATGTCTTGTTTGGTGTTTGGCGTTTCTGATTTTTTTCCCGTTGGATAAAATCAAGTTGGCGCTTAGCGAGATGTCCGGTTTGAAGTAATTATATTCTGATAGCGCACCAAGAAGTCCTGTGTGCTACAGTACATATATGTGAATATAATGCCTAATCTGTCATGTCTTAGTATCAAATGTACTGTACTAACAAAATAAATCACATAGGATTAGGTGCTAAATTTTTAAATTAAAAAAAAAATTGCGAAAATTCGTTCGTTGTTTCAGTATTGTTAATATGATACTTTTTTTTTCAGGAGTGAACTGAATGAGAGTTTTCGACTGTGTATATAAACTGGAAACAGTGCCGAAACTAAATATACAGTATAGTTGAATAATGAAAAAGTGATTTCATACCAAGAAAATGTGTTTTTGAAAAGACTTTGCCATTTTTTCAGTCGATAAATCCATTATTTGCATCGCTGTTTTATATAGTGCAAAATATCGGTGACGTGATTGTTGTTTCTGTTCGGGAATATTATGATATTATTATTATGAATAACTTTTGTGTTACAAAAAATATATGGCCAATTGCAAATGGCCAAAAATTAAGTTTTTCATCACTGAGAAAAAATCCCTGTAATTATTTTGGCTATATTATCTTGATTTTCTCAAAAATGCCTCTGTTCCACTCCCAAACTCCCCACCAATACAGAAAATTTATATGCGCTATTCAGACACAAATATGCCATTAAAATGTTTTTAGATTAAACTAAAAATTAAATATATACTAAAGTAATATATTAAAAGTAATTATCTATACTAAAGTAATTAAAAATTAAAAAATTAAAGTTTCTCTTAAGTATAACTTATATTGCATAGCACTTTCCATAGTACAGTAGTGCAGGTTCTAATACATTTCTGAACAAATATCAAAGAATTTAAAAACCCCTTTTAGATGGAAAAGCTCCGTTTTACACTATTCTCGCTAATTCGTAACTTGAGACTGCCAAACATCAAAACTGTCGCAGGAAGCGGGATCCAGGCACGTCTCTTTGGCATTCTCAGGTATACAGGAACAGCAAGGAGACAAGATGATGTTCACAGCGATATGATGAAAACTTCCCTCTCATACCCCTCTCTGGTTCTACTCTAATTCTCAACAGCCGGTGTGCAAAATGGGCATAACAACCACGATGTACCGCGTATTTTTCCGGTGAGAATATCACGTATTACGGGTCGAATCCCTCCGACTCTTAAGAAAATTCTTGCAAGACAGTTGTTAAGCCTATTCAAAATAAATCACACATCTCGCAAACATTGTATAGTAAAAAAAATTCTGCAATATACAAATATTAGTTCCGAACCTAGATCAGCTGCGTCCGAGCGCTACGCCTTAGTAACCTCTGCTAAAGTAACAACTGATGTCGCCAGAAAGCTTTTAAATAGTTATACTTCAAATACTAGGCAATGTGTGCACACAAATATTTCTAGTTTTATAGCTTTACTTGACACTTTCTTGTTGCATTGTTTTATTAATGTGCTTATACAATCGTTAAGCATCAGTAGAGGTTTCGATCATAATTGTAATAAAAAAAATACAAACAAACTGTTGAGCTGTATTTTCGAACGAAGATAGTCAAATGAGTGGCCAAACAAATATATACAGTTGATTCAACAAAATATTTAGTTGACAGTCTAATTTGATTTGGCCCAACACAGAGATTTTGTTTATTCAAACATATATTTTGTTAGACGAAACAAAAGCAATTTTGTTGATTTTCAAATTTTTTTTGCTCAACAATATATTTTGTTAGGCCAACTCTATATATATATATTATATATATATATATATATATATATATATATATATATATATATATCGCTATACAAACAAATATTTTGTTCGATTTTCTCTTAGTACCGCCCGACAAAAGTAGATATTTCTACTTTAAATCGTGTCTGACTCATAGGGGCGCACAAAAAATTTTAATACAACATTAGAAAACAAAATTTCGTGCGTATTACACTAGTGTAGTAAATAATTTAAAAAAAACTTTCAGCTTTATGCTAATAAAATTAACACATATATATTGTCGTGCTTTATCGTAAAATCTGCACCCTTGCTTAGGTTACACTTGGGGCTGATCGCTACGTATCTTTCCGCCAAAAACGTAAACAATGTTCAAACAACTGTAGAAATAAACACCATGGGGCCAACGTACTTATTTGCGTGCTGGACACACACTCAAAATTAGATTTTTTATACGTAACAAAGACGCGTGCTTCCAGCAATGCTATTTGGAAACGGAAATCTGCCAGTAAGAAATATTTACTTTACAAATAATATAGCGAAATGTAACTAAGTAATATTTACAAATTACTGTTGCTTATTGGTCATTGCCCACATACCTCTCATCTCTCTGTGTCTAATCACATTAACAAAGAAGTAAATATTACAATTTATATAGAAAGTGTTGGTGAAAATTTCATTTGACCAACAATAAAGTACTCTCAATTTAGGGAATGTATAAACCTCTTGTTAGGATATAATTAGGAAACCACAAACATGTCACACATGGAGTGATATTTCAAAGGTTTGTTATAACATCTTTCAAACCTGTTTTTATTTGTAGTTTCAGGTGTTGCCAATACGAATTTATTGATACGTGTTCTACTTAAGCTGAAACTGAATTCGTGAACACAACCAAAGGTCTCTAGGCTTTGTGTTTGGCTATAAAGGCAAGAGAAACTGAGTAATTTAGAAATGAACCTTAGAAAACAGGCACTGCCCCTGCCTGCATATATTTTAATGGGCGCACGGTGTGACATTCGCACAGTAAAGTTGGCAACGATGGGTGGAAAGTAGTTCCATATCTTAACGTCGAATAAAAAGTGTTAGGTAACCATTTGTGATAACTTAAATCATTTCTTTCGCTTTCTGTTATTTTTTAATCTATGGAAGTGTAAAAATGAGCAGAATTTAAAAATTTTCTTTTTCCTAATAATTTCACAGTTTCGCCTGATCGACGCATGCATATAATAATGAGGCTCATGGCAATGTTACTTTTACATAAATCGAAGGAATACGCGACGTGTATATACGTAGATGTTAAGCGGTGTTTCAAAAGTGCTCATTTTACTGTGAACAGCTTATAATGATATGAATAATTCAAAAGCTACAACAGTAACACGGCTTACGTATCGGTTAGCCACAGGGAAGATAATTGGGTATTGAACCTGGCCACAGAGTAAGTAAGTACACAGAGACGAAACTGCGCGGCCGTTCCTTTAATGTGCGCGTGCTCACCCGCTGATTGGCTGGGTGGGGCTTTGGGGGACGGGCCTCAAGTCTGATCAGGATACCGCTTGATTCGAAACGTTCCCCATTGGCTGTATTGTAAGCTAGCAAGTGAGTTATATCAGGCGAACGGCGTTCCGACATGGCGCAATTTTGCTGGCGTGTGCGGCTGGAGTTCTCGGGATATGCGGCTGTTTCGCTTCTGTATTCTCAAGCACTCTGTGGCCTGGCAGTGTGCATGCAGTGCCGGTCAAATACAACCTTCCTGTGCACTATCTATAGTTCGAGACCTGAAGAATTTGCGGATTCGTTTTGGGACAAACTAGACTCCAAAACACGTATTTTTATATAACATTAGCAATTGGTCCACTTGGAGTTTGAGACCTCCTGGAGAAGGCTGACCCAATCGTTGCCTTCCACTGTGACAAGCAGACTACTAGTGTGCAGTCGATATCGGCATATTTGTACATACGACTGTAGAGTCAAGCCTACAGGTCAAAGAAGTCACGAATTCTTCAGGTCTCTATCTATAGTTAGGGACAGGTGTTTTTTCGCGAAAATATTGAAGGCCATGCTAGACTTCAATATCCTACGTCCACAACCACAACTTCCTTTGGTTATTGGCCGCGTGTCTACGTGAGAAGACATCTTCATACTGGGCCAATCGTAATGAAGTACTCCGACACTGAAAGTCCATAATTCGCGGGGAGACACTTGAGGCACGTGACATATAAAATCATCCTACCACGAAAGTGCGTATGAACAAAAGTGTTTTGGAGTAGAGCAGGTCTTGAAAACTTTTCGCGAAAAACACCTGCCCCCATCTATAGTCTATTCGCGGTTTCTTTACACTTTTTGGAATCAAACCTTTGAAAAATCACACCATACATGACGCGTTCGGTTGTTTCCTAAATATGTTACATATTGCAAGCGTTTTATACTTGCTACAACATAAAATGGTCTAATTTTTAGTCAAATTGAACATTCGCTTCTATTCTATCTATAAATAATAACATTTAATTAATAATTAAAATTAATAATAAACAGTGATAAAATATGTGTGCTGGTAATGCCTAGTAAGAAATAATTCTTATTCAAGAGAATATTGCACCGGGTACGCACGAATCCGGTGCGCTGTCCCTTCGGTGTAATTTCCTGTACTTGGTTAAGCTTCGTTTGCGCGAGGTGGAGGAATATCCTAGAGACATGACTTTAGCAAGTCTCCAGAAAAGTGCGAAGTAACCGCGGAAGGCCTGCACGCAGTGAGCCTTGGATGAGTTCAAAAAGCGGGGGGGGGGGGGGGGGACAGCGACGAACGGACTGTAGACGTTTGATGTGATGTGATGTGATGTGTGTGTGTCGAGTGTTTCCGCGGCGGAGGGCGCTGACGTCGGGCTTGTTCGCAGGACGAGGGATGGAAGTTGAACCGCACGCACTACTACCAGGAGGGTTGGCTGGCGACGGGCAACGTGCGTGGCATTGTAGGCGTCACCTTCACCACCTCGCACTGCAAGAAGGCCGTCGACTTCCCGCTGCGCACCAACTACAACCTGCGAGGACACCGCTCCGAGGTCAGCGCCACCACCCCCCACCCCCCTTTCAAGGTCGAAGTAAGGCAACTGCCTGCGGAGCACTCCACCTGACTGCACAACGCGGAGAACTCGTAAAAAAAAATATAAAAAAAAGGTACTACAGACACCTTGCAAATTGCCAGTAAAAAAAAAGTGATTTATGCTGTATGTGAAAGAAGAATGTATGTATTTTTTGCAAAATTATAAAATATTTCACTAAAATATACTTTTCAAATGTAAACAAATTTGATCGATCGATCGAGTCCGCTTTTTTTTGACATAATGTAAGCGCATTTCCGTTTTGGATGCTCCCGAAAGCAGCATTTACAAGAAAATCTTCTTCTTCAAGAAAGCGCGTCATAATATTTACTGTGATCACGTGTAATAAAAATCATAGTAATAATATATCATACCGATTTTATAATTAATTTTGTGTACGTCTGTTTCAAATGGACGCACATTAAATCAATTAAAATCAATCATAAAAATTATTTCCAACATTATTATTACGTTTCCTTACACATAATCGTATGAAACATTATGGCGATAATCCATGACGAAGATTTTCTTGAAAATGGAAATATGCTTAGATTTTGATAAAAATACAGACTATTTCAATCGATTATTTTTTACATTTAAAAAGTATATTTTATAAAAAATATTTTATAATGTTGCAAAATATATATTCTTCTTTCGTATACAGCATAAATCGCACTTTTGTGACAATTTTTACGGTGCCTACTTCTTTTTAAAAATAGTTATTGACGTTGTATAGTCGGGTGCATTGCTCCATAGGCAGTTTATTTACTTCAACCTTAATTCACACTCCTTAACACTCTGTAGATTATCCTGGAGTGTAACTTGAGCAAAGCTAATTTGAAAATATCTTGTTGTTCAGAACAAAACTCGCATGGATGTAGCAGTCTTTGTTCGGCTAGTGTTTAACATGACCTCACAAGAACACCACAGGACAGTAACAATATATCTAACGATAAGATTTCTTATTTTTATAGCCACTCGAAGGGGCATGGTTGATTGTAAATAATTTTATACGATAAAGGACATTTGATTGGGTCAATATCAGCTCGGCTATCCATTGGTTGATGACCGGCCAATAATGAACGCTGTAAAGCACATGGTAGTGTCCGGTGTGGTATGGGCCAATGGGACGATGGTGAGTTCTATTACAGACACCAACAGAACCGGTGTTCTTACAGTAGTGGATATAGGTGACTCGCTTCTAATTTGTCTTAAGTGCCAGTAAATGCGTACAGACATCAATGTGTAAACGGTGTTCAGGTGCCTAAAATATTGACTCCCTTTTTAAGATATTTTGCGGTTCTACGGTACAATAATAATAACTATTGATAAAAAATATTGGATCAGTTTAAAAATAACTCTCGCGTATTTTTTAAAAGTAGAACTATCAGTATTTTATCCGTAAAAATTGTGCTAAACAAATTAAAAATATTATACGAGCACAATTTTTTAATTTTAGCTAATTTTTTTTTTTTTTTTTGAGCTTTAGGGACGTCATGAAGAAATTTCTTTGAAGTTCGGTATTTTGTTCGCCTGTGATTATGGCTTAACTTCTGGCTATTTGGATTTAAATTTCATTGTAAAACTTAATTACGACCAAACCACCGGCAGAAATTCCATGACAATTCTTCATATTATTCTAATTACATTAACAATTAATTCTAACTGTAGTCAAACATTATAATCATGCAAAATCTTTAAATGTATATGCTAGTACATATAAATAAGAATTTCCTGTATTTTCCGTCATTAATTTTGGAAAATGAATTTTACATGGTTTTTGATACTTTTATTCATGTACTATTTGATGTGATAAAACTGAATTATAAAATATCCTGAAATGATCTAAAATCGTTTTTGGCACTTGAGCACCCTTGAGGAGCTTGATCTGCGTAACAGTGTGTTAGTAATTCGCGTTTTTCTACGAAAGTATTAAACGTGCCACCAATATACTGGTCAACGAAAAGAATGCACACATCAGGCGAGGGTTGTTGAGTGCTTTGAAGACGTCACACACATCACAAACACCGTTTTTGAGTATCTACTCCAAAATAGCTAAAAACGGAATTTTTTTTAAGCGCTGTATATCAGGATATACGCACCAGGTACCTACCTAAAGACTTTCCACCAATAAAATAACAGGGTTACGCTGCAAGTCCCATAGATACACACAGTACGACGAGAACAGTGGACGTTAGTTCGGAGCCTTGCGCTTAGAGGCGATGGCGCACTGGATAACCATGGCAGCTTCGACCATATCGCTCCTGCGCCTCTCGGCCTCAAACGCAGATGAAAGCTCATGGTACGGACATATTGTCTGTACATTCTTTGTTTGCAGTTTATTCGCATCTCAAGCAAATAAATGTCCTGGGAATACAACCTTTTTTTTTCCAGAAAAGGTTTTAAAAAAATGTATTATCTAAGCCCGTACAGTTTCGCTACAATAATATTTAGTTTATTCTAATAAAAAACTAATGTCGTGGAAATAGTTTAAAAAAATGGGGTGTGTCTGTGTTGGGGACACGGCCATTTGTTTTGCGTGGATACGTCTACGTTGACGCGCTCGGGCGCGTTGACGTTTATTTTACGTTCCCGGCACCGCTTCACTCGATCATACGGCGTTATGTGGGTGTCACTGGCTTGCTTTTGAGATGCTCTTTCCAACCATAAGGATTTCTGTATTTCAACCTGGCTTCTTGACGAGTATAGGCCGACATTGTGTTAAGTTTTCTTAATTTTTTACATTAAACTCGTACGATTTCACCATAACCACGCCACACAAAGGGTTTTATACAGGCAATCGATTGATCTTGACGAGAGCTGTCGATTGATTTGAAACTCAAACGAGCGTCGTAGCTTCTACTAGTCGAAAGTTATACTACGCTGAAGTTATGAGACGCGGCGAAACGAACTCAAAATTATTGCGGTGCCAATTACCCCCCCCCCCCCCCCCCCCCGCGTACCGTACACCACGCGCGATGCTTCACAGTTCTCACTCAACGTAACATATTCTTTGATCCTTTGGCAATCCAGTGGTGTAGTTGAATTCTGAATGTAGACGACAGATTCGGAGCTGCAATGCCAAACTGTATCCCCCCATTTTATCATCGGACTTTCTGGATTACCTCCCTCTATGGTTGCAAATTCAAAGACGTATTCACGTCAGAATATCATATTTGGATCTTTCTTTCGCAGTTTCCTTAAAAGGTGGGAGAACAATACGACTACGCAGCCGTAGTTTAATCTATGCGTTTTCGTCGCGTGTAATGAAATCCCATCGTTACAGATCTTATTTGCGCAGCACAGCGCAATAACGGCAACTCTGCAAGCCAGTTAAGCGTCGTCCGCGTAGGGACGATGGGGCGCTTGGAGTGCGTTTTGTTGTCGCCCATATATATATATATATATATATATATATATATATATATATATATATATATATAAACACACACACACGTTTGACGTTAACGCTTTCAAACAAAAACTATTTGTGGCCTTTGAAGAAAAAAACTTACTACAAGAGAGCAAGTAGAAATAATTAATAAGAGTTAGTGTGTAACGGTGGCGCTGCCGCCGTCTGCCATTCTTTAATTGACGCTCTTCATCAAAGTGGTTCACTCGGTGGCGACTCCTCTCCCTTCCCTTTGTTTCCCCTCACTACACTCCTTATTACCCTCCTGGTGCGTCATGATTTTGTCATGTAGAAGGGTATGTTAATATAAGGACATCACTTGCACGCTCGTACCCCTGCTATTATTGCTATAGGCTGTTCACGGTAAAATGAGCACTTTCGAAGCCCTGTTTACGATCTTCTTGTGTGTACGTTGTATATTCTTCCGCCTTATGTAAGATTAACATTACCACGAGCCTCATCACTTTGTTCATACGCCGGTCAAGCAAAACTGTGAAATTATTATGAAATTAAATATTTTACAAATCTACTTATTATTACACTTCGATACTTTAAAAAAAATACGGAAAGCGAAATAAATAATTTAAATTATCACAAATGGTCAACTAACACTTTTTCTTCTACGATAATATATGGAACTACTTTCCACCTATCGTTACCAAGTTTACTGGGCGAATGTCACTCTGTGCCCCCGTTAAAATACATGGCGGCAGAGGCAGTGACTTTTTCCTAAGGTTCATTTCAAAAGTGTCACTTTATCGTGAACAGCCTTTAATTGCTTTGTTATTTTTGGTAGACGCAGTGCTCTAGAGGGTCGCGGGTCGAACGCCACTGGGATCTATAATTTTAAAATCCATATTTATACTTTTAAGTATCCTGGCGTTCTTATCGCGAGGAAGACTTTTTAGGGCCTCACTCGGTTGTTCTTCCTCACTTGTAACGTTCCTTATTAGAAGTTTTGAAAATAATAAAGTGTAATCTTTTCTGCGTAACATAGTTTGACTCATATTCAAATATTTCTGATCAAAGAGAATTAATTTTCCATGGTAGCCCTTACCTGATAAGCTCACCTTTTTAAGGCATTTTTAAAAACATGTTGTGTATATAAAAGAAACTTGCTAGTGTGTTCTGAACTTCATAATTGAAGCATTTGTTTAAATGCATGGCACTTTTTCACGTGAGCCAATTGTTTCAAAGTGAGCCTTTATCAATACTTGCAAACATTTTGCGGGCTAATGGTATCAAGAATATTTTAGGAGCAAGAATGTGGGTTCATTTTAACTTACATGTATAGATTTTTTTTTTTTTTTTTAATCTATGAGCCGTTTGAAGCGCCTTGGTGGATAAAAAAGTAACATCAAATATAGTTATTGAAACATTTTGTTTTGAGAATTATTTGTGGCAGAGTAATCTGACACAAATAATAACATTATTTTGAACCAGAGTATCCTGGCACATGTGATTAAGTTATTCTTTTGTTTTCATTGAGTATGAAAATCTTAATATACCTGCGATTATGAGAGGATCTAAATTTTTGCCAAAAAATACTTTTTGTATAAATGTAGCCTGGGAAAAAAATTTGACAAAGTGTTTTTGTTTGAAATCGATACCGTAAAATGTGGCCGAGACAAGCCTAGAATCATTAACATGTAAAAGCCCCTATCCTTAGGGACAGGAAAATTCCGCGATTTCGATGGCCTGTAGGCTGCACTTCACAGTCCTGTGTATACTCGAGCTTCAGTTGTTTGTTCATTGGCTGCAGCTCCAGAGAGTAATCAGTGTTGCACTACACCTGGTAGTATGGCACTCGCTACTTGTTTCCTTGCAAGTCTACTCTTGTTTTGGAGTCGTCCAAGCCATGTATAATGAACTGTGAGCCAATTGAAAATGTGATTTCGGTGTACGTGTGTTGGGCGTAGCATATCTGGAAACAATAATTCGTCGCCTACGCAATTACATAGTTTCAACGATATATACACACACATACAAAACAGAAGCAAGTAGTAGGAAAATGTTTCTTCTGCGCCACCTGGCTGCTGACTGGGAAGTTGGGGAGCCACAGCGGACATCTTGGATGACGTCACGCCACCATTTTTCCTTTTCATCCTTCGCAATTTCCCTTTTTCCCCTCAAAGTCGATCAAAATCGCCAGAATTTTCCTAAACATTTTCCGTATTTCCCTCAAAACCAGCAAAATATCCTGCAGGAATGTGTTTTGCACAATGCGACTCACTTTTACACACTCCGGCGGAAATTGTGCAAATTCCCGCCGGAGTGTGCGATCTTTTACATGTACGCTCTGTCATTCCATGCCAGCACCATTCATCTTGTCTGAAGAATGTTTGAGTTGATTTCCTTTCGTAATTAATTTTAATGTATGCTTAGCAACATTTATTTTACAAGAAATTTTTGATAGCTACTAAACAAAATTATGAGAAAACTTCCATCCTTTGAGCAATTTTTAAAAATTACTTAAAAATTTCTTATCGTGATTTTAAAGGTTCCTCGAAGTAACTCACAGTATATTATTTCTATATGAATTATCTCACTTCAGTAAGTGTGTTAGTTTTTATCGTTTGTATGTCCCTAAAACAATATGGCATACCACTGTGTACAAAATATGGTGTCTAAAATATTTTAATGTAAAGAAATATTACTTGTATGTAATGTCTACAATTTGAACAACAATTCGTTTTTATTCAGACGTAGATATACTTTCACATCTTAAAATAACAGTCTGCGACTTCTATGTCAAGGTCACTAAGGCGTTACCATCTATTCACAAAGTTTCGGCTTCGAATCCAGTATAAGTCATAGATCTCTGTCATTTATAGGTATGAGATTGGTTAGTTTATGCCATGTTCGAAGTCAGTTGTTTGGTAACGTAGGGTAATGGAAATTCAGGGTGTTGAATTCGAACGATACTGATCAGCACTCCTAGTTTTCAATTTAGGTACTGAATTAATTATTGTTTCGCGGTTTTTTATTGCTTGAGCAATGAAATTAGATAAATCAATTGTAAATAATTTCACTACAAAATTATAAAAGAATTTTATTTAGTCGCGGCCTTAAGAAAACGGTCTATTAAAGAAATGTTATGAAGTTAGAATGATAAAAAAAAAATTCGTTAAATATGATTTTCCTTAATACATTAGTAACTAACAAGTCACTTGTAGTTTGTTTGAATTTGTTTATCTTGCATGAACACAAGCGTGAAACAAAAACACTAGCAAACGCTTTTGTAGAAGTAAATTTGCTTCCTAAATTCCCGAATATTTAGTTTCTTAAACTTGTAACGTGATCAATTTAGTAATCAGAATGGCGAATTCCAACACGAATTATGCATGTGATCCATTTATTACTTACCCACCATGGCATAAAGCAGGGCGTTGAAAGGCAAGAATTAAAAAAAAAAATCCATGCAAATCAGTGGCTAAATTTTTTTAATGCAACAGCTATAAACTAATTATTTTTAGCTCGCTTTTTTTCTGGATGGCGAAACAATGTTTATATGCAAGATCCTTTACGAACAGCTAACCCATTAATACCTAGATTATACTTAAAAGTTTTGTTCCTATTGGGAAACTGAGTGCCAGGACTGGTCCTGGACACTTGTTCGTTTTACTCCAAATTTCCCTATTAGCGTAGTGCATATTACACTTGTAAAATTAAAACCGTTGAAATTATTTGTCAATCATTTTTTAAAACAAAACTTATAGATGGCACACACACGATGTTTGTTGACTTTTCAGAAAATGTTCAACAGGCATGTTTCATTTCGAACTTGCAATTCTGGAGATATATATATATTTTTTACCTTGTTTTCAGCATTACAGTAGGGCATGCGGCACTGTTATCGATGTAATTCATCACAGCCAGGCTTTGCAGTATCCACATTATTCCCTTCGCAATTTTCTTCTTCATATGACCCACACAAAATTGAAACCATTTTCATTTTTTTTTTTTTTTTGCGCGCACGTTATAATCAATGGAACACGAGCGGTAAATGCTTCGAAAATTTCGTGTAACAATAGGGGAGAAAATAGCCTTCATTCATCGTCTTCGGATAGAGCTCGTCTCTAACGGGTCCCATATAATGTTCCACCTCAATTCCATTACAAGTTCACCTTATCAAGACGAAGCGGGGGCAGAGTAGAGAACGTAAAGATAATATAAGAAAGAAAAAACCCCAACATATTGCTTTGTGACGTTATCAAAGATAGTGCCACTTCAAACTCACGAGCGCAACGAGACTCACTCTGTGCATAGCTAGCTCTCTCTCTCTCTCTCTCTCTCTCTCTCTCTCTCTCTCTCTCTCTCTCTCTCTCTCTCTCTCTCTCTCTCTCTCTCTCTCTCTCTCTCCTCTCTCTCTCTCTCTCTCTCTCTCTCTCTCTCTCTCTCTCTCTCTCTCTCTCTCTCTCTCTCTCTCTCTCTCTCTTGTTGTCGTGATTGAGCGACCCAGAAGGAGAAACACACGACAGGATGAAATGGCGAAGATTTTAATTTAAGCGTGAAAACTGTTCTAAAGGTGGTGTACAGTTGATGTGTGAACCATCTACCAGTCATCAGTAAGTAGTTAATGATCTCGTTCATTAGCGACAATGCTAATAAAACAGATATTGATAAATGAACGATATCAACAATCAGCACTGAATGATTCCTCTTTAAAGTGAAATACACTGTACTGTAGTTGAAAAATAAATTCGTAAAAGGAATTACTGAAGTGATTTCCGAATTCCTGGGAATCTACAAATTCCACTTGTCACCACAAACAACAGACAGAATGCGATTGCTTTTTCTGCTAGTGCATTCTATGACCAGTTCATTACAGAGTTTTTTCATATGTGTTCATTTTTGTTTTATTAGGATACTATAGAAGTAAACAATATGTAGACAGTTTATTTATATTAAAACAGAAATCCAGTTCGTTAAAATCCAGCAGAAACAATCCATTTTACGCTAACGAATCCCTTTGCGGCATATCTGAAAGAAAAACACCACTGGCGTATTTGCCATTAATTTTCATGTGAAATGAATGAACAGTTCATGTGTCTCGGAAATACAAATTACTAGATAGGAGCGACTGGAGCTGAACTATAATGAAGGATTCCTAAAGGGGATACTGCCATGTTACATTTCCAGCCGTTCTTTCCACACGTGTTGGAGGAGCGGCAGGCCATATATCAGTGTTGATGTTTTCCATTCTTTATGCCTGTCATTGAGGCAGCTGTGGTATTTTGCCAAAATTTAACCCTTCCCTCTATGTCCATGGTTTCTCGCCCCTTATTCTCTCCCTCATCTGACCTTAATTTCTGAACTGGATGGTGAAAACGCTTTTCATTATTCACGCATGGTAATTTATCTTTTTTGCAACGCACCTCTCGCCTAGGAAAAACCGGGTTCGATTCTCAACGGGGTTGCTCCCGGTATTCGGGACAATGACGCCGCCAAGAATCAATATAATACTTGGCAACGTTGTACGGAGTTGCTGGTTCTGTTCGTGCCTGCCTGAAACTCAAACATTCCTACCTCATGGTGGTCCATCGTGGTTGTTCAGAATCGGTGCACCATGTACTGAAAACTCCACAAACCATTACTTCTCACATAATCTCACCGTGAAGTCCGCACGGTCCAAAAATTATGACAATTCGCCGTGCACCCTCTCAAAACTCCGTCACTTGTTCGTACATCTACTGCGTGCATCTTATCGGCATAGATGTCTGATTTATCTGGTCTAGCGAGTATCGTGCGTGCCATGACATAAACGGTTTACTTCGTACGGTTTATATACGCCTCACGAAGAGCGATGTTAACACCCACCTACAAAGTATGCACATGCGTCATGTCACGAAACTTGATCCATTCGCATGACGTCTACCAAAATTATTTACGAATAATTTTATGGGGTGCGCAAATTTCATGGCAATGAGTATAGACATATAACCGACCACTCCCCACAGTCAGAATCGCTCGCCACTCAAACGGTAGAGCGCACAGGCATGTGGAGGAGTAAGTAAAGGACGGAACAAGTTGTAATTAGCAAGTACACACCGTGTCATGGCGAGATCAGGACAGCGCAATATTATGCACAATTTTCAACAACATTGGGAAAACTCATTTTAACGTTAATTGTTATTAATGGTAAAGAAAATCCGTTCACCGATAGAAAAACGGGATAAGAATATCTTATGTTCATAATTTGTAGCATTATGTTAATGTGGAAGAAGGAATGTGCAGACCTACAGTCAACTGCGGACTGTACCTTGTGCGCCTGATAATGAGGGATTGGCTCAACAGGCCTTATTTTAATCCATTTCCATTTTCACAGTTTGTGTCTATCTCTTGTGTGGCATACATTCGTAGAGCAAAAATGAGTTTTGCTCTGTGTTCAAATATCGTTATATTATAGGGGCCACGGTGGCTGAGTGGTTAGCTTACTCGCCTCCCACCAAGGCGAACCGGGCTCAATCCCCGGCCGGGTCACAGGATTTCCGCATGTGTGAATCGTGCCGGACGGTGCCGTTGGTCGGCGGGTCTTCTCGGGGATCGCCAATTTTCCCCGCTCCCTCGTTCCTGCACTGCTCTATACCCACCTCCATCACCCTCATCGGCTCTCAAGCCCACGCCGTTATGAGCCGCCCAAATATCTTCACATTATATTCCTAAATTTTGCCTATTGAGTTATCACCTGCGCTGCAGAAACTGGCCAAAGTTACGTTACATGGAACGGCGTGATTGTGCCACTGAAGAAAATTGCGGGCGTTAGAAGCTGTCAGACAAGACAGCCCTAGTTAAGGGCTGTCTATGCTAACCCTTTCTAACAAAAAAAAATATTCAGCTCGATTAACTTAGTGAATTTTGCCACGTTAAGATATTTTGAAATGTACTATTAATGCGCTATTGTTTTTCGTAAAATGTAAATTTTATTGTTAAATTTTAGAAAAAAAAAATTAAACATAAAGATTTGCAATATTTATTAACGTCCGTATTCCATTAGAAATTTCACCTAGGATGATTTTTGTCTGAAACAGTTATCTTTAAAACTGACGTACTCAGAAGGAACTTCTGTAACATTTTAACTTCGTGACTGCAGGCTTGCTAGGCAGCGATATTAAGGGTCTTGAAGTTGTGTTCAGATTGTTTATGAAATGTGAGAAACATAGGTCATTATTTTATGGCCTTTATGTTTATCTATGTGTGCGTAATTTCGTGTATTTGTTGTGGGTATCGAGGAAAGGAGGCGACTTTGTTCTAGTTTTCAGCTTCTCAGTAGAATATTTTTATCGTTTACAAACTTTGCTAGAAAAAATCTTTACTAAAAAGAAGAATCTCATTTCACGTTTTCAAAAGATCGCCCCGTTGTTAATCTATGTTAGCATATTTCATTCATTGGTTATTCAAGTTTCAAAACAATTCTCACGTGTTCTAAATTTATGTCGAAAAGGTGTATCTTTTCCTTCATACCACTCACCGTTTCCTAGAGAACTTAAGAATCCCAATTCACATCTACGCTCATAAAAAACTCACCCACTGCAGCCAGGTACCCAAAAAAGGTAATTTTTCACGGTTTCTAAAAAGAGCGTTCCACATTAATGCCAGAAAGGATGACGGGATAATAACCGTAAATCGACCATTATATATTTCGAAAAAAAATCAAAAAATCCTTTAGATTCGGGCATCTTGGCTCCGTATGTACAGTACAAAGCAGTAAAAATTTCCACCCGAATGTATTTTGTGACCTCGTTCAAGTCATTAATGCATGTTGTTGTCCATAAGCTAAATAAATTCCCGCAAGCTGTTTTTTAATTTTGCTTTTCTCCGTGACTTATTTCTCAGTTATAATAATAAATACCAAAGAAATACTGCAAATACATTGGTATGCCGCTTATTTAGAATAATTTCTCAAGTTATCCATACGAGCTAGAGTAATAGTAATTACTTCTAGTAGACGACAGAAACAACAGCCAAACAAGATTTATTTCAAAATACTTATCGAGTTGTGATCTGTGTTTTATAGAAACCGGTTTTTGAATAATTGGGTCTGAAAAACTAGGTACATAGAGTGAGGGTGTTTGTGGGTTGTGGGACGCATAGGCAACTAGGCCATTAGCAATAACTTTAGATTTATAACTTACAACCTCCAAAACTGATTTAAAAAACTGTGAAAGAATATAGAAAAGAATATAAATATATCTGGAAAAAAAGGTTATCAGTTACGTAGGATATATAAATAAATCAGTGATGAATGGGTGATATACACCTCAAAGCCTAGGGAAGACCATCAAGAGCATTCTTAATAATCTTCTTGAGCGCCGGGAGGGATGTTTTATTCACCTGCATGAGTGGGCGACGCAGATAAGCTCAACGTTGCTACAGCGATCAATAGCGCCTTCTCCTGTGAAAGGGTCCTTGCTGACTTAATGGCGATTTTACACGGCACAACACCGCGTACTAGCCTGTATGAGGTCTGTTATAACGGATAGAATTGCAACCATTATGACATTTTCTGCATGGTAAGACGGATTTCACACCTGAATCAGTAACTGAAGCTGTGACATTTTTCTCCTGCATATTTCACGATAGCTTTCGTACTCGAGTAAATCGTATCACTGGTTTAGAACATCGGTAATACCTATCCAAAACGAGGTAATATCTAAAATGAGTAGCTGCTTGAAGACAATAATTACCGATTACATATTCGTCATGTGTAAGTTCCGTGTGGTTGAAATTGCGTTGGTTGAAAATACGGTGTCGAATACTAATTTAGATGACGACGTTTGAATAATATGCGAAGCTATCCTTGAGACCGAAAAACACTACATACACAGCTGCATAGCGTAATGTGATGTGCTCTACATATCTGCAGATGTCTAAAGTTTTTCAAATATTTCAGTACGTGTTACTGTAATGGCCCAGTAGTAGTCTGTATAAATCCAAAATTGCGAAGATCGATTTTCCTCAATCTTTCATGACTGTTTAGCTTCTGGTAAATAATCTCATGAATCAGAACTTGAACACGTTATTCGCAGTTCACTGATTGCTTTTGAAAGTCCCTTTCGGGATTTACTTTCCCGCCTATTCTTTAGTCTTCCCTCGCATATAAATTAACATTGTCATGGACCCGTTCACTATAATTCATGCGTCGATAAAATGTAAGTGTGAAATTATTGGAGTCATCAATATGACTAACATGCAACTTCTTACTCTTATCTACTAAAATTAGTAAATACAAAAATCGCGAAAATGTTTGCTGATTCGAAAATAGCAGTGTGTGAAAATCATGGCAAACATCCGTGTCTATTTAAAACAAAATTTTCCGGTTATAACAACAAAAATTGGGTGTGGCTGTGTTGGGGACACGGCCGTTTGTTTTGCGTGAATACGTCTACGTTGACGCGCTCGGACGCCTTGGTGTTTATTTACGTTCCTGTCACCGCTTCACTCGATCATATGGGGTTTCATGGGCATCACTGCATTGCTTTTGAGATGCTCTTTCCAACCGTATACGATTTCTCTATTTCGACTCGGATTTTTGACAAGTATAGGCCGAAATTGTGTTAAATTCTCTTAATTTTTTACATTAAACGCATACAATTTCAAAATAAACACGCCACACAAACTGTTTTCATAATCGCAATCAATTGATATTTACGAGAGCTGTCGATTGAAACTCAAACGAGCGTCGTAGCTTATCCTAGTCAAAAGTTATACTACGCGGAAGTTATGAGACGTAGCGAAACGAACTCAAAATTGCGGTTCCCCCCCCCCCTTTTTTTTTCTCCCACCCCTTCGCTCGGAATGCTTCGCGATCCTCACTCAACGTAACATATTCTTTGATATTTTGGCAATCGAGTGGTGTAATTGAATTTGGAATATAGACGATAGATTCGGAGCTGCAATGCCAAACTATATCCCCCCATTTTGTTATCGGATTTTCTGTATTGCCCCATACTATAGTTGCAAATTTTAAGACGCATTCGCGTCAAAACGATTAGGCTTTATGCATAAACTCATAATGCTGAAGTAGTGAGTGAAGATTGTTCCTGAAACACAGTTGCAGTAGTCAAATTATAAGAAAATGCACTCGTGTTTACTCGCGCGGTAACAAGTATCGGTGGATAAGTTATTCCAAAGAAGCCTCCATAACTGTTTGCATGTAGGCTCGAGTAGCAGGTCTCTCGGAAGCTTCCGCCTGAGCTTGCAAGGAAAATTCTATCGTGGTATGCAGGCTTAAGGTTGAAGTAGAACAACTGCCTATGGAGCATTGCACCCGGCTATACAACGTGAAGAACTCATAAGAAAGTAGTACATACGCCATGGAAATTGTCAGAAAAGGTCGAGTAATGCTGTGTGTGAAAGAATAATGTATATATTTTGGAATATTATAAAATATTTTACTTAAGTATACTTTTAAATGTAAAAAATGAATTGATTGATGGAGCCCAAATTTTTAGAAAAAAATTTAAGCGCATTTGCATTCTGGATACTTCGGATAGCAGAATTTACAATAAAATCTTCTTCAAGAAAGATCGTCAGAATATTTACTATGATTGCATGTAAGAAAATTGTAATAATAATGTATCTTATCAATTTCATAATTAAATTTATTTACGTCAGTTTCAGCCATTAATGTTTGTGACAAATTTACGCACATAAAATCAATTACAAAAAAATATTTCCTACATTATCACCATTTTCTTACATGCAATCATAGTAAATATTATGACTATCTTTCTTGGAGAAGATTTTATTGTAAATTCTGCTTTCTGAAGTATCCAGTATGGAAATGCGCTTAAATGGTGTTAAAAATTCGGATTCTATCGATAGATTATTTTTTTTACAATCAAAAAGTATATTTTAGTTAGATATTTTATAATGTTGCGAAATATATACATTCTTCTTTCATGTACAGCATAAATCGCCCTTTTCTGAAAGTTTCCATGATGTCTGTACTTCTCTTTTATGAGTTTTTCACGTTGCAGAGCCGGGTGCAGTGCTCCATAGGCAGAGGCTTTACTTCAACCTTAAGCGGTTACGTTGACCCCGAACTTTTTCCGATAGCAACCACTTCTTATTCAAAGTCAACTTATTGAAGTGCCTCAGAACGACCTTTCTTTCGTGTTGCTCTCCAGTTTGCTGCTATGAAGTTAATAAACAGTTTTATTAAGATGGCTGAGAATAACGGGATTTCCTGCATTTCTTGAAATAAATAAACAACCAGGCTCGAATAGTAAAATGATTCGTACCATTTCAATCAAAGTAAGATCAGTTAAATTAATAATTTAAAAAAAATTAAACATAATTGTATTATGTTTCGGAAGCAGTTAAGGGGTTTGTTTTGGAAGTTAGCATTTTATTTTATTTACATCCAGTTATATAGAGGTGTAACCATACGAACATGTTCTCTGTGTTTAAATATGGCTGCCGGAACATGTTCGCTTTAACAAGTTCAACCTTTAGTGTAACTGTGCTCGGACTGTAACACGTGTAATACTGTACAGAGTTAAAACACGGAAATACGTTTGTCATTACTGCCAACTTTACTTCGAGTATTGCAGTTAGCGTGTCTGTTAAATTATACGCAGTTACATACAAGCATTTTTTTAAAAATGTTATTTCGAAAGTTTTTAAATAACCACGATCCACCAATAGAAGCTTTTATCTCAGCGAGTTCGACAGCAGATATAGGCTGTTCCCGGTAAAAGCTTCACTTCTGGAAGCGCTGCTTAAGATCTACTTGTAGGCTGTTCCCGGTAAAAGCTTCACTTCTGGAAGCGCTGCTTAAGATCTACTTGTATGCACGTTGTGTATTCCTCCACCTTATGCAAAATTAACATTTCCATGGACATCATCACTTCATTGATGCATCGGTCAGGTGAAACTGTGGAATCATTAAAATAGTACGAATGTTACAAATCTGATCATTTTTAAACTTTGATGAATTAAAAAAAAAAAAACAGAAAGCAAAAGACATTATTTTAAGTTATCACAACGGTGACATAACACTATTTTCTCGACGTTAAAATATGGAATTATTTTCCATCCATTACCAACTGTACTGGGCGCACGTCATTCAGTGCGCCTGTTAAAATAAATGCCGGCAGGTACAGTGATTTTCTTCTAAGGCTGATTTCATAAGTGCTCACATTATCGTGAACAGCCTTTATCGTGTAATACCGGTTAAAGTCGAGATGCTCTTGTGGTGAGTAGGTCGGACTAACAGAGGTTCCTCAGTCATCCGTAATGCGACTCACGATTGGAGCACTAACTAGTTATTTAGTTTGTAGGGAGCCCGCCATCACGAACAATTCCCATCGCCTTTAGCTTTTCCCTGCATGTTATTGGGCATTAATTAAGACCCGAACAATTTAACGCTGCCAGCCTCACAGATTGTAGAAACGTTCTGCTTCGCAGTGAGCTAAACACGAGTGTGAAGTGGGTTGGCAAATCCCGAGATAAACTGCGACGTATTTCGTTTCTTCTCTTCCAAGTGTATACTTCGGCCCGTCTGTCTTTCTGGGAATCTTAATGAGAATCCTGTAGTTTCTCTTTAATTACAAAAGTTCTTGCAGCAGACTAAAAGTTATCCATCGGAGATCTCTGAAAGTTTAGAAGAGACTGTAAACAAAATTTAATAATGCAGTAAACTTCAGTCTGCATCAGCTAAAATATACATCTCCAAAACTTTGCCGTCTAAAACTTTATCTGAAAGTTTGCTAATGGAAACTTATGTATCAGTTTGTTGTTATCAGAAAGTGGCGTACTGAATGGTCTCGTTTTGAAATGTTTTGTTGATTTCCTTGGTATGTTAGTTTTGTTACTGTCAAGGTTGAAAGAATATAGTTATAGGCCGTTCAAGGTAAAAAGAGCACTTTTGAAAGCCCTGCTTAAGATCTATTTGTATGCGCGTTGTGGGTTCTTCCACCTTATGTAGAATTAACACTATGTGCATCATAACTTTATTCACGCGTCGGTCAAGAAAAACTGTGAAATTATTATAAAAGTAAATATTTTACAAATCTGCTCATCTTTACACTTCGATGCATAAAAAAAAAATAGCGACTTTAAAATATGGATATACTTCCCAGCCATCGTTACCAACTACACTGGGTCCATGCCACTCACTGCGTCCGTTTAAACATATGCAGGCAGGAGTAGTGACTTTTATATGGCTGATATCAAAAGTGCTCACTTAATCGTGAATAGCCTATATCATTAGTTGCAGTAACGATGCTATGAATCTGAGACGTGTAGTTATCACCAATTAAGTGATGCAAAAAATTAATGTAATAAAACTTTTAAAAAACCAACCTTTTATTTATAAATGCACAGAAAGAGAAAAATAATTATAATAGTTACACAATTCGTAGAACTTGTAAGATATGGTCGAACACCCATAATAAACTTTACTACAAATTAATATGTTAGTATCAATTTATATTTAGTATACAAAAGCTTGGCGCGAATAGTCAAGAGCCTTACGCACGATATGTTCCTACTATGCTTACGTAAATGTGATATACGTTCTATATTGTGAATAGTTAAGAGGCTTACGCAAAATGTATGCTTACTACGCTTACGCAAATGAGGTATACGTTCTATATTCCGCCAAGCTTTTATATACTTAATATAAATTCATACAAACTTATTAATTTGTAGTTAAGTTTATTACGACTGTTCGACCATATCTTACAAGTTCTACCTATTGTGTAACAATTATAATTTTTTTCTCTTTTTAGTGCATTTATAAATAAAAGGTTGGTTTTAAAAGTTTGTTTACATTAATTTTATTTCTCACTTTTTAGTCTCCAGCCATGTGTTTGTATCACGAATATGGCTTTCCCTTGTTAAAAAAGATCCCCATGATGTATCGTGATCGACCAGTAGTTCGCTTTCATTCCGATACGGGACATACTGTAGGAGCAAACTGTAATAATAGTTTTCAGAACCATTTGCCGCTACAAAAAAAAGGCACGCGCACAACAGCACTGATACCTCTAATCTCCATTTTACTGTTACTCGATTCTGTAAAACAAACTCGGTACGACTTTTACTGCATGTAGTTGTAGAGTTCCTATGGCCACCTTCCGGATCCATCATCAGATCAGCTCAGTGGTTTCTTCACAATGTATTGCCATCGGAACTACTTATGTATGAATAATTTCAGCTCAATTGGATAACGGCAAGTGATTTAACATACATACACGTGAAGTTACATGAAAGCTTGTAACTTCCAGCTCTATCATCAAATCAGCTCAATGGTATCTGCACATTGTATTGTCATCGTAACTACACATGTATGGGAAACGTCAGCTCAATTGGATAACGGGAAGTCTTTTAAAATCGAATTGCAAGATTTCGCCCGAACGTACAAACAAACCAACTAACTAACAAGGCAAGTTAAATAAAAGCTTGAAATAAAAGATTAATGTCTCGTAATTTATCCATACAAACCAAGTAGATCCAATGCCACGTTGTGGCATTCTTAGTGATATATATCACATTATGCGGTTTCGCACAAAAAGTGTAAAACCAAAGGCACCTCGCCTACTGATAATAGTGGGTCCCAGACCTTTTGTTCACAGACTCGGAGCTCACAAACTTTAAGTAAATCAAGGACTGGTGCTTCAACCATCATTAATTCTACTTCCTCGGCAGAGGAGCCTGGAGTCTTAGCGATCACGATCAACGAATACCCTGGCATAATTAATAAAGTTTGTCGATGAAAAGACGTTTTCATCGCAGAGTTTTCACCGCTCCTGTGATGAGGAACGGCCTGAAATTATCTACTTGAGTTAAATTTCAGCAAGAAATTATTAATGCTAGTGGATGCAGAAAAAACAACTAAAAAAAATTATAACTTTACTTAATCTTACGGCAAAAATAAAATGCTGGTCTTCGACATAGCTTGAAACAACGAAAGATTTTGATAATTTATCACCCAACAGATGAACACGACTTACGGTTAAGTATCCAATTTTAATACGTTGTTCTAATATTGACGACAATTCACAGTTATATATTTTAGGATAGAAACTTGCATGGATAAACTGCGTGCACAAATATCCTGTACATGTTTAAAAAGTAGTTTGATGTTATTGAGAGAACTTTGAAGTTGGCGCAGAAGTATCGTTTAAGAGATACCGTTTGTCACGGACAAGGGATTTCCCAAAGTTTTGAGTTTTTCAGGGGCGTCAATTTTCGAGTCTCAATATTTCCGAAACGATTTGACCTGTGGCATTCCAATTTAACACTACTCCTTAAACATTCCTACTTCCCCATTTCCTCATGCTGTATAATCTAGTCCTGGTTTCTTCATACTTTCTCAATCAAACCTCTTAAAAATTACCCCATGTATGACATGTTTGGTTGTCCTCCTGTAATTATACCATGTAGCACAAGCATTTCATACTTGTGTTAACATAAAAGTACCTTATGTTTGTTTAAATTGAACTTTTACTTATGTTATATCTATAAATAATGATATTTAATTTATAATTAAGTTGAATAAAATCAGGGAGAAAATAGGTGTGTTGGTAATGCTTAGTAAGAAATAGTTCTATGCAAAATGCTATTTAAACTGAGTGCGCACGAATTTGGCGCGTTTTCCCTTCGGTGTAATTTTCTAGACACGGCTAAGCTTTCTTTCCATGTGGCGGAGGAATATCCTGGAAGTAGACCTTCATCAGGGCTTCATAAAAGTCGGAAGTAACCGAGAATTGACTACACCGTTGACCTTACCTTGGCTGTAAAATTCAAATTGTGGTCGAATTTCAAACAGTTATATCTGCTAAACGGTTTGAGCTTCGGCGACCGTACTCATTATGCATGCTCACAAACCCTACAGCTTTAGGTCATTAAAATTACAGGCACCTTTAAAAAATGTTTTTTTCTTCTAATTTCAGGGTGGTATCATGCTACGAAACTTGTCTTTGCTCACCCAAAATTTTCGTGGGTTCTTCCCCATCCGTTCTCGAACGGTGTGTTAGGATTTCCCGGTTTGCGCTCATTTATTTTACTTTTCCCCAGATTCCCCTGCAACGAATAGCGTACTGAACCTGAGATTCCGGCCACTGCTAGTTGTGATGACAGCGGATTCTAATGCAGGTTACGTCGGCCAGGGTTCTGCTTCTGTGGTTTACGTCGACATCTTCATGCACACGTCGCCTGATTCACCCGCTCAGAATAATCCCCTGGGTAAGACCCATGCGAGTCGAGTACTGTTCTTTCAGCGGGAAAATTCTTGCTTAACACGTGTAATTAGTATTGTTATTAAGTGATCAGGCCTTAGCTGAACGGCCTGCTTGATCACACCTTCAAACATTGAACCAGGGTACGAGCGTAATTGCAATAACACCTTGCGAAAGACAGTCGCAGAAACCCCCTCCACCAGCCAGTAAACGGGGCCTAAAATATTAAACAACGCGCCCGATATAGGTCGACGTAACACTGGGAGCGAGATCTTTTGTCGTCGGGGCAGCGGACCAAGAAGAGCATGGCGATGGGTATGTCCGGCCGTCGTTAGCCGCTTCCTTGAATCAGCTTCCGGCAACATGAACAAGGTGACTACTTTCCAATCAGATTGTAATAGTAGTGGCGTGCGGTGATAAAACTTAATATAATTAATTAGCATCTTGGTATTCCAATTAAGCTCCCCCAATCAATAGTCCCGTAAAAAGTTACTGTATAATCCTATGTTCAATGAACCCCATCTTATACTGTTGCGCTCTACCTAATCATGACTCATTAATTAGCTACGCCCATAGCCTCCTTTAGGTATGAATTTACTTAAATCTAACTCTTAACAGTATGACGGCCTTGTTTAGATGCTGTGCTGAAAAATAGATTACTTTTCTGAGTGACCTAACTACCTCGTTTTATCAAATACGTCGTAACTATGACTAGCGTTCCTCACAAATTGTTCGCAAATTGGTACAACAACCTATTCGCGTTTTTTACACACTTCTTGAATCAAACCTTTGTAAAAACACACCGTATATGACGTGTTCGATTGTGTCCTTGTGTATCACAAGCATTTTATACTTGTGTTAATATAAAACATTAGGCTACCTTAATTTGGTTAAAATGAACTTGTACTTATGTTTTATCAACAGGCTGTTCCGCAACTCAACCGACATAGCGTGTTATACGGATGATTGGCAACAGAAATGCCATATACACAAGTAGGCTATGCAACTCCATTTCAGAGTTACAGGGACGTAAATGCAATAAAAACACAAATTGGAATTACTGAATGTCTTTAATAGTGGAATTGACTACTTTCATGTTGTAAGTCCCACACAAGCTGTTCAAAATGTGCCCAATCTGACCGTTAGCAGACGCTGCTAGTGCGGGCTGGCGTGGTCAGGCTTTGTCGAGGCGAATGGTTGTGCAACAATGCCAGGAATGTTTACACGTGCATAGTACGCAGTCATGGCGATTGTTTACGGATACTGTGACGGAAATGGGCGTGGTGCAGCTGAGTATTCGCGCAGGTGAATTGGAAGAGGTGGGCAATTCCCATGGCCGGCGCGCTCTCCAGACCTCTCCATGTTTGAGTTTTTATTCTGGGGCTGCCAAAAGAGTAGGGTTTATAGCGGACGGTGATCAGACACACGAGAGCAGTTGCTACAGGCGATAACCGATGCCACTAACCAATCAGAGATGAACTTGCAACCATGCAGAGGCAACACGCCATGGTAGGCTACAAAGTATCGCAGCCTGCTTACGGTCAGGTGGTGTGCATTTTGAGCAGATCGCGTGAGGCATTCAACATGAATGCAGTCAGTTGCATTAAAGACATTCAGTAATTCCAATTTGGGTTTTTATTTCATTTACGTCCCTATAACTTTAAATGGAGCTGCATAGCCTACTTGTGCATATGACATTTTTTGTTGCCAATGATCTCTATAACACGCTGCCGTAGTATGTCGGTTGAGTCGCGGAAAATCCTGTATAAGTTATAACATTTAATTTATAGTTAATATAAATAAAAACAGGGAGAAAACTTGTGTGTTGGTAATGCCTAGTAAGAAATAGTTCTTATACAAAATATAATTACAATGAGTACGCACGAATGTGATGCATTGTCCCTCTGGTGTAATTTTATATTGTCGGTTAAGCTTTGTTTGCATGAGGCGGAGGAATATTCTTGAATTAGGCCTTAAGCAGGGCTTTAGAAAATTTGGAAGTAACAGTGACTGGACTATACTGATGCTTCTGATTTTTACTTATTGGCGAGAAAAGAGTAAACTTAATTTTTACAACTGTAGAATGTTACAATTATTTCACTGCAAAATGTACTTCAACTACTTCAATTCATTTCGAATATTGTAAATATTGTCTTCAAATCCCCATTAACGTATCCGACGTACCACACATTAAATATGTGGTACAAAAGTGCCAAATTCACAGTGTTAATAAGGAATGGGGTTTTTTTTTTTTTGTAAATACCCTCTTGACCTTACTTCACAGTTTATTGTGGTTACAAATTGAAACTTTTATAATACCGATGACAGATTAAGTTGCCGATATTTTACGAATTGAAATGCATTGCACGAGGGAGTTAGCTGTTCCACTATCTGTGAGCAAATTTTCATTCTGAGCGTGCGGCATCCCTATTATCCACCGGCGAATATTTTTACGGAGCATATATGTTGCATGCGCGTGCTACGAACGAATTTTATAAACGGTAGTGCAGACACATATTTCATGAAAATGTTTCAGAACTAACATATTTATTTTTAAAATCGTTTAATAAATCTGCTGTATTGATTTACTATTCCGCTTGGCATATGAAAATATAAACTTGCTTAAAGTACAAGCATGGCGAAATAACACATCCGAAGATTGTTACATATTAATTCATAGACGGAAGTGTTGATGTGTGTTAGCGCGAAATATTATTAGTTAAATCCCGCAGTATATATCTCGCTGTATATCTCGTATTCTTTGTCTTACGACGCGACGACGCAAGTACTGGCGGATACATGTGGACGCAACAAATAAGACGGTGTCATTACACTTGTGTCGCGTGATAAATGTACCCGTGGTCGCATTTCGTAGTCAAACATCTTAAAGGCTGTTCACCATAAAATGAGCACTTCAGAATTGGACCTTAGAAAAAAGTCACTGTCCGTGCGTGCATATATTTTAACAGACGCATCGAGTGACATTCGCCCAGTAAAGCTGGTAACGATGGATAGAAAATAGTTCCATATCTTAACGTCGAGTTAAAAGTGTTAGTAGGTAACAATTTGTGATAACTTAACATTATTCTTTCGGTGTGTTTTTTTTTTTTTTTTAATTTATCTAAGTGTAAAAATGAGCATATTTGTGATATATTTATTTTTGTAATAATTTCACAATTTCACTTCACTGACGCATGAATAAAGTGATACGGCCCATGTCGATGTTAATTTTACGTAAGGCGGTTGCATACACAACGTGTATACAAGTAGATCTTAAGCAGGGCTTTCAAAAAGTGCTCATTTTACCGTGAACAGCCTATACCTACATCACGTCTTTCTTGTGGTTGGGCAAAAGAACAGATCCGTATTTGACCCACTGGTTTTGATGTTATTTAATGAATATAATCTAATGATATTCGCACGCTGAGTACTTCCCTGCGGCTTTTATAACACATCTTTATTAAAGAAAACCTGTGGCTTTTACTATTGCTTATTTTTAGCGCCCTCTCTTTACACTTGAAGCTTAGCCAGCTTCAAAACTAAACAAAAGAATAACTTCAATCCAAAATCCTGGACGTATTCCCATACCTTACCGGGATTCAAACCCAGAACACCTTGCACTTTTAACTAGTGTTCAAAACATCTGCGCCACGGAAGATATCAAGACTTATGTAATGGAAGCGACTTAAACTTTTAAGTACGCATACAAATATTGGTAAAACGCGTACCATTGCTCGAGGAAATAATGTTTCTATCTACCGGGCTAATCCAACTACAAGTCGTAATGCTATAAAATGATTCCTTGTGAAAATTATAAAGGAAACGTAACATGATGTATGACAGTAGCAGGGGCGGGGGAGTTTCAGATACAAAGGGCTATCGCCTTTATTGATATCAAAGGGTTAAATTGATTGAAAGTGTTCATTTGATTGATAGAAAGGGTAGATTAAATTGATAGAGAGGGTTAGATGCATTGAAAGGGTTAATCCTATCTTAATCCGATCAAAAATAATAATCCAATTTTAATCATATTAAAAAAAATTTAATCCGGTTAATTTATTTTGTGTGTTTGGAGCAAGAGTGTACTAAGGGACAAATTTATTAGTTTCTTTATATCTTTTTGCGGGTTGGCGAGCAGCTCTGGTAGATATTCACACTCTGAACTCTGGCATTCGACTCAGGTGTGACGTGTTGGGGACAGGGTGTGTGTGTGTGTGTGTGTGTATATATATATATATATATATATATATATATATATATATATATATATATATATATATATATATATATATATATATGTGTGTGTGTGTGTGTGTGTGTGTGTGTGTGTGTGTGTGTGTGTGTGGTGTGTGTGTAGTGAGTTTTGTGGAAGAGTGTCATAAGTGTAAATTTAGTTAGTGATATAGCTTGTAGAGCATAGGAGATAGGCGAGTTTGAAAGATACGATTTACGTCCTGTATGTTAGTAATGACAAAGGATTAAATAGACGACGAATGCAATTGAAGCGGTGCTGTTAAACACGATCTAAATTAATGGAAATACAAATTTCAGACGAACACAACTACATGAATAATCTGGTGTCGATAATTGCAAACTCACTAAACTATCACAATTATGTGAGTCTCCAGTATGAACTTAATTAACGAAGCAAAAATGTCCCTATAAATTAAATGGCTAACGAACACAATAACAACCTATTTGAAAAATTACACTACTTGACGCCTCTCGTATGTACCTGACATGATTTTAAAACATGCCCGTCTGCCTGTGAGACTGGTGAGGAAAATTTTGAAACCAAATCCATAATTTAAAAAGAAATTAATTTATTAACACACGTAAAAAAGAAAACTTTAATATACGTCCATTCGCTCGGGAGGTTGCTGCAGCACTGACTTGGATATAGCACTTACGTCAACTTATGAGCTGTGTTGAGAGAAAACATAGCCTGCGTCGGCCTACATTTGATTATAGACTGTGGTGAAAAACTCGGAAATTTTTATGAAAATACAAAAAAAAACAATGTTTCCAAATAAATTAAACTGCTAATGTACACAAGTACACGACAATCACTAAACGAATTAAAAAACAGGTAATGAAATCGTACCAGGAGCTTCCCCAAAACACATCCATCTGCCTGGGAAGCTGATGAATGAATCACTGGAGGGTATGGCGTGTGCTGACTTATGAGCTGTTATATATGTGGTGCACAGCTGAGGTGAAATTTACGACAAAAACTCTGAATACACTATTCGTACTACAAGAGACAATGAAATGATAATTTAAAACAAAATTACCCTGATATTTAACGAAAGTTTCACTATTGTAAGAAGGAGAAGACTTCACTTTTATCACAATTTTTTTTTCCATCGAAGGGCAAGGAGACTCGGATGTCTTAATCGCGCAACACTGTATAGAAACATACTGTATATTATTTTTAATTATTTTAAATAATTGATATACTACAAATTTTTCCGTTAAGTCTGTGAAATTCACGGCACTAGTTATCGAAACAATAGTTGAAAATGCTACCAAGTTTCATTGACAGAACTCATAAACGTGGTTTACACGTTAACACACGAAAATTATTATTTTTCGATAAATTAAAAAAAAAAAAGTGAAAACATTTTCGTTTGTATTAAAATGTGAATCGCGGCTAGCACTCAGGTGTATGATATGCCTACACTTTCTAAAGCCCGCTGACTGCCGAACTCCTTGGTTGCTGCACGAAACCCTGCCAATCATCGACCTGCTCGGTGAAGTCGGGAGAGCTGGCGTATACTTCTATCCAAGACAAGTGTTTGCGAAGGACTATGATGCCACCAGACAGCTAAAACTGTTCGCGTCGGTGCTGCGCTCCCCCCTCCCCTTGCCCATGTTGTTTCTTTGTGCGAATAGAGACTTCCTGTCCAAGGTCATGCAACAACACCCAAGAGCGCATTTTCGAAGGATTGCCCCTTCTAACGCTGCATTTCGCATACCCTTGCCCACGGCCCCCTCAAGGTCAGAATACGTTTTCTAATGACTGCCCTGTTCCTGGGGGCGGTGCACAATCCCCGTTATCGATCCAAGGCCACGAACCCCCCACCTCCTCCCTTCACCAACAGCGCAGATAGCGTACTTTTGTCCAACAACTTCGGGGACTCTCCACCTACCAGACACCCCTCAAGACACCAAGTTGGACCCTTCCGAACCCATTATTTGTTTGTAAAACTATGCTATACCCATGAATTTTGGACTCTCACGAAAATCTGCTCTGTCTGGCTATGTGAGAGGAATACTTATTCCACCTGTCCACCCCTTCTCCTGACTCGCCATACCTAGAGCTGGCTAGCAGCCTTCAAACCTTTGTGCCAGGAGATGTTTTAAAAAATTCTTGCATTTCGGGTCTCAAGTGTCTGAATGTTTGCTACAAATAAATATATTTGAACAACTCCCACTATTTCATTATTGCACATAATTTGTGAGAAAATGTACAAATACTACCTAATCATGATCTAGGCGAATTACTCGAATGAATAATGTACGAATACTAAACAAACGACTTGAATGAAACAGTCCACTCACTTCATCGAAGAAAAACAATGAAATCACTACTAAGTTACTTATCACAAACACAGTTTATAGATTCGAAATAATTTTAATAAAAACCCAGTCGAAAATGTATCGCAGAGAAAGTTTAAAAAAAATTTTGTAGCGAACACACGTAGACTAGCTTCGGCAATCCACATTTACGAATCCTAGCCTAATATCGCACGGATTATTTAAAAAATGATGGACATGTGCACACTTAAAAAAAATTAAAGGAAAAGATTTCTACACTATAACCAATATCAATAAAAGTTTAACGAATCCTGTAGTTAACACTAGTAGAGAAACTGAATTCAAACGTTAATCAATGATTATTAAAAAATTAATTTATTTATTAACACGCATAAAAATATTGTAACTCCTATTGTATTTTATGATACGAAGGTTAAATACGCGAAAAACGGAAATATATCGAAAAATACTGCTACGAAGACTGTGAGCGAGATGTAAACCCCGAGCAGATAGATGGAGATATCACCTAGCAAGCGTTGCGGGTTGTCGGTCGCAGCTAGGCGATGCACGGGGTCGGTGAGAATGTGTAAACAGGATAGGTGACGGCTTTATGCTCGCACGACTTTATTCGTCTTTTCTATCCTGTAAGAGACTGCTAGCCGATGAGGGACGACTTCGCTCCTTTGTCAAGAGAATGCAACAGCCTGGCGAACTACCTTCAAGCAACCAGCCTGTCTCGCTCGGGACAAGGAATGCTAGCTATGCTTTAGTTTTATACGTGTCCCAGCTGTAGGAATCCTACACGCATCACACAAAGCGTCATACATATTTGCTTTCTGAATAAACATTAAATCAACTGATCTACACAATAAAGACAGATATTGAGTAAATGCCATTTCTATGGTGTTTTAAAAATTCCCATGAAAACCATTTGTGTTTGCTAATACCCATTAACTGCATTTTACAGTTGTCTTTAAACGTTGTATACTATAAGTAAAATAATTTATTTCGTCTTGTTTTCTGTTAAGACACAAAATCGTTTACTCATTGCGAATCTCCATAGTCTTTACTGTTTTAAATATCAACGATTTCGTTATTTTTAGGTGATATTCACACAAACTGATTTCACAGTGAGACAGTATTGTTCGCTGTTATGGAAAGCGCTCAGACAAAGTGATAAACAGACTGAAGGATAAAGTACGTATTCAGTTCACATCCAAATATTTTCTGCTCACTTAAAATATAGCTATTAACCAGGTAATTTTGGGCTTGTATGTTGATATGCATTTTTCAAGATATATATATGTAAAAAAAGGCCACACCCACAAATAAATAATGTTCTTCACACAAACAATGTGTAAAGTTACGATCCTTGGTTGATAAAGTAATGAAATTTATTTTTATTTTTGCGAAAACTCTGACTCGCCCTTTCTTTAAGATATATGTTATATAAAATTCCAGATATAAACTCAGTTTGGAGATAAATGAAAAACACATTCACTTTGAAATACACTTTTAATATATCCCATTTTCCCAACAAACACAATATTAATTTACACATACAAAAATCACATTTTTCTTCAAATGTTTTATTTATTTACAGAAAAAACACTCAGCCTTCTTTTCTGAAACAAGGTTGGTAAATTTGGTTGATGTTGCAGGAAGGTGAACTCGTTACTCTCAAATCTGTGAGAAGTTGTTATTCACAGCAGATTCTAGATGAGGTGTTGGCTCACTGACTGTTAGAATTTCAAATTAGTTACTTTAAGACACTATCTGTCAGTTGATTGGTTCATTCTTGATATAACTGACAGTTTAATTGACTTGTAGATGGTATTGTGTCATTTAACTACCTCATTGGCGGTATTGCATATATCAGAGCTAAATTTACTATGGTAATGAGTGTAGTGTTGCAGAAAAATAAGTAGACAGGAATTCTATGACATCACACAGGGATACACCAGCCGACTGAATGAAGTGCTGAAATACAAGAAGTGTAAAGTTTGCAGAGGAAATTTGACATACACATTGTACTGACATGAGGCAAGGCTCGCAGTCCCGAGGCTCTACACACATTCTGAGTTTCATGGGACAGGAAAAATTTATGGATTTCCAATTGTATTAAAATATTGTAGCAATTTTTTTTCTGTTCATCGGAGCGTGTGAAGAATTGATGGCGGTTCTCGAAACCGGGGTCTTGAGAGCTGATGAGCATGAAGCGAGGTGAGTAACGAAGCAGCATAAGATTACAAGCCCTCTTATCGCTAGTAAACTTGGATTCCTTGGTGTTTTTACCACAATATGTAAACGGCCAGTATTGGAAGATATGCACATCCATTTTTGATATCAGTTGTAAAGTCTACCTGCTTCCACGAGCACTAAATTATTCAAGTCTGGTTGTTAAGTAGGGCACTATGTTATTGTCATAAAGTTCACCAACATCGGATGAGTGTAGAACAGGGAGGGAATTACTTTGAAAATAAAAGGTTTGCATAATAACATCCTCTGCTGTGAGGGATTTCAAGTACTTACATGCTACTGTTATACTAATTCTAATAGGCCAGGGTCGTGTTTTAGTTAAATCTATCAAATTCTGTAACTCGTGAAAAAACAAGAAAAGTCTGCATCACTGTTAAGCCTATTGTTAACAATCTGTGCGCCAGGTAGCCTGCCAGTAAACATGATAACCAATATCTCGTATCTTAGATTGGTTGATGAACTTTTTACTGAAGCTGGAGAGTTGGAAATAAAATTACTGTTCATCCCTAAATTATCATGTATACTTTTTGAGTATTACCCATGCTAAAAACCTTTTATACGAAGATCGTTCTTGAATTTTTTCTTAAAATATTTTATAAAAAAAAGGTTTGACAGTGTAAACAATTTTACAGTGTAAAGTTCATAAATGGTTTTGATGGTGTAGAGTATTTTTGATGGTGTCGAGTAACTCACATTATTTTTAAAACAAAAAGTGCATTTAAGCTATAAAGTTTTTAAAACTGGTGTTAAATTCCAATGCAATAGCATGAGTTTAAATCATGTAAACCAAGTCTGCTTGCCCCTAAATGCAAAAGATGTAAAATACAGGCGAGGCAGGTCAAGGAAACTCATAGTGTAAAGTGGACACAAGCTGCAGGCCGGGAACTCGCCTGGGTGTTAGCTGGAGTCGACGGAGAGTCATGAGCAGAGGGGAAGTGGACAGTCTCCTTCTAGCTCTACGGCACAGTCGACAGCTGCGCATGCACGGTGATACACAGCAGTGAAGTGGAGTGGGCAAGGTAAGCGGAGCGGGTTTAGATAGTGTCGCGCACTACGACAGTTTACTGAAACATTTTCTCATTCTCTCGCCCGCTCTGCCTCGTCCAAATCTCCCGCCTGCACATGCGGTCTAAACATCCGTTCGATGTCCCCCCCCCCCCCCCCCCCAATTCTGCACATCGCGTCCTCCACTTCAGCTCTTGTAACCTGCCTTTTGCCCACTAACCATCCCCCTCAGCTCGCTAACTGTCTATATGCTCATCCTTGGTATCTTTTGTAAACACTTCGCGCTCTTGAAAACTGCACGAGCATGCTGCTTTTTAAACACACAAATTATTTGTTTCCAATAAATTCGAAACAAATTATTACTTCACATAGAATATTAAACCTCAGCGAGTTTGTATTATATTTTCCTATATGGTAGTATATTCGAAATTCTGTGCTAAGAAAACTACACGTAAAATATGCACAAGTATTTAAAAATAGATTGAAAGTAAAAAACATTTACTTGTGTGTATTGCTTAAATCGAATGAGGCGTGAATGGTGTTCTAAGTTGAACTTGTGTAAGTGGAATGAAGCATGGTTTTCATTACTTCCAAAAAAAATTAACAAGTTAATCTTATAGTTACATATTATAGTTACTTATAGTTTGCTTGAATATGGGATAAAGTCTGCAGAATTAAAATATAAAGTTTTTCTTGGGATGTTAAATCTGGGGATTATCTTATGGGGATTACAATATCGGGAAATATCTACCTTAAGGGATATAAATTTCATTGGTGGGAGTTGTGAAATTTTATTTTATTGGGAATACACCAGGCTCTAGGTTGGAGTGTCAGATTTGACGATGTTTCAACGTTCGAGGGGAAATAACAGTTTCTAGGGAATAGGGGAGAGGGGAAATAGCCAAGGTCAGTTCAAAATCTGCTGGCCTGAGGAATGGAGCCTTCCCGATGTGATGCATAAAAGACACACTTTGGCCTTGAGGCAAACCTCTGTTCCTGACAGAGGCAGCTATCGTCTCGGAAAACAAGCACACTGAGGTCTTGGCTGTGTGGACAGGGGCATTTCTCGAGATATCCGAAAAATGCATTCTGGGGTGGGGCTTGCCTTGGAGGTACTGAGGAGGTGCATGGCCTTGGAAAGGGTAGTCATCCGAAAAAGCACTCTGGGCTGGTGTAGGCAGAGGGGTGGTTAGCACTAAACAAGTTTTTGCAGTATTGGATCGATTGCAGGGTGTGTGGCCTTCGAAAGGGCAGCCCTCCAGAAATGCACTCTGGGCTGCTGTAAGGGGAGGGGGATGCATCACCGAAAAGCACGCTCTGGGGTGTTTTTGCGAGACGTTGGACAGGAAAGTCTCTTTTCGCACAAAGAAACAACATGGGCAAGGGGAGGGGGGAGCGCAGCACCGACGCGAACAGTTTTAGCTGTCTGGTGGCATCATAGTCCTTCGCAAACACTTGTCTTGGATAGAAGTATATGCCAGCTCTCCCGACTTCACCGGGCGGGTTGATGGTTGGCGGGGTTTCGTGCCACAACCAAGGGATTCGAGGTCAGCGGGCTTTGGTGAGTGTAGGCATATCATACACCTGAATGCTAGCTGCGGTTCTCATTTTAATATTTTAAAAATGCTATTACTTTCTTTAATTTATCAGAAAAAAGTAATTTTCGTGTGTTAAACCTATATAGTGTGCTTATCATGAAAAACCCTGTTTCTGAGTTCCGTCAACGAAACTTGGTAATATTTTCAACTATTGTTTCGCTAACTAGTGCCGTGAATTTCACAGACTTAACGGAAAAATTTGTAGTATATCAATTATTTAAAATAATTAAAAATAATATACAGTATGTTTCTATACAGTGTTGCGCGATTAAGACATCCGAGTCTCCTTGCCCTTCGATGGAAAAAAAAATTGTGATAAAAGTGAAGTCTTCTCCTTCTTACAATAGTGAAACTTTCGTTAAATATCAGGGTAATTTTGTTTTAAATTATCATTTCATTGTCTCTTGTAGTACGAATAGTGTATTCAGAGTTTTTGTCGTAAATTTCACCTCAGCTGTGCACCACATATATAACAGCTCATAAGTCAGCACACGCCATACCCTCCAGTGATTCATTCATCAGCTTCCCAGGCAGATGGATGTGTTTTGGGGAAGCTCCTGGTACGATTTCATTACCTGTTTTTTAATTCGTTTAGTGATTGTCGTGTACTTGTGTACATTAGCAGTTTAATTTATTTGGAAACATTGTTTTTTTTTGTATTTTCATAAAAATTTCCGAGTTTTTCACCACAGTCTATAATCAAATGTAGGCCGACGCAGGCTATGTTTTCTCTCAACACAGCTCATAAGTTGACGTAAGTGCTATATCCAAGTCAGTGCTGCAGCAACCTCCCGAGCGAATGGACGTATATTAAAGTTTTCTTTTTTACGTGTGTTAATAAATTAATTTCTTTTTAAATTATGGATTTGGTTTCAAAATTTTCCTCACCAGTCTCACAGGCAGACGGGCATGTTTTAAAATCATGTCAGGTACATACGAGAGGCGTCAAGTAGTGTAATTTTTCAAATAGGTTGTTATTGTGTTCGTTAGCCATTTAATTTATAGGGACATTTTTGCTTCGTTAATTAAGTTCATACTGGAGACTCACATAATTGTGATAGTTTAGTGAGTTTGCAATTATCGACACCAGATTATTCATGTAGTTGTGTTCGTCTGAAATTTGTATTTCCATTAATTTAGATCGTGTTTAACAGCACCGCTTCAATTGCATTCGTCGTCTATTTAATCCTTTGTCATTACTAACATACAGGACGTAAATCGTATCTTTCAAACTCGCCTATCTCCTATGCTCTACAAGCAATATCACTAACTAAATTTACACTTATGACACTCTTCCATAAAACTCACTACACACACACACACACACACACCCTGTCCCCAATACGTCACACCTTAGTCGAATGCCAGAGTTCAGAGGGTGAATATCTACCAGAGCTGCTCGCCAACCCGCAAAAAGAAATAAAGAAACTAATAAATATGTCCCTTAGTACACTCTTGCTCCAAACACACAAAATAAATTAACCGGATTAAATTTTTTTTAAAAATGATTAAAATTGGATTATTATTTTTGATCGGATTAAGATAGGATTAACCCTTTCAATGCATCTAACCCTCTCTATCAATTTAATCTACCCTTTCTATAAATCAAATTAACACTTTCAATTAATTTAACCCTTTGATATCAAAAAGGTGGCATCCCTTTGTATCAGAAACGCCCCCCCCTTACTAATTATGACTTACAGATATTACTAAGGAGGTACCCGTCCTTGAAAATCGAGGGTTTTAAGTGAATTTAATTAAAAATGTAATAAATTACCTGAAATGCAGAAACAAAATTTTGAATTGGATTTTATTTGAAGGAAGATTAGTACTGTATGAAAGTTTGATTTGTATTATCGTCCACGTTCGTTACGGAACCAAGGGGTACGATTTTATCATAGTACTAAACTTTAAAACTCTTCTGTGCTGAATTCGAAGTTTTGTGATGGGTACAAATTATCTCATATATATAGTCAAAAAAAAAGTTTGATACTACCCATAAAATTTCCGCAACGTGTCAGATTCATATTCAAGAAATCACTGTCATATTATGGCATTTGTTGTTTCATCATGTTAATTGAAAGTATAAATTTCCAAGGACACAGATCTCTCAACAGACATTAGGTCGTCTGTTGTATTAAATTTTCTTTCTCAATTTTACCCATAGCTCAAAACAACCCTTTAATTAGTTCGTAATTCGTATTAGAGGTAGGCCTTCTAAAACTGAATCTTCGTACACCAGGAAATATACTTGAAGACAATGAGTGGTTTCAGTCGCGATAAAGCGAGCACTTTTGAAATCAGTCGGAGAAAAAAGTCTCTGCCCCTGCCTGCATATATTTTAACGGGTGCCCTGAGTGACATGTGTCCCGTAAAGTTGGTAACAATGGATGAGAAGTAGTTCCGTATCTTAACGTCGAATAAAAAGTTTTAGGTGACAACTTGTCATTGCTTAAATTATTTCGTTGGCTTTTTTTTCTTTTATTTTTCTAATGTATCGAAGTGTAAAAATGAGCATGTTTGTTAAATATTTACTTTTCTAATCATTTCACAGTTTCAATTGACCGACGCATGAATAAAGTAACGAGGCCCATGACAATGTTAATCTTACACGAAGCGGAAGAATGCACACCGTGCATACAAGTAGATCTTAAGCAGAGCTTTCGAAAGTGCTCATTTTTACCGTGAATAGCCTATAACTGGTGTAGTTATTATTTACAGAACAATAATTATTGTCAATTGTACGACGTTTTTTTTCCTAATTAAGGGGCCTGCCTAGCTGACATATACTGTGGGTCTCATTGCAAGTGGTCGTGTCTTTTCTAATTTAATAAAAAAAACTGTTGAATGTTTCAATGTAACTATTTTTCAGGACTGAAATGAAAGTCGATATTTTGTTTGCCAATTTGTGAATTTGGCTACTGAAAACCTAGATGTAGTTTATGAAAAATGTTAAATGTCAGCAAAAATCACTGTGAGTAACCCAGCGTCAATTTATAATCCATTAACGGTTATTTCCAACTTTTATGAAGCCCTGCTAGAGTTCTATTTCCAGAATATTCCTCCTCTTCGTTCGCACTCACTTTAATAACACGTTTCATAACAACTATAAGTTACTAGGTGTTACCAACACACATATTTTCTCCCAACTAAAATATTATAATTCATAGATAAAATAAATATCAAAAGTTTAAATTATTAAACAATCAGTCACTTTTATGCTAACTGGTGCATAAAACGCCAGTGGTACATTACATATATAGGAAACAACCAAACACATAATACTTGAGGTGATATAGCAAAGGTTTGATTTAAAAAGTGTGAAGAAATCGCGAATATACTACACAATATTTATTCTTCTGTAAAGCAGTGTTTTAAACTACAGCGACAAAGCTGTATCTCTTCTGTATTAAAACCCTTCAACCACCACTTACATTTATGAGCAAACAGAACACACGCGAAGATTGTTTATGGTATTTTCCACAGATGTCGCAACGTTTCCTTGGGGTCGGACGTAACCAAGAGCGTTAATTTTTTTTTACTATTAATATAATATACAAAATAATATAAAAAGAGGGATTTTCGGACAACATTGTAAGTTTTCTCGAGAAAAAAAGTTTTTCCGGAAATGTAGGGCCTACGTTTTATAGCTTTCAAGTATTAATACGATGATGGGAATGAAAACTTTGGAGGCATATCTTCGAGTAATGGCGAAGACGGGTAGCAAGTTCCCGCGTCTTCAAATCGGCTTATCCCAGCCGCTCTATCACGCAATTCTTTGCTCAGTAACGATTTTCACTCCCCGCGGCCTTCTATAGGCTGGTCACTGTAAAGTGAGCATTTTTCAGGCCCTAGTTACTTTTTTTTATCTCATACGTTTTTTACATCCTGCAACCACCTGTTTAAGTAAATATTGCCATATATGTAATTAACACAGTGTGCACATTCAACCGCACTTGGAAATAAACGTATAAAGCTAAAATATAATACATGTAATGGCTGTTATTAAAAAATTTGAGGGCTTTCAAAATGGTGCACTTTACCGTGAATAACCTATAGAAGCTTGCAGCAGCACGATAGTGGGAGTAGGCGTTCCAGTAATATCGACTTAAGGTGACATAATCATGTGTTTGCTGAGACCTAGCTATGCACATAATGTATTTTAATTATTATAATTATCAGGTATAGCATAGGAAATAATTATTGGTCATAATGGGTCCGGGATTCAGTTTTATAATTCGTTACTCTGAGCACGATATTAGAGATACAAATTATTCGTCATCATGCTTCTACGTCATAAATATAAATTAATTTTATTATTTGTAACGATTACAATAAATCCGTATATTTTAATGTGGCGTAATTATTTTCGCTCTTCCGCTATCTCTTTTTCAGTTATTCTTCTTACTGTGGTGTGTTTCAAATTTGGTTTAATATTCAGCATGAATAAAGCATTTAATTTTTTTTTTGTTTCTGTTTTAATGATTGGTTACGTATACGTCTTTTGTTCAGTGCTAGCATTTTGTGGCCCACTCAAATTATTTTTCTTACCCCATTAGCTTCCTGTCAAACTCATGAGCGAATGTGTTCGGCCAGGTGGCTTGGACTAAACACTATGATTGGATTGGAAAGGGGTTATTAACGTCCCCCAGTGTTATGCCTAGACGCTTATCAGTCGACGGTGTACGAATTAACTGACGACCTAACTTTAAACTCACACCCATGCCTTTCCTACAATGTAAAAATATTTTGAGATAAAATTCCGGTACGTGTAAGGGAAGCTAATTACCTTATATGTAAGGTAAAAATTACCTCTTAAATGTAGAGTAAATTTAGAACAAGTAAAATACTGTCCCCTAATTGTACGGGAAAAGTATCTGACAAAAGTGGCGGTTAAATCCTATACAAGTAAGGGAAAATTAACTATAATGTATAATAAAATTGTATTTGAAATAATCACAGAGTTCTACTACTGTTAATTATCTTATTGTCTATATTCTCTGACGAATTGTAACAAAAACCTCAACACTAAAATAATCGATAATAGTAGTGGATGTGCGCGAACCATGGTCCTCAGTCACGATAGGCCGATGCGTTGTCCATTACACCACGACGAAGACGAAGGCGTGACAGTACTAGTGAATGTAAGCGTGTTAAATGTTGTTTCTTCCGCCCCCCCCCCCCCCGCCCCCCGCCCCCCTTCCTTTTTCCTATTTAACTGTTGAGATTTCTGAACAGATGCACGCGTCGTGAGGTCATATTCCCATCCATGTGGGATTTTCCATTACCATGTACGTGAATTTTACTCCAGGGTGCGGAAATTATATCTTACCTATAAGGAAAACTATGTTTCCTCCACAAATTTGCGAATATTACCTTACACTTGTCAGGTTATTTTCCCATTATTTTTTACAGTATAGGATTCGAACCCAGAATCTCCGGGGCCGCAGACTGGCAGCGCGCCAACCGACTGCGCCACGGGAGGTCGGCAACGAAACCCTAAGGTCAGGGAGTCGCGGTGGTGTAGTGGTTAGACTACTAGCTTCCCACCAAGGCGAGCTGGGCCCGATTCCCAACCCCCCCCCCCCCCCTCGCCGTACCCACGCATGTGGGAATCGTGCCGGACAATATAGCTGGTCGGCAGGTTTTCCAGGAGATCTCCCATCTCCCCGCCGTTGCATTCCGGTGTCGCTCCATACTCCAACCCACCCCCATCGGCTGTCAAGATCCCGAACAGCCGCCCAAACCCCTCCGCTTCACTGGACACACTTTTAGTGTTTTTATTGTTGTACTGTTTAATGAATAAGATATTGGTGGATCTGCAAAACGGCAATGCCCATTTGTTTATAGAAATTAAAGAAGAGGGTTGCAAGCGTGTTAAAAAAAAAAAAATTAAAATACAGGTTATTAAATTCTTGTGCCGAATACACTTTTATTTCGAGAAATCGTCTTTAAAAGCGATTGTGTTTATATCTCCAAAAGTACTACCTGAATTTTTGTTCATCGTATAGTGTAAGGTTTTTGTACACCAAAGATGATCTTCTGTCCCATCTGATATCTGCATTATCTGTAATTTAAACGTTGATCAGATATGCACTTAGAAATGTTAAACTAAGATAACGCCTGATATTCAATAAATGATACGAGACGAGAACAAGCCATTTAGAGTTGTCAACAATTTAAACGTTACACTTTAAGGCGGTGTGAACACGTGCGGACATAGACCGCGGTGGCGCCTCAGCTACGTGTGCACTGATACATATAAGCTAAGCCCTCGTGGAACGCATTTGCGGCACCTCCACTTGTTTGCACGCTTAGTGAAAGCGCGGTACTGCAGCGGCGCCGCGCGGACATTGTCCCCACGTGTGCACCCGGCCTTAATCACTCGTTAGAACGTGGAATTGCTAGTTATAATTGGCCATCAGTATTGCTGAATATAATACAGTGTTTACGTTAAGCAGCGTGTAGTCCGATGCAGGTTGGAATTAAAAGTTTTAAATCAACCGTGAACGGGCTATAGGCAGAAGATCGCACGATATGGCTCAACAACTCGAGACATACTGCCCACGTGAAAACCGATCCACATCGTGCGGTCTTCTGCTTGTAGCCTGTTTACTTTCGGAACCAACCTTTCAAAAATCCACCTAGTACATATGGTGTAGGTATGCCCAAATACAATCTAATCGAGGGTCGCGAATAGGTTTTCGGGTAGAGGCCAGGGTGGCATTCGGAAAATGAAGGTGAATTTGGCTCGGAAATAACAGTTTGTTAAATGGGATAAAAATTAAAACGTCTTTACATATTTTTGTTAATCTAGTTCTCTGTTAATTGACTAGTTTAATGATCAATTAAAATTTTTCATCACTCTAACTGTATTAATTTTAAGTAAGAATTTATTACAGTAATTTGGCAGCGATTGAAAAAAGGAATGCCTGTTCTTAATGTTTCATTGAAAGTTTAATGTTTGTGTTAGTGCCAAATGCAATCGACTTTTTATTCCGTTTTATACACATTAGACTAAAAACGTATGTAATATTGACATATTTTTATTTCTGTTAATTTCACATTGTTTGGACCTTGGCCAAATTTGTTCTTGACTCGCATCTGGCATCCCAAATATAAAACGAGTTCCAGTAACTAGTTGCTTTGAATGTGTCACTTTTCTCATCTGACGGAAGCGTACACAATGGTCTGGAAGGAGAAACTACACTCTAAGAAATTATTCGCAAACTTACTATAACAGTGTTCGCGTATATGTACATCGAGAAAACGTGAGTGGTAAATTCTTTTCCCATATATCCATGGTAGCGTTCCTACAGTTCCCAACTCTGTATAGGCCCTAGCAGCGACGCTAAATATTCCTATATTTGCAATCTGATATGTGGTATTATTTCCATACTATGTATAGGTTTAAAACTACCATTGTGTTCTGGCCCCTGAACTACTCACAAACTGTACTAAGTTAACTCTCAGCTAACTATATAATTACCTGGGGTGCGAGCTGGTAGGCGTCAAATGGCAATTGAAATAATTTACAAAACTACACATTTATTCTCAGCCTTAATTACAATAAAATATTGAATAGTATAAAGACAAAATGTAACTAGTTGCTTGGTCGGATTCCTCTGAATATTACTGCAAGCGAAAGGACAAAGTATTATGGCTGAGATGCTACTTTACATTCCATAAATCTGTACTCATAATTCGCTGCGCGTAGCTTTCCCTGACTGAACCGGCTTGCACTGGAAAACGAAATTCGCCTACCACTGAACAATATCTCGACCACGCACGAAGCTCCTCCGTCGTGGGATGATCCAGGTGTCCTCGCAGCTGACTGGCTGACGTCCTCCGTCGCCCGGTGTCTCCTGCTCACCGGCTTGCTGACGTCCTGCCCTGGAGTCCGTCACGCCTGAGTATCGTACAGAGTGGGCGCTGACCCGGGACTGTACGCCGTTTTATAATCGTCTGTGATGACGGTGCCACCCTGCAAATCGCCCTGCCTTCTACCGTCGGTGCTATGACCTCATAAGCATGGCCGACGTAAGGCATACCTACCGGGGTGCCGCAGGTTCGGATCCCGGTGCTCACAACAATACCACTTTTTTTTTTACAGTGTACGCATATGTGCTTCGTGAACCTGTAACTAGCTCTGGCAGCCGTAGACCGTTACTACTTATCACAGAAACTTATATCAAGTTCATTTGTGCAGAAGTAAATGAGTAAGTGGAGAAGAGAGAGTTGAGAGATTTGGGCGGCGATTGACATCGAGATCTTGGGAACCGATGAGAGTGAAGTCAGGTGAGCAAGGGGAGGGGGTAACGGGAGATCTCCGAGAGAAAACCCGCCTACACATCGTCCAGTACGTTTCTACATGCGAAAATCCGGGAGTGGCCCGGACTGGAATCGAACTCAGTTCGCGTAGGTGGGAGACGAGTTAGTCTAACCGCTACCCCACCGCTGCCCCCTTGCGTCGCGCAGCTTTCCCGACAACGCCTGTTTAACTTTTTTGTCTCGAAATCCATTCTATATTGAAATTTCCGCTGAATCACAATCGAACCCGGTGAATTGATGTTTAATTACATAGAGAGTACTGTGGTTGTTTGCAAGTTGTATTAATCCGCATTTCATGGCAGTTCAAGTTTCGCGAGTATTGCGGTATCGATTTTCCGTTGACAAGTTTTTGCGCCGCGTTCCGTTTGGAACTTTGCCCAATTTCATCCTTAAACAGTTTAATTTTATTTTTAAATATACTTAACTCACAAATAAATTAAGTTTAATTATTCTCATCATCATTCATAACATATATAATTGTTATGTAGGCATGCACTGTCAACGCCTGAGCGTTGAGTTGTTCACTTGTTTTGGTTCCATTGTTATAATCGTTGCCGGAGAAGGTGGAGTTGATGTTTGCAACCAATTGCAGGAATTAGAATAATTGAGCTTCGTTGAATTTTCAAATGCTGATTGCCTAAGAATAAGTGGTACAAGAGTTATTGATATCAGCGACAATGCCTTTTTTAAATAAATAAACACGTTCAATTGGCATCTTAATAAAAGATTATGCAGTTAACAGAGTTGCCAACCTATGTATTCTCTACCATTAATTGTTAAACACACATTTAGTTCCATATTACCGTTTGTAAATACAGTATTTGATTATAACATGTTCACCAAATTGTTATTAGCAGAAGCTAAAACGCCTGTCTGAAAATTGAAATAATTATGTTTAATAGTTGAGCGGTTGGCAGCAAATTCTCCCTAGTAGCCCAAACATAGAGGAAAATATCGACCCACCAAAATAGCATTGAGTTTCGTCTCTTTATCTTACTTGCTTTGCGGTTTGTCAGGCGGTACAGCGGCGAGGCAAGTCATGAGAATTACAGTCTGGCGTACGGAACCGCGCAGTAGATGCTACAACACGCTTGCAGGTCCAGTGAGCGGCGGATTGGGCTTCGCCCAAACCCGACTCAGCTAACTATAGGCGATTCACGTTCAAATGAGCAGCTTTGAAAGCCCTGCTTAAGATATACTCGTATGCACGTCGTGTATTCTTCCGCCTTATGTTAAATTAACATTGCCAAGGGACTCACCACTTTATTCATGCGACAGTCAAGAGAAACTGTGAACTCACAAGGAAAGTAAATATTCTACAAATGTGTTCGTTTTTACACTTCGATGCATTAAAAAAACAGACCACGGTATAAATAATAGATGTTATCAGATGTTGTTACCTAACACATTTTATTCGACGTTAACATATGGAACTACTTTTCATCCAACGTTAACAACTTCATTGATCGTATGTCACTTAGTGCACCCATTAAAGTATATGCAGGTAACAGCAGTGACTTTTTTCTAAGGTCGATTTAAAAAGTACTCACTTTGTCGTGAACAGCCTTTAGTGCACATGAAGAGAGGTGACCCACTTCTAGTTTGTCTTGGAATATCTGTAAATATGTACTGACCTGTAAGTATTTGACAAGAAAAATCTAATAAACTTTCATAGAGTTCGACGCAAGCAACGTTTAGAAGAGCTGTAGATTGTTATTATACTTGCGCAGTTTACCTAGAAAATAGACCTATAGGGGATGAAGCATCGGGCCGTCTTCATAATGACTGAACTACTTACATCCAAAGGACTACAGTGACTCCACAGCGGTTTGGTTCCGAATCCTAGTGGATCCGAGCCCAGATTGTTCAAATTAATAAAACATGGCGGACGTGGGCAGAGGTTAACTCGCGGGCACTCTTTTTTTTTTGCCACTGCATTCCGTCGCTTCTCCGACCACACTTCTTTTCACCTCATCCGTTGTGTTGTGTACCCGTTACGGGCATAACTGTAAATCACCTTTACATCATTGACACTTGACAAAAGCATTGGCTCATTCGGTGGATCGTCGATAAGTCTCACTGCACCACATGGATGCGCAATTAATGGTATTTCATTAAGAGATTAGCAGAGAAAGGGGATAGCTGTTTTCATTACAGGGAATGCAGCAGTTTCCCAAGGTGTTGTCAGAGCCATACATAGAACTCCGTGGTGGCGTGTTTGACCGTCATTCGGAAGTTCGTGAGTTCGAGATGGTGTTTCCTGGAGCTTTCCCATCTGCTTGCAGAAAATAGCTGCCCATCCATTAGCTCAAAATCATGATTAGTCTCTCTTCACATAAAGTGAAATGAAGTTTTCCGTCATTATAGACGTTCCATGGTCGGTTGAGAACTTTTGCAAGCCCTGTTCGTAATCTAATACTCTGCACCTTTTGTGTGCTTCCAGCGAACGTATAACTGACGTTGTTAAGGACGTGGGAACTTTATTCATGTGTTCACCAAGTGTGAAGTGTCGCTCACGTTATGTCGACACGAGCCAGCAAACAGGGAAATTACCACACGCTTGATCAGAAGCAACCAGTCGGAGGCGACCAACAATATTTGTCTGTAGTCTAATCGCGGTTTCTTCACACCTTTTCAATATAACCTTTGAAACGTCACCCCATGTATAGTGTTTGGTTATTTCCTAAATATGCAATGTATTCCAGGCATTCCATACTTCTGTTAGAATAAAAGTACCTCACTTGTGGTTAAATTGATCTTTTACTTACTTTTTATGGCCAGTAAGAAATAGTTATGATGCAAAATATTATTGCACTGATAGCGCACGAATGCGGTGCGTTGTCCTTCTCGTGTTATTTTCTAGATTTAGTTAAGCTTTGTTTGCACGAGGCGGAGGAATATCCTGGAAGTAAGAACCTTAGCAGGGTTTCAGAAAAGTTGGGAGAAACCGTGAAACGACTTGGTATAGTTTATTTCCCTTGTGTTATTACCACGTACTTGTGAATATGTATGAGTGCTTGTACGTAATACGAATGTCAACTAACCAGTTTTTGATCAAACGTTTCCAAAAATATGTATATATTAGCGCTGCTGATCATGGGAGTTGGAGTTGAATTTTAACCTAAAGTTCTGGGTTCAATTGCACTAAACTAATTAGATTCTCGTCACTTACCACTTGTCGTTCACTTGGCCACAGTATCGCTCAGCAAGAGCCTAACTAGGCATGATATCATTTACTGTTTACTTAGCAGGGTGTATTCAAATGTATATTTCAACAATTCATAGTTAACTTAGAACAGCCTATACAGGCATACGTTTTGTTTGCAGTTAGAAACAATAGGAAATTGCAACAAAAAGTGTGTGTCAACATATATTTTTTTAACACACTATGGTCACTAAATCCTTTTAGGATGGTATGATCCAAATTTTGACTCGGCGTCGTTCTTTACCGACCAGTCACGAACTTTTTACTTTAGAGAGTCAGAATATTGAATGGTTCAGTGAAATGGAATAGTAATGTCATTAAATGTACCACAGCCAGCAACAAAAAAAAATAAAACTGTCTGGCATGTGTTTAATACATTGAAGCCTGTGAGGCAGGCAACATTCCCGTGGCAATCCACCATCTCTACTTCAAACACAGATGAGTACCACTAACGACATATTCAGAGTACGAAAGGAGAAAGAGACGGCACTATAGCGTTATGCTGTCCTCATTTGAAATAGAGTCTTGGTGCGTTGGGGAAAAAGGAAAGGTAAATATCGTAGGGTCGTAAGCAGTGCCAACCACCCCACGTCATCAAAAATATATGACTACGCTTATTTAAATATTGCGCATTAACATTTGTTCTTGGAAATTGATTTCGTAGACCAGCGTTAAGCTTGTTTGCCAAACTATACAGCTCTTAACTTCTTTTGAGATTTATTGCTAATTTGTATTATAAAAAACCGTTACATTTTGTCTGTAGGTTGGCACCTACTAGTGTTTACAAAGACAACGTTTTATGGAGGTCGTGTTAGTGTTTTGGTTTTGAAACTTGTAAATCGGTCGTCTTAGTGTTTTGGTTTTAAAAACGTGTAAATCGGTCGTTTGATATTTATCAAATACTGTCTTTCACCAAGTTGTAAAGGTAAGGGCACCCAGCGTCTTGCATTTATGTTCTGTTTTATTTTAAATGAAACACACGCGCGCCGACTTAATTAAGCATTACACCATACACACGCGTATCAACCAGTTATGCCACCAAGGCCAAACTAAAACTAGCTAATATAAACGCAGATTAATACAGGTTAATCTCAAATGTTATATCAACAAAGCTTGTTAAAATGAGGATAACTATTATTATTGGCTTTTTTAGACGATATTATTGATAATTAATTTATACGGCGAATTAAAATATTTGGTAGAGTTATGTCCATGGTGGTATGTAGTGAGTAGGGTATTTTTGATAACGTAAGCGTGGGGCATATTTCGTGCCGCTCTATGGATACGCGTGGCGAAGTTTCTGATTTGACTGGAGTAGTGGGGAACTGAAATCTCGCTCCCGTGATAATAGGCTCGATGTTATTTTGACTTGGATACGTCTTTAAATTTGCGACCATAGTGGGAGGCAATCCAGAAAATCCGCTAATAACAAAAAAAAAAAAAACAAAATCGGGGGGTACAGTTTGGCATTGCAGCTCCGAATCTATCGTCTGCATTAAAAATTCAATTACACCAATCGATTGCCAAAGGAACACATGTTACGTTGAGTGAAGACTACGAATCGTCACGCACGGGGGGAGGGGGGTGGGCGCAATTTTGTGTTCGTTTCGCCGCGTCTCGTAACTCCCGCGTCGTATAACTTTTGACTAGGAGAAGTTACGACACTCGTTTGAAATTAAATCGACAGTTCTCGTCAAGATATATCGATTGTGTGTATAAAAACATTTTTGTGGCTTGGTTATGGTGAAATTTTATGAGTTTAACCTAAAAAATTTAGAAAAACTTAACACAGTTTCGGCCCATACTCGTCAAAAAGCCAAGTCTAAATACAGAAATCGTATACGGTTGGAAAGAGCATCTTAAGAGCAATACAGTGATACCCATAAATAGACGCCTGAGTATTTCGCGGACTGAGTTGGCAGCAGGCTAGACTGAACAGCCGTCTACACGCCCGAGACATTGTCGTTTGCTTTTTGGTTGCAGTGATCAAGTGAAGCCTCTGTACATGACTGTTAAACACTCGCCTACACTACTGCTCCCTGCTTATTACTGGCCTACGGTTAAACGGGGCGTGTCTAAAGAACTGTCGGTTAATTACAGTAGCAGAAGAAAAGAACAAGTGTTTGGAGTCTACCTCCCCTCCGAATGAATTCGCGAAACACTCGCGGTTCTACCCAAGAAACCCCATATGATCGAGTGAAGCGGTGCCGGGAACATAAAATAAACATCAAGGCGCCCGAGCTCGTCAACGCAGTCGTGTTCACGCAAAACAAACGGCCGTGTCCCAACACAGCCGAACCTAATTTTTTGTTACGCGCTCTGTGTGTTCCCGGCAGGTCAAGTAATGAGATGCCGGCGAGTGTAGGTGGCAGGTTCTCCCACATTACCGAGTTTGCTCCCGCTAATGAGATGCAGATTTCTGCAGATACAGGCCGTCCCTCGCTGCTTGTTCTTGCAGGAATGCGTCAAAGGATAAGGTTGGTTTACGATTCAATACTACATAATCATGAGCTGTACTTATGACTCAAGAAGCACGTGGAAAATAAATTTAAAAGTTCACGGTTGATCTAGCTTCTGTTAAGTCTAGCCAATTAGAATGGATGGAAATAAAAACAGCCGGCGAAGCCTGCAAAAAATGGACAAGGATGAAGTTTGTTTACATACATTTCTTTGTTTATGGTTACTTCTTGTGTTATCGTTTTGAAAACTAGAGATATCTTATAATAGGAGGCGCCGATGGCAGTCTTTAGCAGTTGGGCCAATAAATCTGAAAAACGGTAAATAAAAGCGAACTTGATTAGCTCTTCCATGAATTGAAAGATTATGAACAGTTCTTTAAATACACGAGAATACTGTCACTCGAGTTAATAATTCAACGAAACTATGTATCGTAAATTCAAGACGAAAATACAACTTTGAGCCAACAGCAACTGTCGCTCTGCTCTGAATGGCTACTTCGTCTTGAATTTTGCTTAAGATATAAAACAAAATCATATATTCAGTCAAGTCAAGAACGCACACGACCTGTACACGACCCGCACAATGCAGTCATAAACTATTAAAGTGCTGTTCACTATAAAGTTAGCACTTTTGAAATCAACCTTCGAAAAACGTCACTGCCTTATACCTGCATATATTTTATCTGGCGCACTGAGTGACATGCGCCCACTAAAATTGGTAACGATGGATGGGAAGTAGTTCCGTGTCTTAACGTCGAATAAAATGTGTTAGGTAACCATTTCTGATAACTTAAATTATATCTTTCGTTTTATATGTTTTTTTATTGATCTAAAAGTAAGAATTAGCTGATTTGTAAAAGATTTACTTTTCTAATAATTTCACGGTTTCACTTGACCGACGCATGAATAAATCTATGAGGCCAATGACAATGTTAATCTTGCATAAGGAGGAAGAATATTCGACGTACATGCAACTTAAGGTCTTTTCAAGTTCTCTATTTATCGTGAATAAGCCTATACCCTTGAAAACATTGAATTATAATCTAATCACACGGTCGACTGTTACTATTAAGTTAACCGTAAACTCACCTTTAAGGGGAACAGTCTCCACCATATCGAATTTACCTATATTTCACCCTTAGTTCCTTTTCAATCGGTTCAACTCTTTCACAAGTATGCCACCACGACCGGCGCCCCGAGTGTAGGCAGCCACGCATCTCGTCGACGTTCAATAAGCTCGTGGACTACATCCTCGAGAGTAGAGTTCATTCAAGGCTACTTCAAACTTTTCCCAAGCCCTGCTTAAGTTCTACTTTCAGCATATTCCTCCGCCTCATGCAAACAAAGCTGAACCAAGCCTAGAAAATTATACCAAGGTGAAAACGCCCTGCATTCATGCGCACTCGGTTTAATTATATTTTGCATGAGAACTATTTCTGACTTGGCGTTGTCAACACACGTATTTTCTCGCTTTTTATCCTGCTATACGAAGGAAAGAAAGGCCTATGAGATCACTTTGGTGTGTGTATGTATGTGCGCGTGTCAGTTCGTGTGTGTCCCCCTCCCCCCTTCGAATTTTTGAAAGCTTCGACCGAATTTCACACATATGATAATTAGTAGCGACACCTGAATTTTATAGTTTTTTTACCACGTCCCCTCACAAGAAGACTGACCCTTCGCAAGACTGACACCTCATTCCGGAGCATGCATCTTCATCAGTTTCTTCCAGACAAGTTCTTCGCTCAGTTTGAACTCATTGTCACACAATTATAGCAGACAAGTGACTACTGTAAGACCGACCTGGCACAAGACTGTCCCCTCCTGCTCCGAAAATGACCACTAAATTACCCTAAATGTTCCCAAATAACCCCATAATGACCCATAAATGACCCCTCCTCCTCCAAAAATGACCCCATCTGCTCCGATTGGGTGTGGTTGGGGTTTGGGGAGGAGTTCATGCGAGGGTGTTGGGATGGGTGTGAGGATAACGTTATATGTTCCTCGGTTTTTTAGAGTTTTTAAAAGATTTCTGCGATTTTATTGATTTTTATGATCGGGTGTTGGGGGGACGGAGGGAGTGAGGGGAGGGTGGTGGTATGTGTTCAAGGGCAACATTATATGTTCCTCGACTTTTATATTTTTTAATGTTTTTTTTTTTTTTTTTTTTTTTTTTTTTTTGCGATTTTCAATTTTTTTTGGGTTCAAGGTTATTCAAGGTCACGAGCACAGTGTGAAGGTCGAGGTCCTCAAGATCCAATATGGTGGTCAGATGTCATCACAACATGGCGGGCGGGCGGATCCTAATCCTGATGCATTAGACTTGCACACGGAAGGAAGATAATCCTACTACATAACGTTCATCCGCGTGAAAATTCAAGGGCCTTCTCTTATTTGGTACAGTTTTCTGGTGTGCTCACTTTACATAATTAAATCCACATCCTGCGCATCGTACAATATACAAACCACCAAATCTGAAATGATTGACCAAGTTTTTCACATGACACAGAAAAATGAGTTTCTCAAGCTTTATCAGTTTCTTACAGGTACCCTGCCTTTAATAATTTTTAACTAATAGCTATCGAGATTGAATAAATTATTTTTCCTTGCGGCCTATTGCAGAAATAATACTGGTCGCGGTAGTCAAGCAATGTAAACTTTATAAAATGTACGAAGCAAAGTTCTATCTCCTGTCGATCAGTAAAACTTAACACAAAATCTGTAACGCAGGTAATTGTAAAAATTTTACAAATCCAAGATTGCGATAACTAATCGTCCATTACGCTTCGTTCCTGGAACTCCGGAAATTTTTAAATAATTTCTTAGACCGAGATGTTTGGTACATTCAAGTTATGCTTTGCAAATATAAATTGGTTCGACCTTGATACCGCTCTTTTGACGGTCCTGCTTAGCTTATTATTTTATACGCCTATGTATCCTTTTAATAAACGTCACGTTTAGAATTTTCATGATTTGAAACCCTTTTCATTTTATTTTGTAAACTGATTATAAAATCCGGTTATTTTCTCTGATGCATTTCTAGAAATCGGTATAGCATATTTTTATTGTTAATACAAGTAATATTTACTTTACTTATTGTGGTTTAACAAAAATGTAATTTGTGATCGTGTATACAATTTACGCTGGAATATCTGTTTCTGTTACAATAATATAAAATAATTATTGACTTCAAAATACGCCAAGGGCACATTACAGATACGTGCATTGATCACATGAAACTGTGAAATATTTGTAAATATATATAAGTTATTATTAAAACAATTCTTACTGTGACGTCTTAACATAAGGGCAGCAGAGGTCATGAATATGATTTCTACTTTCTAAATTAGAGTAAATAATGAGACAATTTTTCCAAATTTACTGCCAACCTGACTGAATGTATACCAAGCAGGACTTTTTTTCTAGAGTACATTTAAAATGTGCTTTAATAACAGTTTGCCGAACTGTAGCTCTCGAGAATCCTTACAGAGCGAAGTCAGCTGTTATCCAATCCCGTTAATTCCCCCAACAAGTGAAGCCTACTGCGCTCTAGAAAGCCTGACGCCTAACCAAATATTCAATTTATTTAACAGTTATATGGAACTGCACTTTTTTTTGTGAAATAGTTGTTTGCGCGAATACGCGTATCTCGATAAATAAATGTTCTGCAGATTCGACTTTTTGTCATAAAAGATAAAAAATAATTATATATGTCCCTATTGTTTTACTTTTGTCATATTTTGTATATTCTTGGAGAAAAAAATCGTGAAGGTGGTCAAATATCGCATTTTTAAAGCTTACCTGTGCAGTTTCCTTAAACGGCAACAGACAAGTACAAAGATACGGACATAGTTTGATCTGTGGCATTTCATCGCGTGTAATAAAAACCCGTATGTTACACATCTGAATTGCACAGTAGAGCGTCACGGCGGAAACACTGCACGCCTTGGTCGTAGGAGAGATGCGACACTAGGCGTGCGTGTTAGTGTCGCCCGTATTGCTCTGTCGCTTCTTGACCTTGGACGCGCAGCTCCAACTAATTCTTCATGGTAGGTAGGTTTGGACGGTTTCCAAAGCATCCTTATGACTGTCGAAATGTTTCCCAGCTTAAAACATTCCATGAAACGACATTCAAAATTTACTCCGTGGTTGAAACTTTACTATAAACACGATCGCTTCCAAGTGAAAACAGCGCCATTGCCCGCAACTGACATGTTTGTAGGCCGCAAAAAATTTGCAGTAAACTTTCTTTACTCTGATTGAATTTTTTTACGCATGCGTAATATTTAAAATTTACCATACACCCACCAGGGTGAAAAAAATAGCAGTGCTGCTATACACAGTTTGAAACTTTCCTTAACAAATATTGGAAAGTTGCCATGAATGTACAGGAAAATCTAAATGTGGGTAAATCCCCTTCATCTTGGGTTTATTTATAATTATTCATAGCCAATATTAATCTCTTGTTATATAGTCCATTCACAGTTACTTCAAAATCTTATGAAACACTGCTTAAATTCTACTTCCAGGATAATCATCCACCTCAGGCAAACAAAGCTATACAATGTATACAAAATCACACCAAAAGGATAACGCGTGACGGCTATGTGCCGCCACGAATTGTGTGAATTTTCTTTACATAATATGTAGTGTGATTTCTAGTTTTGCGAACGCCTGTGGAACGTCTGCCAGTTCGGTGAATATGTGTGGCGGGTTGCTGACTGCGGCCACGTAGGGGTGGTTGTCTCGTGCTAGACGAGTAGGGGAGCTGGCGGGGTATATATGGGAGGTCCGTCGGGTGCATGAGGACTAGCTTTTCAATCTCTACTGACACGAGCATGTACCACACACACTCTCTCCTGTAGCAACTCCATTTAATGCGTGAGTAATTTTTTATTATATTCTGTCGACTGGGTCTTTACGGTGTATATGCCGGTTTTTCCCAGTATGTTCTAGTGATAGCTATAAGTACACTTAGGGAGGTAGTCAAGGTCCCAATTGCAGGCCATGGCTGCCCAATCCCTCTCTTCCATGATGCATGTCTCCTTGCATGATCTCCTATCCTTGTAGGCGTAAGGGATTTAGCCCTGATATGAAAAAATATCCCACCCTACCCACCGGGCTTTCACTTAACACTTAGTTATAGGGTATTTAGAGAAAAATTTATTGCGGAGACGCTTCCCTGCCGGCAAGCGGGATTCTCTGGGGTGTGCCGCCCATTGGATGAGAAATGAGCATCGTGTCGTCAGAATGTCAGTTAAGTATGCGAGTCGACGGACTTTGACTATAGTAGCACACCTGTAGGATTTAGTCTGAAAAATGCAAGACGAAGACTTAGTTTTTGGCCATATAGAAGTTTAACTTAGCCTGAAAACATGTGACGTCGGACATAGTTTTTGGCCGTGCAGAAATGGTACTTTGCCTGAAAAAAACACGAGGCTTTGGACTTAGTTTTTGGCCGTGTAAAAGTTGAACTTAGCCTGTTACTGCGAGTTCTCGAACTTAGGTTCTGGCAGTGCAGAAGTGGGACTCTGATGGAGAACACGAGTCGTCGGGACTTAATCTTGGAAATCATTGTATGTTGACTTAGCCATAATTGTGAGTTATGAGGACTTTGCTGTTTTTAAGTGTGTGGTTGATGGTATTTACCCCTAGAGCTTTGAATCGTTTTGGGACTTGGTTTTGAACGGGATTTATGTGGTTGAAAGTGTGAGGTTGCTAGAAGACTTCAGTTCGAAATAGGGTTGAAGAACCGAGGAAGTTATGAGTAGTCGGAGCGAGGCGTTTCCGGAGTAGAAGTGTTAAAGAAGAGAAGTGCTAGTTCAAACTCTGTCTCCAGGGGACATTCCGATACTGGGACTCGCTACTGTTTCGTTCGGCAAGTAGTGAATATTGACGTAAGCTTGCGGCAGAGTGTTGGAGTAAGATCATAACACCAGATCGTGAAGGACTGGGACTTGGGCGTTCGGGGGTTGATTTTCGGTAGTTGGGGTATTGGCTTGGGAATCCTTCAGGCTTTTGGGAAGAGTCTGGGATTTTGGGATTAGGGAAGTTGTAATACTGAACTCTTGGAATGGGCTGGAGTATGAATACAATATTGTGGTGTGGATTGAGCTTGGGTGTGTGCAGTAGTTTGTGATGGCAATGCGAACTCACTTAAGAGTGTCTACGTGGGGAGAATATCCTCAAGCCATCACAAAATTGGTGAGTGTGTTTATGTTTGTCGTAGTTCGTGATGGCAATACGGATTCACTTAGATTGTCTACGTGGGAAGAATATCCTCAGGCCATCGCAATTGTATGTCACTTTCCTTGACGTTTTGGGCTGATGGATGTATGTTGGGGTGGGTGGAAACCTTGACCAAGGGGGAGAAAAATGGTGTAATAGGGACTCACTTTGAGACCACTCACGCGCCCGTCGGCGCTGTCTTTCAGTGTAATTTGTTTGTAATTTAATCAAGGGCGTGTCTGTAACCTGTAACTATGAGAATGTAAATTTAGGGCTGTGGATATTCAATCTTTTACTGGATACTGTAAAGCGTATTGTTTTTAATATGCTTGTACGGTGTGGAAGGGAAAACAAAGTAGGTTTGTAGGTGCCAATGAGGGACTAGTGTAAAGTGGAAGCTTCAGGAGAATAAACCTATTTTTGATATTTTTTAGCAGTGAAGGTGTAATAATGCTTTAAGGGATTTTGAATGTTTTATGGGTAGTGTGTATTTTCGCTGTATTTTTGGGTGCAATTTCTAATGTAATTGGTGAGAATTGCAGAGAATCAGCACGTATATCAAAGTGTTTTCTAGTTACTGTTCCGTAAACTGAGTGCTTTTCAGAAACCTAAAAGGAACATTTTGTAATACTAATGCATGCAGCCTATTGTGGATATTACGTTTTAAAGCAATTTTGAGACATCTGGGTATTTAAGCAAATCAAAAGAGTTTGATGATTTCTGATTGTAAGGGTAGCACCTGAGTTTTCCCATCCTGGACTAAGACATTTTCGCCTAGAAATTACAGACATTATTTCCTATATTTTGTGCTCTGCTGTGATGAATTTTTATGAGAGTTTTAGTATGTTTTCCCACCCTTATTATGATCCCTTTTTATGATGGTGAGGGACGCAGGAGGGGCCGAGTAATTGTAACGTGTCACAAGCATACGATATTTGTGCACACTCAGTTGGGTAATATCTTCCATAAAATCTATTTCTTACTAGGTATTACCAACACGACTATTTTCTCTGTTTATATTCGAATAAATTATAAATGAGACATTCGAATTGATAAATAGAATATAGCAAAAGTTCAACGTAACCAACAATAGGGTACTTTTTATGTTAACAGAAGTATAAAACGCTGTGTTATATGGCATATTTAGGAAATAACCAAACACTTAGTACATTGGGTGATATTTTAATCAAACCTTTGAAAAAGCATCATATGTATGACGTGTTTGAGTGTTTCCTAAATACATAATGCATCCCAAGTGTTTTATACTTGTGTTAAAAGTAAAGTAACTTATTTTTAATTACATTCAACTTTTTATTTTATTTTATTTATAAATTATATTTCACTTATAATTGATACGATTAAAAGTAGAGAGAAAATTGGTGTGTTGGCAGTGCCTAGAAATAAATAGTTCTTATGCAAAATATTATTACACTTAAGTGCGCACGGATGTGCTGCGTTGTCCCTTTGGTGTGATTTCCTGGATTGTTAAACTTCGTTTGCATGAAGCTGAGGGATCTCGTGCAATTAGAACTTCAGAAGGGATTCAGAAATGTTAGAAGGCGGAAGGCTACGCAGCAGTGGTCAGAAGAGAATGCAATAGGATGGGACTTGGAAAGGGTTAATGAAGGGCGAAGGGAATATAGGTCAGTGAACAGCACTCTAAGCTGGCAGACTAATCAGCAGAGTGTAGTGCGACGTGCCTTGACGCACTCTAGTTCGTGGCCGGACGTCTCTAGCCCTCATAGTTCACTCATGATGCGGGGCGGGAGCCATTCCCAGGACAGCATTGCCCACCCAGTCGCTCCCGGTTAGCGTAACTGCGTCACCTCCGCGCGCCGGGAGTTGCCGGCTTGGATGCAGAGTTGCCAACTTTCGTGGGAAGAAACTCTCTAGATAGACGTACAAAAATCACCAGTCTATTTCAAATGAAATCTAGACAGATTAAAATAGAATATTTGCTTTTCCTGCATATTATTAATATTAGTCATTACATTTGTGTTATCTCATTTATAAATACATCTGCCTGGGACTAAAACAGGTAAAATTAAAATTTGAAAAACCTCACCAAAAATAATTTAACAACGTATTTGTTAAACATGCTGTGTAATGGATACAAATAGTTTTCTAAAGAATAGTTTTCCAAATCTTCCCTTACGACGGGTCAAACCTTATTTTCATTCCCGCAAGAGAGGTCCGACTTGACTGCCTATAACAGATAATCACATGCAGTAAAACATCTTTACTACTATATAAATTGTGTTTGTTTGTCCTTCTTTCACGTCAAAACGGAGCAACGGATCGGCGTGTGTGAATTTTTTGCACAGATATAGTTGAATGGTCGGAGAGTCACATAGGCTACTTTTTATTCCAGGAAAATATCTCAGTCCTTCAGGAAAATTCTTATTGTAAATAGGTACTGGATTAAGCTTTTCTTAGGATTGATTACTGCATTAAAAAAAGCATTGTTAAAAATTTTCCTAATTTCTCCTTTCTTTTTTGTCTATGGGCTGTAAACATTTCGTTCCAAAAAGCCGTAGTGGCTCAGTGGATAGAGTTATTCCAAGTAGGTCCCCAGTGACCCAGTGGATAGATATATATCAAGTGGGGCCGCAGTGACCCAGTGGTTAGATATATATCAAGTGGGGCCGCAGTGACTCAGTGGATAGATATATATCAAGTGGGGCCGCAGTAGCTCAGTGGCAAGAGCACCCAATAAGGGGGCCGCAGAAGCTCAGTGGCTAGAGAACCCAATAAGGGCGCCACAGAAGCTCAGGGGTAGAGAACCCAATAGTGAGGCCGCATAAACTCAATGGGTAGAGAACCCAATAGTGGCTTAGTGTCACAACTTCATTATTTATCCCTATAAACACGCGCGTGAAGCCACGGGTAAAAGCTAGTGTAATATAAATCCTAAGATATTCTCCTGATTTCTCCAGGTTTAAGTCACATATTCCAATGAAATCAACAATCCTGAAGGCACTAAAATGCGTGAATCTGATCAAATAAAAAACAAATTTTCAGTCTTCTTTCAAATCACTACATATACCAACATATTTTTTTTTTACAGGAAGCACTAACTTTCCGACTTGTCGCAGACATGTAAATTTTGTTGTAGGTCGTCGGCTATCAATACTAGACGTGTTTGATGGAAGATAGCGTCACAAGTGTCGTCTGGTGTTGATATTCGTCCAGCAGCTTCTCCCTGTGCAGAAAATCTCGACGAGCCACCAATGTCGGAAAGAGCATTAGACTGATTACGTCAGCGATTTTGAGAATTAGCCATCAGGCAAGTACTCTGGAAAATGCAATAGTCGCACCGTTACGGATATGACTTATGGTCATGCCCGCATATGAACGGACTAGGAGCGTAGCTGAAATTATAGTTAATGGTAGAGCTTTTATTGTAACTGCGGGGGTTAATTATGGCTTGTGAAACTAGTATAACAACAAAGCATTTGCAATTTGCATGATACTGAATGATTAAACACGGGAGAGCTACTATAATTGATATTAATTTAAGTCACAACGTTGTTGACACGCCTTGTTAATTAGTTATCTACTATGGACAGTCCCCACCTTATGCTTGACGCCGGAGGCTGTATCTAGCTGATCAGTTGACGGCGATCGGACACACTCGTGTTGTGATCTTCCCTGGCTGCGGGTCGGATGCCAAAAGACGCCGGTCCCTGCCTTGAAGATGCCTACATCGGTGTGTCGTGTGGGCATCCATGTCCCCAATCGCTGGTTTGTGGAGAGGGGAGGGGGGGTGTTTGCAAGCGGCCTCGCCCGGTGGATAAGTTGTCGCAATTTACTGAAAGTTGTACTGACGGGTTTTATGTGTGGATTTCCTAGTTAAGGCTCTTCTACGCGATCATAACAGCACCTAAAGACTGGAGTTGTAGTGCGACACGTTCTGGATCATCTTACGAAATCACTAGGGGTAGTGAAATTTCGCGGAAAAGATATCAAGACAAGTTATATTTCAAAACACTGTACGGTGGTTTACCTATCTTGATTGGCTGAATTACTTTTTGACACGTGTTAATTGTCTGCATACGAATCACGTAGGAGTCGTGCTGATTTTTCTGAATTCCGACTGACCCTGTCAAATATGAAAACACCTTCTCAAGCAGACAACAACCAATGGCAATAGACAAACTGCTTTGGGTGATTATTGTATTGAATTATACCGTGTACTTGTATTTTTTCGCGAAAAAATCACTAGCTCTAGAAATCACCAGTGCTGGTGAGAACTTTTCCAAGTTGGCAACTCTGCTCGGACGACGGTTTTGGAAGAGAATAAGTGGCCGGGTAGGACAGAAGGGGCTCCCCACCCCCCAATACACGCGGACTCTGAACGGCCGGGGGGGGGGGGTCAACACTCCCACCCTCAACACCATCCACGGGCCATAAGTCCACATTAGGCGTCCGCGCGTGGAGAGTAATTAAGTTTAATCGCGAACTGGCAAGTGAAATATCTGCCCCCATTATCAGCCGCGCTTCCGAGCGCGGTCTACGCGCTGCGTAATCGGGAAAGTGGAATGCGCTGAAATAAACAGTTTCGTGTTTACGAGAAACAAGTTAAAAGCCTGCCCGATTATTAGTTTATCGTCTTTCCGGTTAATCTTATCAAACAGTACATGTATGGTATACGGGTTACGAAAACTGGCGGCCGTCCAAAATTTAATTTTTGTGTTATCCCAATTACTTGTAGCGTGGTTGATTTTATCAAATGTTTTACAGGCCTCAGGGGAAAATACCACATTTTCAGGATTTGCGTTCAAATGCAGTTATCAAGATTAAAATATACTTCGTAGAAAAAATCCAATATTAATAAATTTTTTTCGTGATTTACAACGTATTTCACATGCCTAACGAAAAATAAGAACATATTTCAACTTAAGCTTTAGTATTATCTATAAGCTGTTGACGGTAAGCTGAGCACTTTTGAAAACGTTCCTTAAAATATATTTGTGCGCATATTGTATGTTCTTCCAACATGTGTAAATTTAACATTGCAGTGGACCTTATCACTTTATTCATTCGTCGGTCAAGTAAAGTTGTAAAATTATTACAAAAGTAAATATTTTACAAATTTACTAATTCTTATCCTTATATACATTTTTAAAAAAACCCGGAAAGTAAAAGAAATGGTTGTACTATTCACAAATATTTACCTAACGCCCTTAATTCAACGGTAAGTCCTGGAACTACTTTCTGTCCGTCCTTGCCAACTTTACTGGGAGCATGCCGATCAGTTGTGGCCGTTAAAATACACGCAGGTTGGGTAAGATTTATTCAACTCAGGTTGGGGAGTTCGGTGCTTTTAGCTGGGCAACTGAAAAATTTTCGTCGTCAGAGTGCACTGGTATTCAGTATGTACTACGTTTTTACGTTTTGCATGTAAGTAAATGAGATGGTTTCAATTTTCATAAAACAAATATAATCCTGGAAAATCTTCCCGTTTCTATTGTTGGAACTTACGTACATAATAAAATTTTTTATAGGCTGTTCACGGTTAAACAAGCACTTTCGAAAGCCCTGCTTACGATTTAGTTGTATGCACATTGTGTATTCTTTCACCTTATGTAAAATTAACAAATTTCATGGGCCTCGCTTCTTTATTCATGCATCAGTCTATTGAAACAATAAAATTATTAGAAAAATAGGCCTAAATATTTTACAAATCTCCTAATTTTTACTCTCCGATGCATAAGAAACAGAAAGCGAAGGAAATAATTTAAGTTATCACAAATGGTTACCTAACACTTTGTATTCTATATTATGATATGGAACTACTTTCACTCCATCGTTACCAACTTTACTGGGCACATGTCACTCAGTGTGCCCGATAAAATATATGCAGATAGGAGCAGTGACTTTTTTCTAAGATTGATTCAAAATGTGCTCATTTTATCGTGAACAGCCTCTAATAGCACTGGAGTGGAGATATAACGAAATATATCCACATTATGTTTAGTATTCTATCGTAAAACTGGAATTAGCAAAACGTTAGCCTACACGATTACTTCTTTTTTAAACATGACAACTGACTCGGAAAATAAATAAAATTGTTTGAATATATTTTTTAGGCATTTCGCGTGCAGTTTTCATAAAGCAAAGGATAAAAGTGTAAAGTTCCTTTTGCTGATGACTATATTTATTTCGCACTTAAATCCGTAACGGTTTTTTTTTTTTTTTTTTTTTTTTTTCAAATAAGTTTGCTTGCGAACGCTCGATGCCAAAGACTGTTTTGTACCTTTACTGTTTGTCCTTGTAAACACCATTGGAGTGCGTGAATAATAGTTGCGTGACAGTAAAATGATCCAATCACGAAAGTGGATCTGAGCTCTAGTGTTTTGGGATACAAGGTGTCCCGAAATCTTCCCGCGAACAACGGGTGGCCTCTGTTAATAATTAACATTTTGGCTGAGGCAAGCGTAGAACACAATGAGAGCCGAAAACGAACTTCCACGCGCAAACAAATATAATTTGTTTCGTTTGCCGCCATCTGGAAAGCGACCTCTTTGAAACAGCAGCACACCTAGCGGCGCCTATGCCAAACTCTCCAATAAGGAGTCTCGTTTTGTTACAACCTGAGTAGTGTGATGCGTCACTCTCGAGTCCAGTGGCACTTATTGTATTTTACGTAAACTAAATTAGTTGTGTTTGTAAGCCATTATAGGCAGCTTACCTTTATTTGCAGTCCCAGTGTATAATTATTTATTTTGTGTGTTATAGTTCATACATTTCATGTTCTGTGAGCCAACTTCGATGTATGAGTTGCCAGGGAATTGTTGATTTTGTATATTACAGCAGTACTAAATCGAGATTAATTTTTATTTTAATGTTATATTTTATTTTAGTCGGATGGAATATTTACCATGATTTATCATTTACAAATACTGGCTTCAACCGATATTTCAGTCACTCATTTGGTAAGTCTATTTATTATACTGATCAAAACAGGAGTTATTTCGTGGTTGTGGTTTATTTTTCGCCCCAATAGTCCTGAAGATAAATTCTCAAGAATAATTCTAGCCGAGGTCTAATCATTCATATTTGTGATTATTTAAAACGTACAGACGGACCTACAACTTTATGGTTCCCGTACAGTAGAATAAACCCTAGGAATGGGCAGTTATTATATTTTTAAAAGGGCGATTTTTAGAGCGCTCGATAATTCGTGAACATCCCGTAGATTGTACTTCGTCGGTTCGATCTCCGCTCCCCGAGTGTTTGTGTGTTTGCGTGTGTTTGTTGTGGCAGAAGGAGCGCGTGGAGACAGCAGCTCGGATGAACTGGTCGATAATCTCGACAAGCGTTCTAGCCATTAGCGTGTGAGGGGGCGCTGGTAACGGCGGGTACATCACCCAAGACGGCTTGGGGGAGCTGAAGAGATGATGAGATTATATTACGGCAATTATTCCTCTTTGCATATCACGCGCAGCTTGTTGCTTGCTTGCCAGGGGAAACACTCGCAAAATGTCCCCAGCTGCAGAACTTACCTAGCGGCAAGTTGTTCATCCTCGATTATTGTACAGCTTTTTATCATACTTCCAAGGGCAGAACCGAAGTCGCTTTAAGGTGGCCGCCTGAGCAGGCTCGCCGAGCGGTGTGCAGAGCTCCAGCAGAAAACGTTTCATTTAAAAACCCGTTCAACGTGCCTGATGCCCGGTTCCACCATCGTTGTTAGAAACTTGACCCGAGATCGGATCTAGGATCAACGCAGAAAACTGTTGTACCATTCGAGTTCAGAGCTGGACTGGAGATCGAGATGAAGTTCATTTTGAACAGTCGAAATTGGTGGTTTGAAATCTCGATCCGAGATCAGCTGCCATCGTCGACAAATGTAGTTTGAAATTACGCCAACAGATAGGACTACGTTCTATTGTTTTCTTGAGAAATTAAAATAACATTATACGCACTTGAACATTATTCAGTAAAATTCGTACAACAATAATTTACTTAAAACAGATCAAACATCTATAGTGAAAAATACGCCTAGTTCCATGTCGTCATATATTACGAACCAATAGCAAAAGTTGTCTCATACTTAATCTCTATCTCTCACTTTAGAATCAATCGGAGATCCATAATCATGAAATTTCGTTGGTGCAAAACTTACACTGGAACCAAGATCAAACTGGATCCTGGTTCAGAACTAGGATCATTCGATCTCGGATCGGGGAAGATGTTTGTGCAACCGGGCATTAGTCTAGGCCCGCTTACGAATAGCACGTCTGTATACGTTTTTCGGTGGCTACCTTTCTCTCTAAAGCATGCTTCTGTGAAACGTGAAAATTGGCCAAACGGGTGTTTCCACGGTCATTTTTAGGTACGAACATTCCGGTACAAAACATTAAAAATGCAACACGGACAAGCATCAAACCTTTATATTTATTACTACGACATAAAATGGCAGGGTCTGCGCTGAAAGTCTCATAGAGGCGCGTTATCGACGGCAAGACTGCACACCACTTCAGTGCTTTGCGCGTAGAGGCGATGAGAGACTTAACGCCCATGTCTCGGTCGCCCCTAGCGCTCCCACGCTTCTAGGCATCAGAAGTGCAAAATTGCTTCAACTAGGTGGCCACCTTAACATCGCCAGTTATCACTAATTGTATTAGCGTAATTACATTATACCGTTAGATAATGTGTAAGAATACATAGACTTGTATTTAGCACTTTAGAAATAAACCTTTGGAAAATGTCAGTTCCTACCTGCATATAATTTAACGACGGAAAGTTCCATTCTTTAACGTTGAAAATACGTGCAAACCTTACATCGTGAATACTGCAGTTTGCGTGTTGTTGGAAATAAAATGCAGTCACTTCTGGCAGCCTTTAGCACTCAATTGCTAGGTGTATTTCGCGAAAATATTTATGGCCATGCTAGACTTCAATATCCTATGTCCACAACCGCAACCACAACTTCCTTTAGTTATGGGCCGTGCGTCTACACGAGAAGATATTTTCTTATTTGACTGGACCAATCGTAATAAAGTACTCCGTTACTGAAGGTCCAAGATTCGCGGACAGACACTTGAGGCCGGGGACATATGAAATCATCCAACCACGATAGTGCATATGAACAAAAGTGTTTTGGAGTTCAACTGGTCTTGAAATCTTTTCGCAGGAAACACCTGTCCCTGGTAATCTCCCATTGTTCATGTGGTTTGACACTCGTGCACTAACATGAAGTCAAGAAGCAGCGCCCACGTGCCTCGAGTTTATTAGCGTGTTCCAATTACTGCACTGGGCTGCACTCAGTGCGCGCGGCCGAGTGCCGCGTGTTCCGATTACCGAAAACCGCAATGAGTGCTGTTGATTTTTCGTGTTACAATTCCGAGCTGCGCTGGAAAAGTGCGCTCTGGGTGCGGGTTTTGCTGCGCCGGTGCGGCAATATCAGAGCAATATGGCAGCGACCTGTCATTATGTAAACAACAAGAAAATTATTGAAATGTTGGAAATTCGCAATACCTAGCAGTTAGGCAGCTGAATAATACGTAATAGTTAATATGGAAAAAATATTGTGTTGGTATATCGACGATATAATTTGTCATTACAGCGACGATGAGGATAATTTCACCCAGTGACTCGTGCACGTATTTGCCGACAAGTTCACAAAGAGAAATTGAAGAAACTTATCGTTACGGAATTTCGTAAATCTAAATTCAAAATGGGGTTTGGCTGTGTTGGGGATATGGTCGTTTGTTTTGCGTGAATACGTCCACGTTGACTCGCTCGATTGCCTTGGTGTATTTTTTACGTTCCGGGCACCGATTCACTCGATCATATGGGGTTTTATTGGTATTGCTGGATTGCCTTTTAGTTGCTCTTTCCAACGGTATACGATTTATGTATTTCGACTAGGCATTTTTACGATTTTTCTTGACTTTTTCATTAAACTCATACAATTTCACAATAACCACGCCACAAAAAAGTTTTTATACACGCAATCGATTGATCTTGACGAGAACTGTCGATTAAAACTGAAATGAGCGTCGTAGATTCTCCTAGTCAAAATTTATAGTACGCCGAAGTTATGAGACGCGGCGAAACGAACTCAAAATTGCGCCCATCCTTTTCCAATTCTCCCGCCGCCAACGATGCTTCGCAGTCCTCACTCAACGCAGCATATTCTTTGATCCTTTGGCAATCGAGTGAGTGGTGTAACTGAGTTTTGAATGTAGACGATATATTCGGAGCTACAATGCCAAACTGTATCCCCCGATTTGGTTATCACTGAATTCTCTGGACTGCCTCTCACTATGGTTGCAAATTTAAAGACGTATTCACGTAATAAAAAAAAATATATGGTGTCGCAAATGTTTTGCACTTCTTTCGCGGCGTGTTCCAGTTGCCGGTGCTTTCATAATATACATTCGTTTCTGGAAACCACGTGACACATGCGCTTTTCTAGTTTCAAGTGCAATCAGTTGGAAGACGCCGCAGGCGCTCGTCCTCATGGCACGCCAGTTCCGTTCGCCTTCGCGTTATGCAACTTGCTGTGCTCGTAAGTACGTGAAGTTGTGGTCTCCCGGCGATCTTTTGCTAACTTCTATTTCAATTTTAAAATAGTAGATACATTTTCCGAATATTTTGCTACTTGCTAGGATTCCTTGTTTATATTAGCCCATAAATGCCGAGGTTTGAATTTCGACATGTAGTTTAAAAACACCTTTTGTGTATATACGTACACAAAACTTTTATTTTTTTGTACACATTATTTAAATGATTGACCTCTTATTATTAAAGAATTACTCACGTTAAATCCCACCGCACAGACAAAACGACTTTAACACAAACCATCGTATTAGAAGCACGTAACTATTGCTTTAGACCTATTTCACTAGTAGCATTTGACGTTAATCATTCTTGCGCTAAAATGTATTTCTCATTTCTTTTGTCAATTTTTTCCCGTACAGGTGAGAAACTTTACCCGAAAAAAAAAATTGCTGCTATTTAAGTTACGTCTAGCTGTGCACAGTGGGTGGAAAAAAGAGCAAACCACATTTTACGTTTTTTTTTTTTTTAGACTGACATGGATAACACAGGTGTTAGAATAAAAAAAGTACTTGGTTTGAAAGAAATTCTATTTTATATTTGTTTACGTATTCGTTTTCCGTATATTTTCTGTTATATCAAATTTAACATCTCCGCACATCTTTTTGGATTTTTCACCCCTGATCATTAAGTTATTTTACTATAAATTTTGCTGGTATATACGTCGCACTGAAAAAACAAACAAGGAGAAGACTGAAGAGCGCACTATATTCATGAAGAACTGTGTGCGATTTGCAATAACCACATTACTCGTAAGCAAAAAAAAAGTTTTATGTGTTAATAAACCTTTCCTGTGTGTATTCGCTTCAACTAAATACTAATACTATTACCACTTATATTTTAGGTAAAACAAAACCAAGTTTCAGCAATCAGTGGCCTAAATAAATTATCAGAATAAACTAAACAAAACAAATTCATTTAAGAAATCCTTTAGGATGTAAACATTTTCAACTATTAACGGCAATGGAAAGGTCTCGGAAACCGCTAATTCATAAAACCAAGAACATTTAAACGTATATAGATTTTTGATGGAGTAAGAAGGATACCAACCCATTAGTAAAAATACCAAAATAACTGTTTTTGAAATTAACGGAATCATATTATCTTCTACTCATCAGTACTGAAATTTTTGTATCGTGGTGACTGGATAAAATATTCTTTAACAACATTTTCTAACAGGAGCGTTTAAGAAGATGAAATTCAGTAAAAATTGAAAAGTGCGTTTTTTTTTTAATTTTGTAACTATAAAGTTCTACTTGTCAACATTTCATACATTTTAAAACAATATTTTTTGCTTACATGCTGATTTTGTTGTTTCTATATATCATTATTCGAAAACCAGTCAACAAATCCAAACATTGTATCAACTATTGCTGTATGAAATGGGGTTTTTTAAAATTCAAATACACTGTCACTGCAAAAAAAAATATGGAAATATATTGAATAGTTACAGTAAATATCTCGAAAAATAAAGCATAGTGAGAACTATTCGTAACCATTGATGTAAAAAGTTTTTTACAATTTTGTGTCGACGTATTCTGATACGGTAGTCTTTTCCCTTACGAAATAGACAATAAAACGAGGAAATCATATAGATGAAGGATGAGGTCTCCTCAAAATCAATAATACGCTGCATACCAGCACAAATATATTTTTTTAAATTCTTATAATATATCAAACTATAAAAAATCGGATTCGCGAAACCCAGTAATTGAATCGCAACAAAATTATATAATAAATCGTAAAATGAGGAGAAATGAAGCACTTGTCTAATAAGAATTAAGGAAAACATTTTAAAAAAACTCCTGGTATTCACCGTAGAACACTGGCACCAATAGTCACTTTAAAAAAAGGATAATTAACAGAAAATAAAATTTTGCTAAGCGCTACACTGAATAAGAAAACATGAGTAATATATTTTAAGATCAAATAATTAAATATGAGTTAACAAACATAAAACAACGTCAAAGAATGGCGCAAGAAAAAAAAAACTATAAATGAGATAAATAGCGACGACTAACAATTCTAAAAACTCTCAAAAGAGCGAGTAATCGACTACAATGTTTCCGAAACTGCGATCCACTCCCATAGTGAAATGATGATGATAATAATAAAATTAATTTTTTCCCTTTAGCTTTTGAATTGAAGCTCGAAAATAAAATAATAGATATAAGGTTCCAGTTTTTAAAGGGAAAAAAAAATCTGTGTGGAATATTAGACAACAAAGAAAAATGCAAAATGGCCACCGAATAAGTGTTCATAGAAAAGAAACTGCTGTATCCGCTGACATTGAAAGTGTATACGTGTTTAGGTGGGCCTATTCGCATTGTTTCGTACATTAGCGTCCCCAGCTAAGTTTCTGAAGTAACCACAGGAATTAATCTCGCGTCCCCATGAGAGATGATTAAACTCTGAAAAAATCCTCGGGCACGGCTAAATGTGGCTGGCAGAACGAGAAAAATTTCTCGCCCTAGGCGGTATTATTAAAATTTATTCTTTTCGGGGAGAAAGCCCCACGCCGGGAGGTCACAGCGAATTTGTCGCCGTCTGTTTCCTCCCACCGTCGTTTAGCGTTCCTTTTGTGTCGTCGCGCCCTCCTGCACCGTCCGTGGTAAGGAAACGGGGGAAAAGTGAGAAAGTAAGAAAAAATGGAGGGGTTGTTTGATAGGGATTGCAGAAAAAGTGCGCCCTAGCGAGATCTTCGCTACACCCTTCTCTTCAAAAGTTAGTCGTCCGGGCATTTTTTTTTTTGTAAATTCGTTGTTTGCGCGTTTACGTTCATCTTGACAAATAGAGATACCCTGGGTGTACGACCTTTTGCCAGGAAAGGCAAAAAAATAAAAATTAAAAAAATTTATCTAAGCCCGTACATTTTCGTTGTTATCATATTAAGAGAAAAAAGTCATGAAAATGGTTTTTTTTATTTTTATCTTGCCTGTGCAGTTTCCTTAAGGGCCTTGCCTAGCGGCTGGCAGCTACGGAATTTAGATAGGAAATCCCATGTTAAGGAAATTTCGTCTCAGTTCGTCAATTTTAAAGATAAGCTTTTCAAACAAAATGTAGTCTTCGTGAATTTTTCAGGAAAAGTTCGCTACAGTGGAGATGTCTCTATAACATGTATAGTCTGTTTGCAAGGAATTTTTAAAAATTTATGTTTTACAAAAAAAATAGTATATATTGCCTGTCTATATTGAAAATATTCGCTTGTAGAGATATTCTCTTTTTAAAAAAATCCGCGAACAATACATTTCGTTTGAGACACTTATCTTTAAAATTAATGCGCTGAGGTGAAATTCCCGTAACATGGTGATTTCCTATCTAAATTTCTCAGCTGCCAGCCAGTAGGCAGCCCCCTTGAGAAAAGTCAATCCGCACGGTCGTAGTTTAATTTGTGGGCTTTCGTCGCGCGTAATAAAATACCACCGTTACATACGTGAAGTATACAGGAAGGCGTAACGACGGAAGCACTGAGCGCTAGTTCAGCGCCTTGCGCGTAGGAGCGACGGGGCGCTGGTCGCGCATATTATTGTCGCCCTTATCGTTGTGTCCGTGCTCTTAAGGGCGTTGACCACGAAGAATTTGTTATATATATTTGTACCACTTAACTGCTCAACTTTCAGACCTTACCTGTAATCACTATTTCCTCAAGAAAACTGTTCACGATGAAGCCAGCACTTTTGGAATCAACCTTAGTAAAATGTCACTGCTCCTGCGTGGGATACATTTTAACGGGCTAAAGGCCAGTCTACAATTGATTTAGCACTGAATATAGCACACGCACAGAAATTTGAATGCAGGTTTTGGAATGGCGCTACCTACAATCACGCATAGTACACTCACAGAAAATTTAGCACAGAATCCACGCACAGGAATTTGACCAATATCCCATCATTCATGTGCGTGTGCGCCGTGCGCCGTGCGTGGCCAATCAGAACGTCGATACCACCGAGTTCACGTGGCGATCAAAATGGCTGCAAAAGTAATGAATTTGACAATTACTTGGAGAGTTTGGTGCCATAAAAACATTTGTTTGTTTTGATTGAAGTTGTTACTGTACAAGCGATATATGTTAAGATGAACGGTATAACGTATTATAGTTCTACAAATTACACGAGCAGCAAAGTAGACAGCTGTTGAGAATATTCTTTTTCATGCCAGTGTGACCAGCACACACACACACACACACACACACGAAACTTACCGAGCATAGTTTCTTTCATTTTCACGTCTGTTTGGTTTAAATATCCGTCGGTTGTGTGCGTGTGCTAGTTTGGTTGTAGGCTTTCAGATTCGAGCTGTGCGTGTGTTCTGTGCTATCCGACATGCTGTTTGTGTGCTAAATCAATTGTAGGCTGGCCTTTACTGAGTGACATGCGCACAGTAGAGTTGGTAACGTGGGAAGGGAAGTAGTCCCATACCTTGACGTCAAATAAAAAGTGTTTGATAACCATTTGTGATGACATAATTGTTTCTTTCCCTTTTTGTTTTTTGATGCATTGAAGTGTAAGAATGGACATATTTGTAAAATATGCAATTTTAAAAATAATTTCACAGTTTCACTTGACCGACGCATGAATAAAATGATGAGTCCAATGGAAATGTTCGTTTTATGTAACGCGGAAGAGTACACAACGTGCATGCGAGTAAATCTTTAGCAGAGCTTTCGAAATTGCTTATTGTATCGTGAACAGCCCGTAGTAAAAATATTCGAGCTTATAGTTTTTGTATAAATACGTGTAAAAATCGCGATTCTGCTGCTTTAGAAAGGTATAAATAATGAAAACAACCTTATGTGGAGAAATGAGATAATTTACACTTAAATAATATGCTAAGGTGTACTTCAAGATGTTAATAAAATCGTACAAGAAATCTTTGTTTTTCAATTTCAATACTTGCTGAATATAACGAAATGGCTACATATGTTTGATTGGTGGCTGCCCCTGAATTTTTATGAGATAACTTTTGCCAAGCATACTGTGAAATGAATTAAGAAATTATCTTTCAGTTGCTCTTGTTAAAAATTTCTGCGAACAGTTTGGTTAATTTTATTTGTAAATAGCATAAACCTTAAAATTTTGACATTGATATGTAATTTTGAAAAAACCCTTCCGATCGAAAAAAAAAATATCTGATGAAAATATAGTTCTAGATAATCTCTACAAGTAGGATAGTATGTGGCACAAACATAGTCTAAATATAAGGTAGACCCATCTCGCTGGCTGCGCACAACCAATCTCCGTGTCCCAACATTGAACTGCTGTTCTACCAACACGTCTAGCGAAAACGGCATGGTTTGGATTTTAGGTTAGAAAACTGTTTCGTAAACTAATGCTTTGAGAGGTATGTATACTTTGTCTAACCGATTTGTAGTGAAATTTGAACAAATTCAAATTTTTGACAGTATTTTATTCGTATAATAGTGCCTATCATTTAAAAATGAAGATATAAACAAACACTTTCGTCAGTGTTGACCACGTGACTATGCCAGTTGTGCACGATTGGGTTAGGTCAATTCTACCTCATATTTAGTCTGTGGGTACAAATATAAAATAACGAATCGTACCATAGCCAACGTCATTAAGGCCCCCGACCGCCTGGTGCTTGAATTGCGTTACAGAGTGTTAGTAATATACGTTTTAGTGATTCAAGTTTTTCTGCGAAACTATGAGTACTCCAAAGTGACTAAAAACTGCTTTTCAAAAGTCTTTTGTCTCAAAATATGCGCGTCAGATACATACAAAAATTCTCGAGGGCTCTGCACTGAACCTTCCTGCAGACTTTAGACCAATAAAATAATAGGGCTCACCGCTGTAAGTCCAAAGTGTCTGAATGGGGTCTACTTACGAATAGCATTTAAGAATCGTTACGCGTCTGTATACGTTTTCCAGTTCCTCCATTTCTCTCTAAAGCATGTTTCTGTGATAGTGAAAATGGCCCAAACGGGTGTTTTCACGCTCATTTCCAGGTATAAAAATTCCGGTATAGAACATTAAAAATGAAATAAGGACGAGCATCAAACCTTTAGTTTTGATATTACGTTATAAAATGGTAGAGTCTGCGCTGAAATTATCATAGAGGCGCGTTATCGAAGGCAAGACTGCGCGCCAGTTCAGTGTTTTGCGCCTAGAGGCGATGAGTAGGGAGACCCGAATTTCGCGAAAAGATCTTTGCACATGCTAGCTTCCAATACCCTACAACCGTACCAACAGTTTCCTTTCACTTATTGGCGGCGTGTTTCTGTGAGAAGACATTTTCTTAGTTGACTGGCCAATCAGAATTAAATTACTCCGATACTATACGCCTCTGATTCGCGGGTAGACGTGGAATATCTAGATCACTCAGTCACAAAAGTGGATATGAGCTAAAGGGTTATGAAATACAACTAGTCGTGAAATATTTTCGCTAAATTCGGGTGCCCCTAGCGATGAGAGAGTTGGTATGCATGTCTCGGTCGCATCTAGTGCTCCTGCGCTTTTAGTCCTCAGACGTGCAAAATTCTTTCAGCCATTCGGCCATCTTAAGGCCACGATCCTTCATTTCTACATCTTTTGCGAGAATTAATTTTTTGTACCCAAACGGGAGCCGACATTGTAAAATCCTCGTACAGTTTTGTTCAAATTGTTTTTATTATGTAGTCTAATTTTTTCAACATAGAAAACTGTATAATGTGAACAAATTATTAAATAAACAAAATTTTCGTTAATTAATTAATTGTATAAAAGTATGCCCTTTTTTGCTGGAAAAATTACAGTACATAATGAAAACAATTTTTATCAAATAAGTATAAGAAGATTTTACAATATCGGCTCCCGTTTAGGTACAAAAAATTAATTCTCGTAAAAGCTGTAGAAATGAAGGATCGCGACCTTTAACCCGCCAACACGTCTTCTCTTAATGGAAATAACTTTTTTGTTTTGCCATCATCCTAGCGAGAACTCTTTTTCGTTTCTTTTCCTCTCGGAGCGATTCCCAGACTCCAGGCTGGCGTCGTTCGTAGCTCCGGCGCCGTTCAACGTCGTTACCTGCAAGTGGATTACGTCGGGACTGTGAAGGCGAATTTTCGATTCGTGCCGCCCTCTTATTTGTGAAACTTCCTTCCCCCCCCCCCAGGGCCCCTCAATTTATTACAGATTGTTCACGATAAAGCGAGCACTTTGGAAATCAGCCTATGAGAAATATTACTGCCCGTGCCTGGGTGTATCTTAACGGGCGCACTGCCATGAGCCCTCGTAAGTTGGTAACAACGGAAATGAATTAATCCCATGTCTCATCACCGAATTAAAATTGCTATGGAAACATTTTAGAATGCTGAAATTACTTGTTTTACTGTCTGTATTTTATGCATTAGGTCTATGAATGAGCGAAATGGTAAAATATTTACTTTTCTAATAATTTCACAGTTTTTCTTGACCCACGCATTATTAATAAAGTGCGCAGGCCCATGGCAATATTAATTCTACATATGGCGTAAGTATACGGAGTGTGCGTGTAAGTAGATCTTCGGCAGGGCTTTCAAAAGTGCTCACTTTACAGTGAACAGCGTTTAGGAGGAAATAGTACCTGCGGAAGTGGCGGGGCACTTCATAGCCAAACCTTCCGGTATACGGAAATTTTGTTCTGTGCACTGTGTTATGAAATAACATTGTTCGTCGTTTCATACGTGAAAGGGGCTAAGGGCGCAGCTGAATAATGAGTCATGATTAGGTAGAGCACAACAGTAAATGTTAGGGTTTATTGAACATGATGATCATACAATAACTAATTACGTGATTATTAATCGGGTGAGCTTAAATGGAGCATCATATCACTAACTACATATGTTAGAATTATTTACCACACCCCACTCTTAGTAAAATCTAATTGAATAGTCCACACCTTATTCACGTTGCCGAAAGTTGTTTCTGAGAGGAGGTTAGCGACGGCCGGACATACCCATCTCCATACCCTTCTCGTTGTGGTGGTCCGACGACAAAAGACGCCCCGCCCAGTGTTACGTTGGCCTATATCGGGAGCGTTGTTTAACATATTCGGCCTCGGTTATTGGCCGGTTGAGGGGTTTCTGCAACTATCGTCGCAAGGTGATTACTGCAATCACGCTCGCGCCCTGGTTCAATGTTTGAAGGCGTGATCAGGCAGGCCGTCTACCTAAAGCTTGATCACTTCATAACAATTGGCTGCAATCTACGAATCGGTAAATTGTGAGAACCTGAAAAATCTAACTGGCTAATTCTAGGGCCGTCACACTTCGCTTGTTACCAAGCGATATGAATAAGAAAAGCACGAATAGACTGTTCAAAATTGACTGGACGCTTTCGAAATGAGCCTTTGAAAATTTTCATAGCCCCTACCTCAGTGTATTTTATCGGTCACAGTGACTGGAATGTGTCCAATATAGTTTGTAACAAAAAAGGGAAACTTGTTCCATGTTTCAACGTTTGATTTAAAGTATTAGGTCAACATTTTTGTGAATACTAATATTATTTATTTTTATTTCTGTTTTTTGACCCACATAAATGTAATAACTGGGAAATTTGAAGTATATTCGTTTTTTAAATAATTTTACAGCTTTACTTGACCAACACATGAATAAAGTGAAGAAACCCCTGGAAATATTAATTTTACATATGGCGGATGAATACCGGTACACAATGCACGCGAAAATATTTGTTAAGCAGAGCTTTCAAAAGTACTTAGTTTAGCATGGACAGCCTGTAGGTATAAACTCACGAAACATATTTTCTGATTTAACAACCATAGAGAACTTAAGATATTAATAGGGATAATCTGGCAGTTTCTAAAGAGAATGCCCTTTTTCTTAGATCAAATAGGTTTGTTAACAGGTAGGTATGCCTTATAGTTAGCGATAGTTTGCCAGTGTAGCGTATTTTTACATTTATGATTAGACAGTATATTTTTATATTTTCCACACAGCTCAGCTAGTTCCTCCAAATATCACTGGTGTACATGATTTGAGTTGATAAATTTACTTTGTCCGAGTTAAGTGTGGCAATAACTTCACTGCAGACGACAGTCAATGACGAAAATGAACACATCCTGAGACGCAAGTAAAACATTTTGAAACCTTACATGCAGGCCTAGCCAGCTTTTCCGTGATATATTAGAGTATTTACGTATAGGGTTTATGTATGTCTTAGAGATATACACATAGGTTGGCATATTCGAGCTCTAGATAGAAAGTGAGACATACTTTGGAGGTGACAACAAAGCTATTGCTACAAATGAAACCCGACATCGATGCTGCATGCACCTTGAGAAGATAACATACCCAAAACCTCACGGAAACCAATGTATGTAGGTGACACATCTAGTGATGGGTAGAATCGAATATTTCATAGAAATAGTAGGTCTGTGGACAAGGGCTGTGGGCGAAAGATGAAAGGCTTGGCTATCATCTTGGATCCACCATATTGTTTCCGGCCGCCATCATGTTTCTGTTGGCATCTTGTTTCCAGCCACCATGTTGTATTTGTCCACCATTTTGTTTTTATGCTCTATCATTACATCTTGTTTCTTCATGCTCTGTCTTTCCATCTTCTCTCTCTCTCTCTCATTCTATATTGTCTTTTATCCTCCCTTCCCCCCCCCCAAGTACTCGTTATTGTCGCCTTATTCGCCTACCCCATAAACATGTAATCACATATACTTAATTTAAACATTTGTTCCAACATATGTTCTGATAGCTCAGTTGGTTAGGGCATCAACCATGCTGGCGACCATAAGGTCCAGCAGTTCGATATTCCACCCCTCCACTAGATTTTTTTAATCAGTGAAAAAAAAAATACAGCACTCCTGGTTGTCGCTCGACGACTAAAACTACTGTAAACTAGATGGCGGACTACAGTGGCACACAGCAGCACCTCCTAGCAGGTGATGAATAAACTACTGCAGACGTGCCAAGATGGCGGACGACTGTGGCACATACCAGCGCCCCTAGCAGGTGGCCGCCCCTAGCAGGTGGCGAGAGAACTATGCAGATGGCAGGCGAAGAAGGCAACAAGAGACAAAACTGAGGGGAGAAAGGAAAGAGACAAGACGGAATGAGAGAGAGGCAAGATGGAATGGCAGAACATTTATAAACAATATGGAACGACAGACAGCCAAGATATAATGAGAGAGCATGAAAAAACAACACGGAATGACAACGCATGGAAATACGAGACGAAATAATAGAGCGTTAAGTGAAAAACAAAATGGTGGACGGAAACAAGTGACGGCAGGAAACAATATGACGGCAGGAAATAAGATGGCAGATCCAGTATGGCGGCCAATCCTCCGATTCTCAGCCCTCACCCCTTGTCCCAGAACCTACAATTTCTATGCTCTTTCGAGAACAAGCGTGTAACGAACGACGTCCCATTTGCATGAGAACTCGAGTACTGCTAGACGTGAGTACAGATGAATCACTCAGCTAGATCACTCGGATAAAAGTAAATACTTTGGCCACCAATCGAGGTATCTCGAGCCCTCCTAGAAATATATGTATATGTATTTTTTGCATTTTGAACTAGAATCCTCCCATCACTAGACCCACCACTCCCTCCCTTGTCACACAGCATAGTTGAGTGTGTAAATGCTGGTAACGGTAATGTGAGCACTTTTGCAATCAACCTTCGGAAAATGTCACTGCTCATACCTACGTGTATTTTAACATGCACACTAAGTGACATGAACCCAGTGAGGTTGGTGACATTGGAGGGAAAATAATGCTATTCCCTAATGTTGAATTAAAAGGGATTGGTAAACATTTGTCAGTACTACAGCGAATTATTTTTCTTTCTGCTTTTATTACATGCATAGGTGTAAGAACTAGCACGTTTGTTAAATATATTTTTTTTTTCTAAAAAAGATTTTACAGTTCCCCTTAACAGGCGCATGGATAAAGTGATTAGGCCCACAGCAACACTTATTGTATGTATGGTGGAAGGATACACAATGTGTTTATAGGTAGATGTTAAGCAGGGCTTTCGAAAGTGCTCAGTTTACCTTGAACAACCTACAGTAGGGCTGCACTGCACCCACGGCTGTCAACACGGAGGGGGATCCAATGCTCATCAAAGTGGCAGAAGTACGGTGACTGGCGACTGGAGTTGACGGGTCGTTTCGGTCGCAGGACTTGTGTGCAGACACATCCAGTTACCGAACTTCGCTGCTGTGAAGGGCAGCTGCGCGAGGCGGTTACGTTCGCACGCGTCTCCAGCGCTACGGCACAACACCCAGTTGGAGGAGGAAGTTCTGGAACACATCACCGAGGCTCTAGCGCTCATTCCCAGTCAGCTGACAGTAGAGATGAGCTAAACCAGAATTTATCAGGTACACCCCGTACCTGATCCTGTTCCCGGTCGATACCTGCTGCTAATTCCTGTTATTGAGAATACCTGTTATGGGTAAGCAGTGTGCTAGGCCCACAGACTAAAGATGAGGTAGACCGCTTATTCGTCTTCTGCGCATGCACCCAACATTGACCCACCCCAAACCAACACAACTGTCAGTCACATGGTCAACAGTGATGAACATGTTTGTTTACATCTTAATTTTTAAATGACAAGCGCTATTATACTAATAAATTACCTTTACCATTTTAAATTTAATCAAAAGCGATTACAAACTGGATAGGGGAAGTATAAAAACATATCTAAGCATTTGTTTAAAAATATGTTTTCTAACCTAAAATCCAAACCACGAAGTTTTTGCTAGACGTGTTGGCAGAAAAGCAGTTCAATGTTGGGACACGTAGATTGGTTGAGCGCAGCCAGCGAGATCGGTCTACCTCATCTTAAGTCTATGATGACAACAAGTATCTCCGGAAACTAGGAACAGGTATCGACTGTTCTCGCCCAATACCTGTTGCTGATAACAGGTATTGAAAATACTCCCCATCTCTTGCCGACAGTGCGAAGGGTTCTAAATAAAGCGTTGCTACGCCTTAACTCCAAGAGTCACGCGAGATAGGAACAGCTCTTGAAAGTATAAGTATTTTCCTTGCGGTAACCTGCCGTCAGAAATTAAATGCTCGCTACCAACCATGAATCATATTTAATTATATATATATATATATATATATATATATATATATATATATATATATAATATATACGGTGAGGAGTTATCAGTTACGTACGCCGCAGGTAAACACAGTGCCAACTTTGTCGCCAACCTCTAATTCATCACACTGTAACATCATTTTCTGACTTTTTTTCAACTGGACTTTCAGAAGAATATCCCTTTTTACATTAACTTTGCTACTTGTAGCTAAATGCTGTTCAAGGTAAAGTGAGCACTTTTGAAATCAACCGTAGAAAAAAGTCACTGCCTTTGCTTGCATATATTATAGTGCGTGACATACGCCCAGTAAAGTTGGTAACGTTGAATGGAAAATAGTTCCATACCTTAACGTCGAATTAAAAGTGTTAGGTAACTATTTGTGACTACTTAAATTATTTCTTTCCCTTTGTGTTTTTTAATATATCGAAGCGTAAAAAAGAGAAGATTTGTGAAATATGTACTTTTCTAATAATTTCACAGTTTCACTTGACCGACGTATGAATAAAGTGATGAGGCCCATGACAATGTTAGTTTTATATAAAGTGAAAGAAAAATCGTGTATACAAGTAGATCTAAAGAAGGGCTTTCAAAAGTGCTCATTTAACCGTGAACAGCCTTTAGTTATATTTTACGTGTGTGCCTACTGACTTTGACTATTAGTTCTTGAATATAAAAGTATTGACAGCAGAGTCACGTGGTTTCTGTCAGATTTCTTCGCTGCTATTAACTTTGTGTACCCCGTAGGTTCGCTAACAATTTGAACGCACCAGCGCTGCCACTACAGCTAATATGTTGCAGTGAAACGTAATATCCATCGCTATGTAATTAATAAGTATTTTTCTCAAATGTGTTTTTATTTTTTCTAGGTTCAGTCTTTCTTTTCAGAGGTTTTGTTGTAGAACATAGGATGAGTGAGTTAGTGAAGAGATTTCGGCGGCTCTTAACAGCGAGGTCTTGAGAGGCGACATAGGCCTAATATTTTGAATGTTTTATATATATATATAATATATAAACAACCATATATATATATGAGTATTTTTTTAATGAGTGCAGATATTTCGGTGAATGCAAGGAGGTGTCAATACGAGTGTTTATACGTAATTAAAATGGTGCCGGAAATGCATCCTTATGCTACAAATGAAGTAAAACGCAAGACGCACTGTTACTGTTGAAGGAAGATATGGCCTCGCGGGTAAACAGTACCTGGAGCAAGACTAGTGATGCGCTGCTGCAAGACGCACTGTTACTGTTGAAGGAAGATATGGCCTCGCGGGTAAACAGTGCCTGGAGCAAGCCTAGTGATGCGCTGCTGCAAGACGCACTGTTACTGTTGAAGGAAGATATGGCCTCGCGGGTAAACAGTGCCTGGAGCAAGCCTAGTGATGCGCTGCTGCAAGACGCACTGTTACTGTTGAAGGAAGATATGGCCTCGCGGGTAAACAGTGCCTGGAGCAAGCCTAGTGATGCGCTGCTGCAAGACGCACTGTTACTGTTGAAGGAAGATATGGCCTCGCGGGTAAACAGTGCCTGGAGCAAGCCTAGTGATGCGCTGCTGCAAGACGCACTGTTACTGTTGAAGGAAGATATGGCCTTGCGGGTAAGCAGTGCCTGGTGCAAGCCTAGTAATGCCCTGCTGCAAGAACCACCTGGCAAAGTCAAGTGGACGACGAACATATCACTACTGCCTCATGGGCTGCTTCGAATACAGCGGTGCTGCATGCCGCCGTACAACCAGGTCAACGGCCATCACTTTGAAAATTTGTAGCAATACTGAACTTGCGGTTTAGGTATCGACTCGCTTAGAGTGATTGTGATACATGTTCTTTACGTAATAATTATTTCTTACAGCATATGCGTCTTGCGTTTTATTTATTTCCAGCGTAAGGATACATTTCCGACACCACGTTATTTACATCTAAACACTCGTCTTGACACCCACTTGCATTCCCCGAAATATCTGTTCTCATTTCAAAAACATCTGTGTAACTACACTACCACAGTCAAAAAGTACGTAGACTGACTGACGTCCTGACTGTATGTAGCCACGCACCATCAGCGGCCACGAACGTATTGACTGCACTACCTGAAATTGGCAGACTGTAGCTTCCTAACATGTAATATTGGAACAATATTTTCCATACAACACAGAATCATTTCGAATTTTTGGGAGGCCGTGGTGGCTGAGCGGTTAGCCTGCTCGCCTCCCACCACGGCGACCCGGGCTCAATCCCCGGCCAGGTCACCGGTTTTTTTGCAAGTGGGAATCGTACCGGACGATGCCGTTGCTCGGCGGGTTTTCTCTGGGCTCTCCCGTTCCCCCCTCCCCTTTATTCCGGCGCCGCTCCATATTCACTTCATCCGCCCTCATCAGCTCTCAAGACCTCGCTGTTAAGAGCCGCCCAAATTTCTTCACACACTCAAAAATGGTGTCAAATGACACTTCCACGAAACGCCGTCTAGCGTATCGTGACTCATTGACGTCACACAGACGCAAACGGCATTTCGATCGAGCAGAAACACGACGTGCCGTTGTAACGCTCGATAGTTCTTGCCTGCGATTAAAGCAGCACTACTGGAAGTGCTCTGATGAAATGATTTTTGTTTATAAATAGTACTCGAGAGCTAGTCTGGGGCCATGAAATTTTTATGGCTAGAGACGTGCAAAATTAGCGTTATTATTTGGACACAAGTTAAACTTCAAACTCATGTACTATTGCAATAAGTTTGTCATTGGACAATACTTTATTTGACACGCCCTGGGTAAGTCTGCGCCAATAAATGAACACTTCGCAGTTGTGTAGTCCAAACACGCGTAGTTCAGTCGGAAAGGGAGTGACTTCGCATCTATGCAGCAGCCAATGGAGAAACGATGCCAGCTCGAGTATATACAGCACTGTGGAGTTTAGCCTGATGATCGGATGTAGGTTTAAATAGTTGAACATTTTACAAAGTTGAAGACCTTCAGAGTTTTTGGATGCAGTATGCATACGATACATGCAGTGGATGTAAACAATTTCACCTTTAAGTGTTTTTATTTTGTTGGGTTTACATCCCCTGCCCCTTCCCCCAACCATTCGATTGTAGATGGCTTATAAAATAAAGGAATTCTAAATAGTATTTAAATAAAACGCACTTGTGGGTTAATCGTAATCTGGACCCGAAGTCACGTGCTACGAAGGTAATGCCTTAGCGGCCTCGAATACGAAGGTCGCCTTACAGAGATCCTTAATGGCATTAAGAAAACACATTCAATTTTAACGAGAAGCAGTACATTCCTTCAGTTTTTATCAAAAAAGAAGCAATAGCTTATCCTTTATTAATTGAAAAAAAAAATCATTTTTCGCGACGATATTGAATAGAACGTGAGCAGAACTGATCTAATAATAGCATATAATCAATGATTTAAGCTTTTGAGTTTACATTTCTAATTTCTATAATTTAAATAAACCGTTACACTTCTAACATTGTAAAATTAAAATTAATTTATAAATATTTACAATTTATCTTATTTTCTCAGCAAAAAACATTGAACTCATTTGATGTAATTTATATTACCTATGTACACAAAATGAAGTGTTTTCACCGACTAACACTTATCAACGCAAAGTCCGAAGTCGTTACATTTTAGAGGTGGCTTCCCCTCGAGGTATAGGCCACCATTAAGAACATTTATACCAAATACAAGCACCAAATAAGTGAAAAGGAGTATAGTATATTTTCACGGAACCTTCAATGTGTCTTACATTCGATGTAGACTACTATAGCAGTGTATTTTAGTTCAAAACACTACATAAACGCCATTCGTCTGGAGTTCCAACTTTTCTCAAGCCCTGCTGAAGTGCTGCTTCCAGGATACTTCTCCACCTCATGCAAACAAAATTTAGCCATATCTAGAAAATTACACCAAAGGGACAACGCGCCGCATACGAGTGCACTCATTTTAATAATATTTTGCAAGAGAACTATTTCTTACAATACTTTGCCAAAAAAAACCTTTTCCCGGCTATTTTTATTAATATTAATTATAAATTAAATATGAGGATTTGTAAATAAAATATAAGTAAAAGTCCAATTTAACCAAAAATAAAATATTTTTGTATTAACGGAAGTATTAAACGCTTGTAATACTTTGCATATTTACCAAACACGTCATACATAGGATGATTTTTCAAAGGTTTGATTTAAAAATGTGAAGAAGCTATGAATAGAAAATATACAGATAACAAATGGCTAAGTTTTTCAGGTTTTTTTTTCAAATATTGAACTCGTAAGACAGTGGAAAAGGGCGAAGATATTTATTTTGGACACTTACTATCTTTTAAACTTAATGAGACGCCAGCATGACATTCACTCAAAATATTACGTATACAGGTGCCTAAAAATGAATTTCACATTTATTTTTAAATTCGACCCTTAATGGGTTATAAAATGTTAACTGTGTTTTCAGTTGTATTGATATCAAACCCGACAAGATATTGACGTATTTTTTGCTTCAAAATTCTCATGCCCAGCTGCTTAAAATTTAATCTAAATTAATAGTTTTTTCCTAATTCGAATTTTAGTTGATGAAAATTGTTAAAATATCGTTCCGCGGTATATTTAATACTTCTTAAGCTCCATGTAATATTGCAATAGTTTTTGTTTCGCTCTACTAGAAATAAAGTTTGCTGTACATTAATTGTAAGTGTTCTTTCAAATTCAACACTTAATGGGGTGAGAAGTGGAGAAAATAAGTTTTCATGGATTCCTCAGTAGCTATTAAACTCTGCGAGAAACTGCGGCGCTTGTTGCTTCAGAAGGCAAACTACACAAATGCGTAAACGTAAATTCAATTTATATCAGATTAAATATTCGAGCTCGGGCGCGACAGCGTAGCTGCAAGCGAAAGCTCTGTTCGATTTGTGCTTCACGTCAATTCTATTACAAATTAAAATTCCGGGCGGGTATGGCCACGAGGAAAAAAATTATAATCTGTTACACCAAAACTCCTAGCGAATAATGCTACGATTTGCAGAATAAACTTCACTTCCTGTCTATCAAACACAAAAATTGTAATTCCAATCAGGCGAAGCCGAGAGGTAAAGCTAGTAAGATTGCAGTTTCTTTGCCTACACGACCATATAGTCTCATTATCAGTTTAATTCACCTAAAGAATAAATTTAAAATTATTATTTATAATGAACTAACTGTCTTGGCAGCACAAGGGAGCGAAAGAAACGAAAAATCGAGAACCTACGACTGTAAAATCATTTGTATGCAAACCATTTTTACTGATAATGGAAACAGGGGCGTATACTAAGGTTAATATCCGTCCAACACCCCCCTCCCCTACACCCCTTCCTAAAATATTAGAACTGATGGTAATATATTAAAATAATTTAACTTATAGGCTGTATTAAAATTGCATGCGATTACACACACACGAAAGTTTGCGTGGACATTTATGCAAAGTTCCCTTCTAAACGTTTTTAGCTCGTAAGCGAAAAATTCTGCCAAAATACTGAAGTAGATATTCGAACTCAATATTAGTCCCCCTCCCCACCCCTCTTCTTGCGCCACGCTCTCCTCATCAACATCGTAAAATAATTTATGTGTCACTGTGCATTGTTATAAGCGATATTAAGGCAATTTTAAACGCCGAACAGCCTGGGGTCTCCTCAACTGATCAGTGGGGTTGGTAGTCTGTGTTATGGGTCTGCGGTGTCCGCTGGGGAAACAGCGCTCCACATTGTTCTCTGGATGGGTTGTTGGGGGTTAGGACCGTGGTAAAGGGGGTAGCAGAATGTTCGTTACCGTATCGATTCCCACTGCACAATCGCATCAGAACTGCGGGGCTATTTATAAGCTAGTTACGATTATAACGTGCCGATACACACACCTACACACATGGCCGGGCTCATGACGTGCACGCTGAATTGCCTCGCCGGGCGATTGTGGCACAGAGAAGGTAAGCATACAGGGGTGAAACGGACATTTATAATCGCGAAACAAGTCACGCGCGTCAGCGGAAAATGGCTTCGCTCACCAGCAACACACCGAAACGACGACCGCCACACGAATAAGTGTCTAATGTTGTGCTAACACTACTAATATTTCTACTACAGTATTTTGACGTGAATGCGTCTTTAAATTTGAAACCATAGTGGGAGGCAATTCAGAAAATTCGATTATAACAAAATCGGGGGATACAGTTGGGCATTGCAGCTCCGAATCTATCGTCTACACTCATAATTCCATTACACCATTTAGTTGTCAAAGTATCAAAGAGTATGTTACGTTGAGTGAGCACTGCGAAGCAGCGTGGGTGTAGGGAGGGGGGTGGTGCGATTTTGAGTTCGTTTCGCCACGTCTCATAACTTCCGCGTAACATAACTTTCGACAAGGAGAAGCTAAGACGCTCATTTAGGTTTCAATCGACAGCTCTCGCCAAGATCAATCGATTGAGTGTATAAAAAATTTGCGTGTCGTGGTTATGGTGAAATTGTATGAGTTTAATGTAAAACATTAAGGAAACTTAACACAATGTCGGCCTATACTCGTCGAAAAGCGAAGTCTAAATACAGAGATCGTATAAGGTTGGAAAGTGCATCTCAAAAGCAATCCAGTGATATAGGCTGTTCACGGTAAAGTCAAAACTTTTGAAGCCTTAGTTACTTTATTATTTCAGCAATTTTGTACCCTTTAACTTTGTTTTTTAATATATATTGCCATGTAAGTAATAAACATAGTGCGTAGATTCCACCGCTCTCGGAAGTTAACGTCTAAGGCTAAAATAAAATACATTTATCGACTATTATTCCAAATGAGAGGGCTTTCAAAAGTGCTCACTTTACCGTGAACAGCCATAAAACTTTACCCATAAAACCCCATAAGATCGAGTGAATTGGTGTCGGGAACGAAAAAAAAAAATCATCAAGGCATCCGAGTGCGTCAACGTAGACGTATTCACACAAAACTAACGGCTATGTCCGCAACACAGGCACCCCCCCCCCTTTTTTTTTGTTATCTGTGAGCAGTTAGTAATTAATGTTGCTGTTAATGTAATATACTACAAGCTATTAATTTAAATTTTACATGAAGTACTGTTGTAAAAACGTTACCTTCTTACTGTGCTGCCAACATTAAGGCGGTGTTTGTTTTGCGGCAAAAGAATTTGTTTTGAACTGATGATAACATTTGTGTTAAAACTTTTCTTGTATTTATTTGATTTAAAAAAAGTTCCGATATAAAATAATTCGAGTACAATTATTTTGTCACAAAAATAAATATTTCGAACTAAGAAAAAATTACGGCCGGAAGGAGAGTTGAACCCGCGCCGAGTGCTTGGCGGTCTTCTCTTTACGAAACGTAGCGTCCTACCAGCTCCTCTGTTTTAACATCTATGACTATGTCTTGTATTGCGTGTACTCAGTTCAATGTAATGACAAACTGCAGTTCTCTTTCGTTGTGTGGAAATACTTCATGCTCTAGAAATATACGCATATCTGGTACACGTAAACTGCTCTGTAAGGCTTGAGAGCTGGTATAAGATATATTTAGTTCTCATAATGTGCTTTAAAATTTAATTATCGTGGTTTTATTTTACTAGGTTGTCACTGTGCACTAGTATCCGCCATTTTACAATGTCAAGTTAGTGTAAACTTTTGTTGGGTGGACATTACTTTACTGTCTCAGAAACCTAGAATATTTTGTTATTCCTGTTATTTTATCCTAATACGACATTTGGTTGCGGCGACATTACTTAAAGATGTTACTAGCGTTAACACTTCAATATTATATTGGCATTATAGTAATATAAGATTTTGTAAACGTTGAACATTATTAAAATCATCACAAGATTATTAATTTTACTACAACACAAATGTCAATAGTAATTTTGGTCGAGTTACAGCTATCGCTCATAGAATAGTTACTGTAGAACACAGCCTACCAACAACAGTGTAATTTCTGTCGGTAGGACGGTGGAGTCTCTAGAAGATTTCTGAGCAGGACGACAGTAATTTTGTCCATTATATGTCATTCAGGGTTACTTCACACTTTAATGAAGCCCTGCTAAAGTTCAACTGCCAGAATATCCCTCCGCCTTATGCAAACAAAGTAACATCGAGTCTGGACAACACACTGCATTCGTGCGCACTACGAGTAATAACATTTTGCGTAAGAACTATTTCTTACTAGGCATTACCAACGCACCTATTTTATCCCTGTTTGTATTCATAATAATAACAAATTGAATGTTATAATATATCAATACATAGTATAAAAGGAAGTCCCTGACGCGCGTCTGTCTGTCTGGAGGGGAAAGTCGCCGAAATCGTGCCACCGCCTAAATCGTGCCACCACTGGTTTTCTATGAAGCAGGACTAGTGGAGAGCTCTCGCGGTGAATACTTGAACTACTAGATGTATTGAGCAGTCCGTGAAAATAGCTAGTCAGTGTAAGCAAGTGTTGCGTTTTTATTACAGTTATATTGTTTGAGTGTTTGCTGATGTAGTTTTTCTACTCCATATGTAAGATAATACAGCACTTCAAGGTAAGTGTTACTGGATTGCATGCAGTTATCATTGTGGTGCAAGTAATATTGAAAGTAACGGCTGGTCGCTTTGTAGTGAGGCACCTGTTTTAGGTTAGAAATGACGTAAAGAGTGAAGTTGTACGCAGTTGCCTAAATCGTACCACGGGTACGAATTGGGATATCATATTATTTGAATCTCTATATTTGCAATTTAATTGCACCAATTAAATAAATTTAAAATAGACACAAGTAACACACGTGTTAATTGTGTGTTACAGAATGCCTGGAGTGAATCAGACATGGAAAGGGCTCTGGCAGCGTACAGAAATGGGGACATGGGGTTCAACGAGTGCTGCCGCAAGTACGGCATTCCAAAACCAACGCTAAAGCGCCACTTGGACTGTAAAAACGTAATTGCTAACGACAGCACGAAGGCGCTTGGACGGACAACTACCTTGCCATTTGAAATAGAAAATCAACTTGTAGAACATATTTTTTAATTGGAAGAACTACTTTTTGGAGTCACGATTAACGATGTACCCAATCTGGCATATCAGATAGCAGAGCGCAACACATTCCACATAACTTTAATCGAGATACTCAAATTGCGGGTAAAAATTGATTTTACGCTTTCCGAGCTCGTCACAAAGAGTTTACATTACGTGAACCAGAATCAACATCCATGGCTCGAGCAAGAGGGTTAAATAGGGAACATGTTGGCGAATTTTTTAACCTATTAAAGAAAGTCATTGATGAAAACTAGATCGATGCGACCCACATATTTGATGTGGGTCAAACAGGCGTTAGTACTGTTCAAAACAAATGCCAAAAGGTTTTAGCTAAGAAAGCAAAACGCCAGGTCTCTAGTGGTAGAGATGTAAACATAACAGTGGTGTGTTGCACATGTGCGTCAGGGCCAAACGTTCAGCCGAGTACCTAAAGCAAACAGATGATCCTACACCAGTTAATGAAGATATTGAGTTGTATATATCTTCAAGGCACACTGAAGATGCCACTAATGAAAACAGATGAAAACAATGTCCTTTTGGTTGAAAAACCAACTGATGCAACTGGTCCTAATGTAACATAAACCAATTCTTGTAATCTCAGCGTGTCTATTGAATCACTTTTACCGATTCCTAGACCCAACGATGTAGGTTGGTAAAGGCCCAACGGGCATGTGTTTTGACAAGCAGTCCATACAAAAACGATTTGGAGTTGGCGAAGGGTTTGCAAGTGGCACAGGCAAAAGTAAAAGAGTTAAAAATGATAATCGCAAAGGACATACCACATGACCTACAATTATCACATCCCAGTATTAAGAAGAGAAAGACTAACGGACCTAGGCCTACAACGAAGAAACATTCTACATCTGCAGGAAGAAACCAAGGCCTAGATCACCATTTACACCAGTCATCAACTTCATTACAGCGTGATATTCCGATCGACATAGAAAGTTGTCTTACAACGTGACGACTGGTATTGTTCTGTATGTGAAGAAACATTTGTGGAAGATATGGTTTAGTTGTGGTACGATTTAGGACATAGGTGGTACGATTTTAGGACACCTTATTATAATAAGAGAACCAAATAAACCTCAACAATTGGGGGTTATAATACCACCTAAAACTAATCCTATATGAATTACCGAAGAATAAGCAATCAATGATTTCAAATCACTTTGACGTATACAAACTATACTAATAAATAAACCACCTAATAATCTAATACCTACTCAAATATAATTATATATTATCATACCAGTTGCAGTCTGTTACGAAAAGTTCTTTATTTCTTCCCCGATGCTACATTTTGAAATGTAACCCACATAAATGTATCCATAAATAGTCATAATTTTTATACAAATTCGTAAAATTTAAATTTTTTCATTTTAGACATATAAAATTGCAAATGTAAAAAGTGGTACGATATAGGCAACTCTCCCCTTTGACTGCGCTAATCTCGAGAACCACCTAACGGATTTGGATGGGGTTTTTTCTGTTATAATCTGCATTTATCGAGGAAGGTTTTTTGTATTAAAATTTCTGTAGCATTTATAGGAGCTGAGCATTAACGGTATTAGTGAATCAAGTCGGGAAAAAAGTTAGCCGCCAGCGCGCTCTCCTTGAATTCTCTGTCTAATCCTTTAAGAGATATAACAAAATAATGTACGAAAAAATGGTGTAAAATTAAATGGTCTACAAAAAAGTCAATGGTAGCATATATCTATCATTAATTACGCAATAAAAACAAACGTAAAATTTACTGTCTTGTCTAACCATAAAGAACTTAGTATTTACCAAAATTAACTAATTCATAATTTTAACTGTTTAATGTAGATAAGGAATGTCCTTTACATCATACAATTATCGCCAATAATTTAAAAGTTATGAAAAGTTTCGTAAAAAAGTAATTTCTAATATCGAGACACGTGCGCGTGGACCTACACTTTGGGGGGGGGGGGGGGCACGGGGTGTGGAGATGACTTGTCTGTGGTGGTTTGCATGGGTGGGGGGGGGGAGGTAAAAAGAGGCGAGTGCGCGGTCCCGCGCGCTGTAGCACGTCCAGAAAAACTAAACTAAATTGTACCCGGGCGAAGCCAGACCGGATCGCTAGTAGATGATATATAAGTAAATATTCGGTTTAACCAAAAATAAGGTACGTTTCTGTTAACACGAGTATAAAACACATGTGATAATGTGATACACGCGCCATATTTAGGAAACAACCAAGCACGTCATTCATGGGATGATTTTTTTAAGGTTTGTTTAAAAAAAAAAGTGTGAAGAAATCGTGAATGGACTATACCTATATTTTTCTGTGTGGCTCCGTTCTCAATTAAGCACTTCCACTTGGATGGAATTTTTTTATTATTATTATTAAACTGTTCGACCAAATTACTATCACGCGCGCACACGTATATTCGTTCATTTGTTTCCATGCTGGAAAGAGAAAAATATATTTGCGTCGGTGGCTGGCATGTATCAGTCAGTCATATTTTGTGTGCAGGAAAGAAGAGAGGGCGTTGGGGACAGATCCAGCGAAGGACGTTACCATGTAACATTGCACATTTAAACATCAGTTCGCTCACAGCATAAAATACAGTTATGGTACTTAATTGAAATACTGCGCCTCTGTGGGGGCAAAACACGCAGGAGCACGCGAATGCACGTGCGTTGTTGTGCTGGGAGAATTTTTTTTCGTGTTTGAAGGAGAAGTAGGGAGAACTATACTTTATTTATTTCAGTTTCATTTGCCTTGGAGGTCACGACCTTTATTCCTGTCGATTGGTGGGCGAAGCAGTGTAGCAGTGTCCTCGGCTAGCTGTGCTTAACAAAACATGCATGCGATCTTCACTGGTACCAATCACTGAAACGAAGGGAAATAAACACTTTATTTTACAGAAAATTAAATTCCAATTCGTATGACGGTAGGAAATATATTAAATAATGAAAAGAAAAGAGAAAATAATATGTGATTGCAATATTTTACTTTACAAATAATTATCTTTACTTTTTACTTTAATAGTTCTGGCTGGAATGAAAATTTATGTGCTGACTGAAAAAATTCGTTAATGTTGTGTGTGGAAAATAAAATTTAAAACAATTGCAAGTTGGAGTATAATAACTTCAAGTCACTGCCATCCTTACAATAATGATTCAAGAGAAAATAATAATATTAAAAATGCTAAATTACTGCAGCTTCACTTCAATTAGTACTGAAAAAACTACGACGTAATATTTTAAGTCAAGGTTGCCGCACGTAACTGAACTTACGAAGTTACTTCCAAAGTTAATAAGACAAATTAAATTTTAATGTTTCCAAAATTTAGGTTCTCTCCTACAAAAATTCCTCTCTCTCTTTCTTCTCGCTCGTTCTCAACGTAATTCGATTCTTAAGGTTCATTTACTATTCCTCCCCGGCACTAGCTCAATCATGAGAGCGGCGGACCTCTGGTTTGCCATATCTAAAGATAAAATCAAAGTCCAGATCTTCAAGAAAAGCCATATTATTTCAATAGTTTTTACTGTTTTTTTAACAAGATAATGTTCCAAGTGACATGGATGAGCCCCTCCGGCTCAATTAACGAGTTGGCGTCACCTGGCTGGAGATGCGTATTCTCACACACATAATGGCGCCTGTCATTAGCCGACAGGAACAGCTTCAAAAATAATCCTTAGGCTTACGAACATCTGCCCTCTGCTTCCATGGCCGGGTTCTCGCGCCTTAATTGTAACTTCTGGAACCAAAAAATAATACCTACCTATCTTAGGATGGCGCCGGGGATTTCGCAAATCAAAATCCTGGCCAGAATATTTCGGCCGCATATTCGAAGGTCCCTCCCAGAAACAAACTACTTCCGGCAACTATCCTTGTCCTAGGCGAACAATGGAAAACCTGCTTCTGGCGAAACGAAAAAGAAAACAACGAGATAACAAAATACATTCAGAACAAAAAATGAAAAACAGTTACTTATTCTTTAAATTTCAAAAAATTAATTTAGGAAAATAAAAATGTTATACAAATTCACTATTTAAGATTTATAGGAAAAAATACATAATGCCACAGCGTCAAGTAAACATAAAATAAAATGTAATAAAATAAAATGGATGAGTGGTTTACAAAATAAACATTTAGTGACTTTAAAAATTACTTAAAATAAACTATAGGGGCTGAAATTACTATTACTTTAGAATTTAAATAAACAGAATATAAGAGTGTCCAAAACAAGCATTGCAGGTTAATAAACATCGAAATAAAAATAATGAGTTTGCTATAGTGAACCACTATATTCCTCAGAGCAAGCGAAGTCGCACTGTGGTAACATACTGGAATTGCATTCGGAAGTATTCTGGTTCCATGCTCATTTGGTTCAGCCATCCTGTTTTCGTTCTCCAGTGGTTTTCCGAATCACTCCAGGCGAACTCGGGGTTAGTTTAGTAATACAGTCTCTGGCCGACTCCTTCCCTGTTCCTGCACTCTAAATTCGAATCTGTGGGAAACCACTGACTCGCAGTGAAATTCATCTACTCTTATCAGTGTGCGCAGTATAGGGTGCGCTCCGAATATTAACGAATTTGCTGTGCTCGGCCTCTCCCCCTTTGGGCTGTTTGGCAACCTACCTGCTTCCTTTTCTTTCCCATATCTATGGGTCCCCTCCTACCACGCATGCGCGTCGAGCTTCTCTCTTATTGGTTACTGGCTACAGTTTGAAGTTCGGGCCTTCTGCTCATATTGGTGACTCGTCCACTTCTACACCAGTAAGCATTTGAGTAACTTCGCTCTAATTTTTGTTCCTGGCCCTGATGGGTTTTCATGCAATGTTAGGTTGCTACGCGTTACAACTTGGTAACTGACGACAGCTAGAATATCGTCATGGCTGACGGCGAGAAGTATAGGTGGGTTTGCCGTATATTGCATTGAGCTTGAATTAAGATTTAGTGTGGGCTAGTCACGGAATTCTATTGTTTCGCATGTAGCTTTTATTCTAAATTTCAGTTTGTGCCCGTAGTGTTTAAATTCTAGTTTTGGTTTAACTTATTAGTTGCCTGTGGCCCATAGAGTTTTGTGTTGTGTGTAGCCTTGCACTCAAATTATGGTTGAAAATACACTATCTACCAAAAAGTAATTGGGCGCCCGTGAAGATAGGTAATTCAGTACACCAGTTGACTCGTGTTTCACGGCCTTCGGCGTAGGACCACTGGTGTTTGTCCGTTGTAGCATGAACACAGAGGCCTATTATAACATTCTGGATAATGAAATGCTCCCAACATTGTGGCGTTTTTATGGAATAGACCCGTGTTACTTCCAGGATGACAATGCCAGGTGCCATGTTTCAAGGGCTACTATGCAGTGGTACGCCGACAACAATGTTCGCCGATTGGACTGGCCTGTCCAGAGCCCCGACCCCATTCCTGTAGAACATCTTTGGGTCGAATTGTATCGCCGGGTGAGGGCTCGTCAGGCGCGGCCAAAATCCATTGCTCAACTCATGGGATGGTTGCAAGAGGAATGGTGATGAATCCCCGTGGATGTCCTGCAAACACTCATAGAGAGCATGCCAGACAGTGTGGCTGCTGTTATTGCCGCAAGAGGTGGCCCTACGAGATTCTAACGGAGTGACAACCACCGAGCAAACATTGTGGACAGGTGCCCAATTACTTTTTGGTGGATAGTATGGTTTTGGATATCCATATTTTGCCAGCCGTCTGCAACGTGATGGCTTGTTAAATGGGTCCGCACCGGCTTGCGCAACATGGTGATACCATTTGAGGTAACCCACCTGTGTGAAATACTTTTAAATGGTAGGTTTATTCGTTGTTTTTAATACATGTTTTTTAATTGTGCTTGTTAGAACACATGTTTAATGTTCACTAGACTTTGGAAGCCCGTCACGGCGCTCTAGTGAATATCAGTAAATAATTTCAGTATTAAGGCGAAAAGGGCAATTAAATATATTGAGTTTCTTTTAACTTTAGTTATTTATAATCCAGTACCGCAATCGTATTTTTCTACTGAGTATATATTAGGCGTGATAATTCTTAGTACTGGTTGGTTAAAAGGAGCACTTATTTACTATGAAATTTTTATAGCATTCCAGTGTGGAATGTTAATTGTGTTCACTCAAGGTTTGATATCTTTTTAAAGCAAAGTAAATTTTATATTGTGTGTTTTAAATAAATTTGTATGATATGTTTTTTTAATTGAGTTTCTTGAAACCCGAATAAATAACGTATGTTGGAATGTGTTTTTGTGTCAATTCTTGTGGCAGACGTCACAAGTGAAAATGACTCCACTTAGAATCAGTAGAAAATCACTGATTGTTTCAGTGAAAAAGTTTCACTGATTTAATTAGGGACGTGAAACAATTTCACTGATTAAATAAGTGACGGCCGACTGCAGTGGCGAATTAAATATTGCTTTTATTGAATGAAAGCAAATAATTACGTGGAATAAACATATTTACGATAATTCACTATTTATATTGTGCAATTTACCGTAATTTAAATTATTAAAAGAAGTCTCGTACGCGGCCGGGATTGAACTCGCGCACCCTTCGACCCTATGCCGCTGCCTTGCCATCTTCATATATACTATCACAAACGATATACAGAGGCGTTTACTCTTAACCTATTATACAGTACACATTCAACCCACAATATAAACAATAACAAAATACTCAATAAAATATCTACACAATTCTTTCATAGAGGCACAAAACGATATGAACATTTGGTGAACTGGTTTTACTGACAAAGTCGATGAACACATAAAAAATTATTTAACATGAGAGGCAGCGCACGACGTACACCCAACCTCGGTAATATACGTCAGAATGAAAATAAAAAATTGCTGTACCACTGACGCAATGTGCCACGCCGCGCCATGTTCCACCTATATTGACGAAGAAGCTGGCCAAAGTCTTGAACTGTCACCGGTGTCGAACGGTCCACCAAAAAGCCGATCGCATGAAGTACAAACCCGGCCGCAGCTCTTGAGCTAACAAGCCAAGTTGATATTACGGGAAGAAAATATATGTCTTAAAAGTTCCGCTGCGAAAATGTGTAGTTTGAAGTTGTATGCTCATAATTTTCGTGTTTGGTTTGATTGGTACCGTTAGGATTATTAAAACGAATAGTATATGTGAGTGCACTCTCTTCACCACATTAAATACAGTTTAAACCTTCGAACACAGCGCTGTGACGATTACATGGAATCGAAATGAAAGACGTAAAAACGGAATGAAAGTTTCTGTGTTCATATTACCTCGTAAAATGGCGTTTTGAAGACGAAACACATTTTAGTAAGTATTTTGTATTAGTTTTATTCGTTTATTCGTTGTTACTTCACTTGATGCACGTTGCTTAGCGGCCATTTTTAAACGATGTTCGATGGTCATTTTTACACGCAGTTTCACTGATACATAAGTCAAAAATAATTAGAGACGAAGCAAGTTGCTCAGAAGTTTCACTGGTCTATCAGTCAAAAAATAAACCACCGAGAAAAAATGACTGACGAATCTGTGGGAAATGTCACTGAATCAAACAGTGAAGGAAATATAGCATTTTTTCACTGGTTCATCAGTTAAATTCACAGTAGTGACTGTTGCATCAGTCAAATACGTTTGACTGATTGAAACAGTGACATTCTCACTGATTCAGATTTAGATTGTGATTCTCCTGGTGACTGGTCAAAAGGACGCTAAGTCCTATTTACCCACCGTGTCGAACATGCATGCCTCGTCAGTAACTACATCCAGAAAGCGGCTTTCACAAAGGCGGGGCGAGGTGTCACACAAGTTTTTCTTACAAACGTAAAATATTATATTACTTTGGAAAGCAGAGACTCGTTTACTCCTATGGCCTAGTGTTGGTAGCTAGATATACCTAGATATACCTAGATAGCTAGTATGGGTGTCACTGGTTCGATGCAAGCGAACCTCAAATGACCGATTATTGTCACGCACATCAGACGTAATATACCAGGGAATATAAAGTTTAACTGAAAAGAGAATTTTTGCTAGTTTGTGGTTTACAACCCTTGCGAGAGAATCTAACATAGAAAATAAAATATTGTCAAGCAGTTGGCTAGTATGCTGCTGGTCCTGGTTTCGATTCCGACCGTGTAGAGGCATTTTTAGTGTGTAATTTTTCTTCCTGGGTTCAGGACTTGGTTTCTCGTTGTCTGAGACCTCTGCAGTCTCATCCTGCCCTAGTGCACCTTGGAATTTCAAGCCAGTCTTACGGGTGAACCACAGTCCATCGTCCGAACAAGGTCTTGCGAATCGGCAGATAGTTGCCACGCACGTTAGGCGAGACGTAGTAGGTCGGGCTTGTAGGACTCGGGCGGACAGAACCACCGCAGCACTGACCTACAACACCCCACGTACTGTCCGTAGGCAACAGTTGTCGAAGATACCGAGGACGATTCCTAAGAAGAGAGGTGATCATGAGGCTAACACTCTGGAGTCACGTTCCAGAGGAAATGGGTTCGATCCCGCCTGAGTGGAGGAGATTCCTAAATAAGCGTCTCTTAGACGTCTTCGTTGTTTTGGACACCATCCCGGTTCAACTTCCACGCACAAGCCATAGTCCGTTTCCCAGATAGCATGTAAGCTTGCGGCAAGCTAGCTTTGACTTGAATTTGCCTTGTCGAGCAAGCTTGTCATATCACGTGTGATTCGAACTTGATTCAAGCCCAAATTCTCATGACTCGCACATACTTGCTATTTGCAAGCTTATAGGAGGCTTGAATTAAGCTTGTAGGCTGACAAGGCAGGCTTGCGAGAAGTGTAACTTATCAACAGGCTTTTCATGACCTTAATTCAAGCTTGACCTAAGCCGATTATACTATTAGTAGGGTTACCTGTTTTTCGCGAAAAGGTTTGTGAGCAGGATATATATCAGTAGGGCCACTGGTTTTTTGCGAAAATATTGACGCTGAGGCTAGACTTCAGTGTCCTATGTGCACACTTGCAATCTTCATTTGACTATTGGCCGCTTGTCTTTTTGCGAAGACAATCTGTTACATGAATGAGCCAATCGGAATTAAGTATGTCTCATACTGAACGTCCGTAATTCGCGGGCAGACAGATAAGACGCGTTACAATTCGAATGATCCAGTCACGAAAGTGGTTCCGAACTGAAGTACGCTGTAACACAACTTGTCCTGAAATATTTTCGCGAAAAACATGTGCTCCTAGATATCAGCCATGTACGTGCGTACAAGCAGGCATCCTTTGGCTATTGGTGGGGTGATACATTTTCTATTTGACTGAGCCTATCAGAATTAAGTCACTCAGGCATTGAACTTGCGTCATTGGCTTGCAGGCAGCTCAGATGCGTGATAGTTAGGGACACCCGAATTTCGCGAAAAGATTTCACGACCAGTTGTATTTCATAACACTTTTGGTCATTTCCACTTTTGTGACTCGGTGATCTAGATGTTCCGCGTCTACCCACAAATCAAAGGCGTATAGTATCGGAGTAATTTAATTCTGATTGGCCAGTCAACTAAGAAACTGTCTTCTGACAGAAACACGCCGCCAATAAGCGAAAGGAAACTGTTGGTACGGTCGTAGGGTATTGGAAGCTAGCATGTGCAAAGATCTTTTCTCGAAATTCGGGTGTCCCTAGTGATAGTTCAAATACTCCAACCACGAAATTGTTTCTGAACAAGCGTGTCTTCCAGTACAACTAGTCGTGGAATATTTTCGCGAAAAACAGATACACCCTAGCTATTGGGGTTATAGCGTGAGGTAGGGGCATCTGCAGTATTTATTTATTTTTTCATACGTGGCACAAAGTGTCGATCAAAAAGCACCTTATGTACGAGACTTGCACATTTTTTTGGCGTGGGGAATACCCCAAGAAAATCTCTGAGCAGGATGTGATCCCTCAAAGGCTCTCATCCCCAATAACCCCTCTTCCTGGCGAGTCACAACCGTATCGCGAGGACACGGGAGTGAATCAGAGCTTCCCTTCGCTTCGCCCCCACCCCCACCTCCTTCTCTACGCCTCGTCGCCGTGATACGTAGCAGGGATCGCAGGGAGGGTGAGTGTCATCGCCAGAGGGAAGGAACGACGACGACGGCGCCCGGCAGGTTCCTCCACAACGGCCCTCACGGCAGTAGAGAGTCCTGGAGGGGACGGCTCCAGGGCGGGGATCGAGGGCCCTCCAAAGCCCCTGGCCCGCCACTCGGCCCGACACAACACCGGGGGGACCATGCTCCCTCCTTATCCCCCCCCCCCCCGCAAATCCTTCAACCCCGGCTAAAGCGCGTGCCTAGAATACCGCTCGACACCTCTCCAGCCAGCACACCCTCGCCACTGCACTAGCGCACTGTTCACAGTTATTTGAGCTCAGAGATACAGTTAGACAGCTCTTAAGGCAGATTCCCACCTGCCATTTTAGATTTATGGAATCTTTGCCATACCCTGGAAATACAGTTTTGTACCATGTTTTTTTTTTTTTTTTTTTTTTTTTTTTTTGGAACTACAGAGCACAGAGCGTAGCTTAGCGCAATGTCTGAGGGCAGCATTTCTTGATTACTGTTGATATTATCTCCTTTGTAATCGTTCGCAAGAAGAATCTCGCATTTCGCCTCTACAGTTACCAGCTAAAAATTAATACATGTAGCGAAGCTGTGACAGCTCGATAAAAGTTTGGAAGCTGTTATTTATGATATGTCGATAAATCCAAGATGGCGGGTAGGAATCTGCCTTAACATCGAGATTTTGAGAGTGAATAGAGGTGCGTATGGAGCAGCGCGTGAATGCAAGGTCGGGGAAAATGGGAGATCCCCGAGAAAATCCGCCGACCAGTGGTGTGAGACGAGTAGTCTCTGTAACCACTACACCACGGCGGCTCACATTACGTGGCCGTGTACTACGTGTGTCCTCCATGGCCTTGACCACTCATTGGGAGAGATGAAAAAAAAATAGTTATGGTTCCAGACCTTCCCACGGAATAGCATAATTAGAGCACCGAGTCGATGCTACCTGGTTCTGAACTCACGCACAAAAAAATGGGATGTGGCTGTGTTGGGACACGGCCGTTTGTTTTGCGTGAATACGTCTACGTTCACGCGCTCGGACGGCTGGATGTTTTTTTTTACGTTCCCGGCACCGCTTCACTCGATCATATGGGGTTATATGGGTATCGCTGGATTGTTTATGAGATGCTCTTTCAAACCGTATACGAATTCTGTATTTCAACTTGGCTTTTTGACGAGTATAGGCCGACATTATGTTAGGTTTTATTAATTTTTTACATTAAACTCATGCAATTTCACCATTAACCACGCCACGCAAATGTTTTTTATACGCGCTAGCGATTGATCTTGACGAGAGCTGTCGATTGAAACTCAAACGAGCGTCGTAGCTTCTCCTGGTCAAAAGTTATGAGACGCAGCTAAACGAACTCAAAATTGTCCCCCCCTCCCCTTTTGCCTCCTCGCGCTATGCTTCGCAGTCCTCACTCAACGTAACATATTCTTTGATCCTTTGGCAATAAAGTGGTGTAATTGAATTTCGATTGTAGACGATAGATTCGAAGCTGCTATGCCAAACTGTATCCTCCGATTTTGTTATCATCGGATTTTCTGGATTGCCTCCCACTGTGGGGTTGAAAATTTAAACACTTATTCACGTCAAAAATATCAGTTCTTTCCCGTTGTCCTTGCACCGAGAACGAGACAAAGTATTGTTTCATCACAAATGAACACTTTTTTACACGTCATTCAATGTCATATTTTTTTTGTTAGGGACATATTGGCGCAACTTTATGGATTGGTCCACTAAAATGTGTATTTCGTTGAAATAACAAGATAAATTTTAATGCTTTACAAATTTGATTTAGCCAAAAAATATTAAATATTATCTGCATATTCTTTTGGCCGTATACACACAAGAATACTCAGACTCAGACGATTATTTTAGTGTGGCCTTTTGTTTGTATTCTCGTGATATTAAATTCAGTATATTAGATATCTTCGACGGCAGTCAAGCAGGAACATTTAGAGCTCCGTCTATCTAGGTCATAAAATAGTGCGACGATTCGATAATATGACAGTAAAATAAAACTCATTAAGTATTTGAGAACTAATTTATTCTACACAATAGCACTTAAATTTTACTTGTGACATTTTCCATGCCATTTCTTGAATTAACTATAGATTTTTGAACAAAAAATAGCTGAAATGGGTATTTATTTTTATTTGCGAGGATTTCAGTGAATATCGCAACAGTGCCCGCCTGGAGCTTATATCGACGTCCGAGGCCAAGAATAGCGGGAGCGATAAGGGCGACATTGCCACGCATATCAAGTGCGCCGTCACCGCTACGCACAAGACGCTGTACTGGCGCGCAGTGTTTCCGTCGTGCTGCGTTTACCTGTGTGGACTTTAAGCGGTGGCCATATAAGTTTACAGGTGGCAAGTTTTTAAAGGTTGTTCACGATAAAGTGAGCACTTTTGAAATGAACCTTAGAAAAAAGTCACTGCCTCTGCCGGCATATATTTTAACGGGGGCACCGAGTGACATTCGTCCAGTAAATTTGGTAATGATAAGTGGAAAGTAGTTCCATATATTAACGTAGAATAAAAAGCGTTAGTTGACCATTTGTGATAACTTAAATTATATATTTCGCTTTCCGTCTTTTTTTTTAAGTATCGAAGTATAAAAATTTGTAGATTTGTCAAATATTAAATTTCCTAATAATTTCACAGTTTTGCTTGACCGATGTATGAACAAAGTGATCAGGCTCATGGTAATGTTAATCTTACATAAGGCGGAAGAATATACAACGTGCACACAAGTAGATCGTAAGCAGGGCTTTCAAAAGTGCTCATTTTAACGTGAACAGCCAATAACAAATGTTCAATGCAGGGGGGCCTCTGTGGTGTAGTGGTTATACTACTCGCCTCCCGCCGAGGCAAACCGGGTTCGACTCCTTACAGAGTCGCTCCTCGGATTTTAGCACTTGGGAATTGTGCCGGACAATTCCGCCGGCCGGCGGCGTTTTCTCGGGGATCTCCCGTTTCCCCCTCCTTTCACATTCCGGCACTGCTTCATACTCACCCCCCTTCATCCTCATCGGCTCTCAACACCTCGATGTTAAGAGCCACTCAAATCTTCTAATTCACTCAGTCGCTCGAATGCAGGGGCCTAATACTATTTTCGTAGGAAATCACAAAATATTTTTTAACTATATCAGTCTGTAAATGTGGTTTTCATGTTCATGTATCACGCTGTGAAACTGCAGTGTTGCGGTCCCTTGCACATAGAGACCACGGGGTATCTGGCGCACGTGCCCATGTAACCCTTGTCACCCTCCCTGTCACAGGTTGCCACAGTAATCGACGCCCCTCGTCTTCAGGGGGTCAGCTTCTCTGTCCAGGTTACGTGCAACTCTTTGACAGTCTCGCCGGTTGATTACCTTCCGTGGACCTATTTTACGGCTTTGATCTGCAGCAGCGCACTCGATTGAACTTTTCAGTAGTCTTACGCGGACAGTAGATGCAGATGCCGCATGTTGCAACACAGCTACAGCAAGTACCGTCTGGATCAGTATTTTGCGAGATTATTTGAATAGGCCGTTGACAATTACAGATTTTTTGAAATTAAAGATCTAGTAATACTGTTTCAATCACCGACTTGCCTAGGACTTCGGTTTGGAAAGGCGTAAAAAAAATAACATAAAAATTGTCACTATATTAACCGGCAAATACTCGGTAATATAGGATGTTCACTGTAAACTGAGCACGTTTGAAACCCTGTTTAAGATCTACTTGTATGCATGTTGTATATTATTCCGCGTTATATAAAATTAACACTGCCATGGGCCTCATCACTTTATTCATGCGTTAGTCAATCGAAACTGTGAAATCATTAGAATAGTATATACTTTACAGCTCTGATAATTTTTACTGTTAGATGTATTTTTAAAAAAAATCAGAAAGTGAAAGAAATAATTTAAGTTATTTCAGATGGTTTCCTAACACTTTTAATTTGACTTTAAGACATGGAACTACTTTCTCTCCATCGTTACCAACTTTACTGGGTGCATGCCACTCAGTGCGTCCGTTAAAATATATGCAGGTTGCATTAATGATTCCAAAAGTACTCACTTTATTGTGAACAGCCTTTAATATTACGTACAAAAGATTATATCCAGAAAATGATAATTTAAATTTGCCTACTATAGCTACTACATATAGACCTTTTTTTTTTTAAGTTTTGTTTTTCTCTTTCAGATTATATTGGCTCATTATTGTAAGCTTTCTCCCACGTGGTCAGCACACGTGTGTTTCTCTGCCACGGTTTATAGTCTTTTCGCAGTTTCATCACACTTTTTGAATCGATCCTTTCAAAAAAATAACCCGTGTAATAAGTGGTTAGTTATTTCCTAAATGTATAATAGATTACAAGGGTTTTATACTTGCGTTCATAAAAGTAACTTTGTTTTCGGTTAAATTGGAACGTTAGTTATATTTTATCTATAAACTATCATGCTTCATTTATAAATAATATTTATAAAAACAGTGAGAGAATGTGTGTGTTGTTAACGCCTAGTAAGAAACAGTCCTCTTGTGAAATATTATTACAACTCAGTGCGCACGAATGCGTGCGTTGTCCTTTGGTGTAATTTTCCAGAACAAGTTAAACTTTGTTTGCACGAGACGGAGGGATATCCTGGAAGTAGAACTTTTGCAGGCCTTCAGAAATGTGCTAGGTAACCATGAATGGATTATATATACACAGTGTTCGACTTTATTCATACGTAGGCTACGTATGCTACTTGGAGATTGTGAATTCATCTAAAGAGGAAGATTCACCACACGGACCGCGATAACTTCCCCGGGACTGATGTCCCTCCTTTCTCTGGCAGAGTGAAATACTTAGCAGCCATAATGCGGATTTCCTGTTCATCGCCTCTCTCGGCGCTACTCGAGGGGTGAAGAACATTATGGGCCAGGTTATCTATGCTATATAAACTGCGGTGTGTCTCTCCGTCAACAGTCTTGAGTGGCGTTATGGTAGGTGGTTGATCGGTGCCTTATGTGCAGAGTGCAGGCGACTTGTAAAGAGTTGGAAAACAATGGACGTCGGTGCAGTGACTAGTGAATTCAGTATGCAACTATCAGGACAGCAGGTACTGGGATCAACCCGCTGGACTGTAAGAAATTGTTTTTTTTTTTTTTTCATGAGTGACGGATATTTTGATGTCTGGTATCGATACTAAAAAAATTTAATTGGCGCAAAATGGCAAATGCCACTAAAAAAAATTAATTGTTTCCGAATGGGGTGATGATGAACACGATATTTTACTCCATAGAAATGCAGTTACTTCCAACTTTACTGAAGCCCTATTAAAGCTCTACTTCTAGAATGTTCCTCCGCCTCATGTTAACAAAGTCTATAAAATGACACCAAAGGGGAAACGCACCACATTCGTGCGCACTCAGTTAAATAATATCTTGCAAAAGAACTATTTTTTACTGAGCATTACCAACACACATTTTTTCTCTCTGCCTTTATTCATTTTAATTATTAGTGTAGTTATTAAATGTGTAAATAAAATATAAATAACTCTTTAGTTTAGCCAGAGATAACATTGTTTTATATTAAGAGATGCATAAAAAACTTATGATGTATTACTTTTAGGAAACAATGAAAACGTCATACATGGGGTGATTTTTCAAAGGTTTGAATCGAATAGTGTGAAGAAATCGCAAGTGCTAATCGTGCAGCAGCTCCATGCTCACCTCGGTTCACCTCCATTGGCTCTCAAGACCTCGTTGTTAATGGCCGCCTAGGTAGGCCGCCGAACGATGTACAAAGATCCAGCAGAAAAAGTTTCATTAAAAAACCGTCCAACGTATCTAAATGAGCTCTGTTTACGGATATAATTCAAGAAACGTTACGTGACTGTAGCCTATATGTTTTTTTCAGATTCTCCATTTATCTCTTAAGAATGTTTTTGTGATAGTGGAAATGGCTCAAACGGGTTGTTTCGCGGTTATTTTTAAGTGTGAACGTTCCTGTAAAAAATATTAAAAATGGATAGGGACGTGCATCAAATCTTTATTTTTATTGATATGCCATAAAACGGTAGGGTATCCGCTGAAAGTATCATAGAGGCGTGTTATCGATGGCAAGGCTAGCCAGTTCAGTGCTTTGCGCGTAGAGGCGATGGGAGAGTTGACGGGCACGTATCGGTCGCCTCTAGTGCTCCCGTGCTTTTAGGCTGCAGACGTGAAAAATTCCTGCAACCAGGCAACCACCTTAAGAGGAGGATGTACTGAAACATTTTCTGTGAAATAGTTGTTTCCGCGAATACGCGTACCTCGGTAAATAAATGTTCTGCAAATACGACTTTTTTGACATAAAAGAAAAAAAAAAAACAATTATCTATGCCCCAATTTTTTTACTTTGTAATATTGTGTATTTTTGGAGAAAAAAATTCATGAAAATGGTCAAATATCGCATTTTTAAAGCTTGCACATGCATTTGCCTCAAGCGGCAAGAGAAAAGTAAAAACATAACGACGTAGATTAATCTGTGCTCTTTCATCGCGTGTAATAAAGAACCACTGTTACAGATCTAATTTGCACAGCACAGAGTCATGACGGAAACACTGCACGCCCTACGCGTAGGAGCGATGAGGTGCTAGAAGTGCGTGTTAGTGTCGCTCGAATCGCTCCCTCGCTTCTTGACATTGGTCACTCAGTTCCATCCCACTCTTTAAGAGCCGCCCAAAATTTTTCAACTCAACTGCGCTGTCTAGTAAGATGTACAGATATATGAAGAAAGTATGAAAAAAAAAAGGGGGAAGTGTGCAGCGAGTCGAAGGTTAGACGAGCCTCTACAGAACTTGCACGAGAAAGCAGTGTGCTTTGCGGAGGCGCCAAGTTCCCGTGGCTGTCTCGCTGAAGGACTGGCCTGTCTCGCTGCAGGACATGCCTGTCTCGCTGCAGCACACGCCAGTATTGCTCCTGGACATGTCTGTCTCGCTGAAGGGTGGGCCTGTCTCGCTCCAGGACGTGTCTGTCTCGCTGAAGGGCGAGCCTCTCTCGCTCCAGGAAGTGTCTGTCTCGCTGCAGGGGCGCCTGTCTCGCTGCAGGGCATTCCTGGCTACAGGACGTTCGTGTCTCGCTGCAGAACGTGATTGTCTCGCTGCATAACGTGCCTGGCTGGTGCCTGTCTCGCTGCAGGACATGCATATCTCGCTGCAGGGCGGGCCGTCTCGCTGCAGAACATGCCTGTCTCGCTGCAGGACGTGCCTGTCTCGCTGCAGAGCTGGCCTGTCTCCCTGCAGGATGTGCCTGTCTCCCTGCAGAATGTACCTGTCTCGCTGCAGAAACGTGCCTGTTTCGTGCCTGCCTCGCTGAAGGATATGCTTGTCTCGCTGCAGGACGTGCCTGTCTCGCTGCATGACGTACCTGTCTCGCTGCATGACGTAACTGACTCGCTGCAGCACATGCCTGTCTCGCTGAAGGACATGCCTGCATCACTCCAGGACATGTCTGTCGCGCTCCAGAGCGGGCCTGTCTCGCTTCTGTACTTCCCTGTCTCGCTGCAGGACGTGCCAGTCTCGCTCCATGACGTTCCTGTCTCGTGTCTGTCTCGCTGCAGGATGTGCCTGTCTCGTTGCAGGACGTGCCTGTCTCGTTGCAGGACGTGCCTGTCTCGCCTCAGGATGTGTCTGTCTCACTGCAGGACATACCTGTCTCGCTGCAGGACATTCCTGTCTATCTGCAGGACGTGCCTGTTTCGCTGCAGGAAGTGCCTGTCTAGCTGCAAGTTATGCCTGTCTCGCTGCATGAAGTACGTGTCTCGATGGAGTACGGGCCTGTCTCGTGCCTGTCACGCTGCAGGACGTGCCTGTCTCGCTGCATGACGTGCCTGTCTCGCTGTAGGACGTGCGTGTCTCGCTGCATGACGTACCTGTCTCGCTGCAGGACGTGCCTGTCTCGCTGCAGGACGGGCTGGATCGATAGGGGTAGGGCAGCCCTCAGGGATTGCCCCACGCATTACGTCCGGCCGGCGTGTCTGCACTGTACTCGCCGCCCGCTGTGGTCACTCCAACATTCCGCGCGTCCCACTACTAACTTCGTTAAATGCGTAAGTACGTATTCATGTATTTGTTTTCGGGGGGTGGGGAGGGTTGAAGGTAAGCGAGGGGAGGACAAAGTCAGATTGATTCCAATAAGAAACTTTCATTTGCAGTAAGATAATTACATTCGATCCACGGTTTCTTCACACTTTTTTGAATCAAACCTAGGAATAATCACTCCATATATGACGTGTTTGGTTGCTTCCTTAATATGCCACGTATCACAAGCGTTTTGACTTGCGTTAATATAAAATTACCTTATTATTAGTTAAATTAAAATTTTATTTACACTTTATCTACTAATTATAATGTTCATTCATAATAAATACAAATTAAACAGTGAGAAAATACGTGTGTTGATAATGCCTGGTAAGGGTTAGTTCTCATGGGAAGTAAGTGAGTGCGCATGAATGCGGTGTACTGTACCTTTGGTGTAATCTTTTGGACTTGATTAAGTCTTGCTTGCATGATGCGGAGGAATATCATATAAGTATATCTTTAGTAGGGCTTAAGAAAAGTTATAAGTAACCGTGAATGGACTATAACAGTAATTTTACTCAGTAAAAACGTATTTTGTTAACGTAACCGACATTAGCTAATATGAAACATAAAATAAAACTTAATTGCTTTCTCCAAAAACAGAAATGTGTCCAATTAAGATTGCACTATTTAATTCAGACCATAAACACATACATACGTACAGACATAGCGATACCTGGCGTATTTGAAATCGACAGACAGATTTTAGCTATGGGTTCGTCACGACCAAAAAGGGTTAAACATTTGAATGACATGTGTTATAAAGTGACTCTCTAGATCAATGAGCATCGTATAGTCTTGATCTGAGACGCTATTTCATTTTAAAAATTATATTAATTATTTTAAGGTAGGACTTTGGGACCTGCATACAAATGTGTTACTGAACAAAGATACGAAGACATCGCAAGCCTTATCGTCACTATTTACTTTAGTAGAAATAATAAGGGTTTGCACCGTTCTTTTTCCACACATTGTTGCAATGCGAAAGTATAATTGACTTTGTAAAGACATTGCATTTCGGAACTGAGAAAATAAGTTAACTTGTGCTACTGCATTTAACCATACTGATTCCAAGAAATTCAAGCATCAGTTTTCCGACTGAATAGTTGGAATACACGACAGGTAGGCAACAAACACAACACGCGATACAATAGGGTTGCAGCGGATCAGGAACGATTATTCTCTAGGGACTGATAAACCCATGAAAAGGTTAAGAAACGCTTTAATTATCAATAAAGACAAAACAGTCACCGCTGTCGGTAAATATTTTTAAGCACGGGAGATTGCAAGACTTAAAACAAATTATGACCTACATAATGTAAATTTATAACATACAGCTTAACCGGCATTAACAAAGTTTTTGATGTCATTACTTACATAAAATATATATTACACAGTCCCTGGCAGCCGTTGGTTACGACGAGTAACTGACGGCTCTTAACAGAGAGGTCTTGAGAGCTGGCGAGGATGAAATGAGGTGAGAATGGAGCAGCGCCAGAATGCAACACTGGGTGAAACGAGATATCCCCGAGAAAACCCACTGACCAGCGGAATAGTCCAGTACTGTTCCCTCTTGCGAAAATCCAGGAGTGGCCCTGCCAATCCGGGAATTGAACCCGGTTCACCTTGGTGGGAGGTGAGCTTTACAAACAACCGCTGAGCCGCCGTGGCACCAGCAGTAAATTGTTCTGTAACTTAAGTGGATAGTTTTCTCGCAAACGCCGTATGTTATATTACATTTTAGACTAGGGAACGTTTAAAGTCACTAAATTTAAGTTATTTATTAAAACTAAACAGGGTTATAGTTCATTTATTTTAAGTTAAAATAAATGTAAGCTATTTGCGAGGGAGTTCCAAGTAGTTATTTACGTAATCAATTAAAATACACTGGTGGAAAATGGAAAATGAACACCCGGACGCAATGGTCTCACAATAATAGAGGTTTTGTTTTATAATTTTACAGTTTGTACACTATATATGATAATGATCACAAGTTCGTACACCTTCAGATTGTCTTGAACAACAATGTCAGTATTTTGTGTAGTCTCCTTTAGCGACGATGCAGTCCTGCAGTCGTACGTGGAGACGATCATTAAGGTGTCCGATGTCATCTTGGGGAATAGTGTTCCACGCTAATCCCACCTGTTGTTGCAATTGGTGGAGGTTTGTTGCCGGTATTGCAGACCGCATCAAACGCCGTCCCATCATGTCCCACACATGTTCTATGGGGACAGGTCGGGTGATCGTGCTGGCCAGGGAGTTGACGAACACCTTCGAGAGCGCGTTGGGTAACATGAGAAGTGTGTGCACGGCCATTGACCTGCTGGAAGAGGATATCTCCTTGGTGTTGTAGGAATAGTGAAAAAAATGGGCTGGATGATGTTCTGGGTGTAGCTATCACTGTTAAGTGTTCCTTCAACAAACACCATAGGCGTGCGGTCGTTGAAGGCTATTGCCCCCCAGACTATGATGCCAGGAGTTGGTCCTGTATGCCGCTGCCGTATACATTTTGGCTGTTGCCGCTCTCCTAGTCTACGCCGCACTCACGAACGACTGTCACTGGCGCCAAGGCAGAGTCTGCTCTCATCACTAAACACAACTCAGCGCCGCTCATCCCTCCAGTTGCGTCGTTCGTGACACCATCCGAGGCGGGCTGCACGGTGTTGAGATGTGAGAGGAAGCCTGGCGAGCGGCACCGTTGATCGTAGCCCAGCATCCAGCAAACGGTTGGTGATTATCACAGAGCGTGTTGCTTGCTTACAGCTGTGAGTACAGGTCCCCTGTCCCATGCTACCGGCCCACTCAACTTAATCATATTTTTACATTATTTCTTGGCGTCTCCGTGTTACTTTCCATTGCATATGTTATATCACTGGATTCCTCTTTGCACGTACTTTCAGATGCCGTTCAAATAAACGTATGTTTCCAGGGGAAAAATTATATGTGTTTAAATTATTTTTGTCCATACAAGTGTTACAAATAGTCACTTTGCGGCAAATTACTTGCCCCCTTAGGAAATTTCATTTAGCGGAAACCACATCTCGTGATCTGCAACCATTCTGGAAATTTAGGGGTGACCACGTTCGGTGGACCGTCCTGTATTTTGACAAGCATACCTTAAAATGAACTAAGCCATGACGAAGTTTATAAGAAAAAAAGAACGAGTGTCTGCTTCAAAAAAAAAAAACCCTCACAAAGTGACATTTATTAGCGTAAAGTTTTAAATATGCATGTCCGGCATTTAGACCACGTGTCCCAGTGGCGAAGAAGAAAGTAATTCCACTCTCCTGAAAGTCCCTCGATGACCTGATAAGACTATCTGTGACTATCTTCTTAATAACCTCAGCTGTAAAAATCTGCAGCTTTAGCGTACAACATGCGTGAAAGTCACGCGGTAAATATACATGCTGAATGATAAGGTTGATGTCACATTCATTCTCGCCCAGCAACTAAAAAACTTTATGAGCGAGGAATTATCAATTCCTCACACCATGTAAACGCTGTAGATGTTTACTTCTATCATCTACACTTATACACATCCATACGTTCATCTTTCTGACATATTCATGTGCATCGCTTTCGAATAAACGTTCACTTTACTCAATTTTATTCGATTCACATTTACATACTTCCAAATTCTCTGCCTACCATAGCTCTAGAAAATAATATGCGTAGCTGCAAAGCGTCGTGAGCAATATTTTCGCTTTCAGGTAGCCGGCCCAAAGTAACAAGGAGCGAAGATACACTGGTGCGCTGTGGCTGTGGCCCCACAAGGACCAAAACCAGTTCATAACCAATGCGGCCTTTTCACTGCGAAAAACGACGGCTGTGCGGTGTCTTCGCAGACTCATGGGGCGCACAGGATCTCGTTACATATGGAGTCGAAATGATTTGTAAACTGTAACTACCGCATTCTCGTCGTATTACTGGCCATTTTTGATCCAAACGATTACAAATGCATATGCAAAACAACATTGTGTTATACGAGTAACATTTGTTTAGACAATGATATAGTGTTTGTATTGTTACAAAGATACAGCTGATGACAAAACGAGAAGTTTTTTTTTTTCCTGCGCTTTCTGAGGGGTATCGCTTACTTGTAGGCCTACAATATTCTGTTGTATTGGCTGTCTACAGTTATTCGTGCACCTTTGAAAACCTTGTTTTGGATCTTTTTTTTTTCCCCCTCGTTTTGTATCATTTCGCAGTATGTGAGGTTAACATTGCCAAGGACATCCTCACTTTATCCCTGCATCACTTAACTGTAGAATTTTTAGAGGAATTTAACGTGGTAAGGTGTGTTTTAGTTTATTCGCGGTTTCTTCGCACTTTTTGAATCGAACCTTTGAAAAATCACCCCATGTACGACGTGTTCAGTTATTTTCAAAACATATCCTGTATCACAATCGTCTTATGACTCTTGACATGAAAGCATCTTATTTTTCGTTAAAGTGAAGTTTTTCCGGTATTTCATCTATACATCATGATAGTTAATTTAAATTAAATATGAAGAAAAACAGCGAGAAAGCATGTGTGTTGGTAGGGACTAATGAGAAATAGTTATCACGCAAAATATAATTACAACTAAGTGCGCACGAATTTTGTGCGTTGTCCTTTGGTATAATTTTCTAGACTTAGCTAAGTTTCGTTTGCACGAGGTGGAGATATATCCCGGAAGTAAAACATAAGCAGTGCTTCACAAAAATGTGAAGTAACCGTGAATGGATTATAGTCATGCAGAAATCCATGTTTTCACGTGGGTAGGCCTACGAAATACAGCTCAACTTCTAAAATTACTTGCAAATACAATTTCCATGAATTAATTTTATGCCACCTGTTTTTAAGTATTATGGCATGTTAAACCCACAATTTTAGTGTTTTGGGGACGTACAAATGATAAATAATTTACTTACCGTTGAAATGACGTACCATGACTTGACTTCAACTTCATGCTGTGAAATTTTTTTCGCGAAGTCTTTATTGCTCAATATAAGTTTTTTTTTTTTTTTTCAACGAGTTTTAGTAAAATATGTTTTGTTAACGATACCTTCAAATGAATTAAGTCATGATCTTTCAGACACCCTTGTTAAATTTTCGGTAAATGTTGTCATTTATTTTATTTGTTCGTTCCAAAAACACTAAAACTGTAATTTTAACGTGTCATTATGCAAAAAATATGTATAATTTCTATATTTTTGTTCAAGGAAATAGTGTTTGTAAGTAATGTGTATAAGTCGGTCGGTTTTCGCGCACATATGAAACAATGAATTAATTTCGTGTCCAACGCCCTAGATAATTTGCACGTTCGTGCTCGTCTATACATAGTAGTCCTATAAAACAAAGTCGCCCGGCCGCGTGTGTCTTTGTATTCGGCTAAGGCTTCTAAACTACTTGATAGATTCTGATGTGGTTTTCACCATCTTTTAGAGAATTTTTTGAGGAAGTGTTAAGTATATAATACATTAATATTTGATTTAAGAATAGTAGAGAAATGTCAACGTTTTCTATTAAGTCAGAAAACCCCGCTTTTGAGGCGCTTACTTGTCTTACACTGACTAAGCCGTAAGAGATACACCAAATTAATTACTACAGAATTGTACATCTCAAAAAGGTCTACAAAAAAGAGACAGCATATGTTTATCTTTTAAGGAAGACACACATTAAACATTTTTGTCTTTTAAAATTAGATTAAAAATAGTCGTTCGCGTAGGAAGACGTTTTGAACAACACTTTATTGATCCTGTGTTAGTTACCTTAAGCATTTAGTGCGTATACTTGCTTTAAACCTAAACAACGTCATATTTGTAAATCGCACCCGAGCGAGGCCAGGGCGGGTCGCTAGTTGTAGTATAAAACAATGTACACCGAAATCAGCTATCATAAGTCTGCGTAATATACACTTAATACAACGCCAGGTCTTTGAAGTTTTTCAATGAATCGCCGCCAATTGAACTGGGCCAGTGTGTATTGTAACGTAGTTATGGGCACTGATTTTGGTTTTCAAATGTTAATTTCTATAGTGCTCGCTTTACTGCAAATAACTTTTGCAAATACTATACTGTAAAAAAAATACATGGACACACTAGGCAGATGAAAGAGTATACTCTAATACATTCACGGTTATTTCACATTTTTCTGAAGCCCTGCTAAAGCTCTACTTCCAGGATATTCCTCCGCGTCGTGCAAACTACGCTTGACTAAGTCTGGAAAATTAAACCAGAGGACAACGCACTGAATTCGTGCGCGCTCGGTAGTAATGATGGTTTGCATGAGAACTATTTCTTACTAAGCGCTCCCAACACACATATTTTCTCTCTGTTTTTATTCGTATTTATTATAATTTAAAAATAAAATATAGATTAAACTTTAATTCGACGACAAATAAGATACTTTCACGTTAAAAGAGGTATAAAACGCTTGTGATATATGGCATACGTAGTACGCATATGTAGGGTGATATTTCAAAGGTTTGATTCAAAAACAGTGAATAAACCGCGAATAGACTACAGTAATGGTTTTAATTTTATACTAGCCATACTTCGCTCATTGTCACTGCACATATGGCAGCGATCGCATCTGCGGCACTCGAATTCCTCGTCCTTACTGACAGTGTACAATTGATACAAATTGCTTAGCCTGTCTCACATTAATTTTTTTTATACTGCCACTGTGCTGTTGTCAGTTTTATCTATTTTCTTTTCTCCTTTTTTACGTCCATTTTCAGTCTCATCCCCTCTTAGTTGTTCCAGGAGTGTTTTTATTTGTAATTAATGAGTTGTCATTTTTGAATTTTTGGTTAATTTCCTCCTGTAACCACGTATTTAGTATTCACTCCCTGCTCGAGCCTGTCCCTCCATTCAGCATGGCGCAAGAGCCTTTTATATATGCGTGAGCCGACCTCCCGTGGCGCAGTCGGTTGGTGCTCTGGGTTGACTCCCGGGTAAAGCATGGGTGTTAATTGAAGTTATGTTATAAGTTAGCCTGCAAGCCGTCCCCTGATAAGCTTTCAAGCATAAAACCAGGGGACCTTAAAAAGCCCTTTAAAGATAAAAAATAAAAAATGTATGGATGACATGTTCCTCTTAACGATGAGATCTTGAGAGCTGATGAGGATGAAACGAGATGAGAATGGAGCAACCCTGGAAATCAAGGGCGGGGGGGGGGAGGAAGGAAGATCCGAGAAAACCCGCCGACCAATGGCATGGCCCGAACATGTCGTGTTACTGTGATCTGCTGTACTGCGAACTTCTTTTTCATCGCCTGTAAAATTCCGTGAAAACAAGCGACATCGCAAATGACGATGTAAACGAGTGACTGCGACGCGACGGTGGTTGTTGCAGGTGATCCTGGTGAAGTGGAACGAGCCGTACCAGAAGCTGGCGTCGTGCGATAGCTCAGGCATCATCTTCGTGTGGATCAAGTACGAGGGCCGGTGGAGCATCGAGCTGATCAACGACAGGAACACTCCCGTCACGCACTTCAGCTGGTCCCACGATGGCCGCATGGCGCTCATCTGCTACCAGGTACCCAACACGTACGCAGCATACATGTCATTTGATATCTGTGCCGGTCATGTTTATTCTGCTTAGGTTAAACGTGATTGAAGGCCGTTCACGGTGAACCTTAAGAGTCCTACGTACTAAAACGTTTTCTGTGAAATCGTTGTTTGGGCGTAAACGCGTGTCTCGGTAAATAAATGTTCTGGAAATACGAAATTTTGCCAGGAAGGACAAAAAGTTATTGTCTACGTCGCTATCTTTTTATTTTTATTATATTGAGTGTATTAATGTAGGGAAAAAAATCGTATGAAAGTGGTCAAATGTCGCATATTTAAAGCTTCCCTATGAAGTTTCTTTGAGCGGTAAGAGAAAAGTATGATTATACGAAGGTAGTTTAATCTGCGTGCTTTCATCGCGTGTAATAAAACCCCAAAGTTACAGATCTAGTTCACACAGTAAAGCGTTAGGACGGAAACACTGTACGCCTTGTGCGTAGGAGCGATGAGGCGCTAGGCGTGCGTGTTAGTGTCGCCCGTATCGCTTCCTCGCTTCTTGACCTTGGACGCGCAGCTACATAGTCCTCTTAAGGAAAAAAGTTACTGCCCTAGCCTGCGCATATTTTAATGCGCGTACTGAGTAACATTCGACTAGTAAAGTTGGTAACGATGGATATAAAGCAACTCCATATTTTAACGTCGAATAAAAAGTGTTAGGTAACGATTTGTTATGACTTAAATTATTTATTTCGCTTTCTGTTATTTTATACATCGAAATGTAAAAATAAGAAGATTTGTAAGATGTTTACTTTCCTAATCATTTCACATTTTCACTTTACCGACGCGTGAATAACGTGATAAGGCCCGTGGCAATGTTAATTTTACATAAGGCGGAGGAAAACACGCCGTGCATACAAGTAGATCTTTTGCAGGGCTTTCGAAAGTGCTCATTTTACCACGAACAGCCGATATCACCAAAGAATTACTCACTTCATATTCGTATGATACGACGTTCAACTTTTAGATATTATACTCACATTTAAAAAAAATATTAGATGGCATATTTTTCTGCAAAATGGTCTCTCAAGATTACAATCTAGTGTCCTCCAGACGTTCAAATAATAAAAATTTACCCACCGAAACGAGACAATACACATTTTAAAAAAAGTTCCATGACTTACTTCAAGGAATCATTAAAATCACGCTATGAAATGTTTTCACAAGTTTTTTTTAATTGCTTAAAATGACACTTTTTATTTACATATTTCTTATTTATAGCATTCTATTATTTTTTGTAAGATATTTTTTTACTAAGAATAACTTAAAATGAATTAAAACATGACCTTTCAGTCGCCCTTGTTGAATTTCCTGTTAATGACTTAGTTTCCTTTGTTTTTACGTCGCAAAAACACTAAAATAGGTAATTTGACATGCCATGATGAACAAACTATGTAATATAAAAAATTTTAAAGTCTTCAAGTCGCATGGCGTTTCGTGCCTTTATTAAATAATGACACTTGTGGTCACCAGCAGCCTTCAGCACGGAACGAAATTGCTTATGGGAGAGTTGGGCACAAGGAATCTTCCCGCTTCAAGGTTTTCTGCTGTTCCAAAAGGGTCGCTATCAAGCTGGCCACCTGGCTGGAGGTATTTGGCACGTCCGAGGCTTGGAAGCATGGAATCGCTAAGGGCGACCCAGGCATTCACATCACGCCTCGTCGTAGCCTCTAGGCGCAAATATCTTGAACTGGCGCACCGTCTTGCCGTTGATAACGCTCCTCTGAGACTTTTAGCGGCGACCATATCATTTTATGCCCTAGTACTAGAGGTAAATGTCTGCTGCACCAGGGTGTTCATAATCGAAAATGACCGCGCAAATACCCGATTTAACCATCACGACTTCAAGACAAGCTGGCTTTGGAGATAAATGAAGAACCTGGAATTGGTACGCTCGTGCGACGTTTCTGAAATGCGGTACTTAAGCAGAGATCACTGAAGGACGTTGAGCAGTTTTGTGAAACGACGTTTTCTGCCGAAGTTCTGCGCGCTTTTTGGTGGCCTGCACGGGAGAGCGCCTTGTGAAGTTCGTTTCTTTCCCACTCAGGCGCGAAGAACAAACTTTATTGGTTACGTAGATTCTATCACAATACAAATAGAATTTTTTTTTTTTTATATTTCTTTACGAAAATTTGAATTATCCCATTTATTTGCATCTATAACAAAGAAAATACGGTGAACATGCAACGGCAGTGATATCGGGTGGCGAAAATTTCTGGTTGCTAGACTATGTTGCTAGCATATGTTGCTAGACTATGTTTCTAGTATATGTTGCTAGTATATTTTGCTAGTCTATGTCACTAGACTATTAACACTGAGGTTTCCAAAATGAGTATAATCAACCTTACTAGTTTATGTGATGTGATTGTTCCGAAAACAATAAATTCGAAATTTTGACATACGATGTTGCAAAAACCATGGGTTCAAATTCTTTTATTCAGTGGAAATTACATAACATGTATCGTATAAAAGTTAAAAATTATTTAAAGCGAATATGCAACGTGATTCCGAACAACACCGACAAACTCCGGCAGGTTATTCATGACGACAAAATAAGACGAAAATGTCTGTACCGCTTTTTCCCTGAAGCGATTATTAAGGGGTCTACCGCCCCTAAATTTCCACGGTTTTGTATGTAATTGTGTTAAAAATATCAGGAACTACTCACGATTAAGCAACAAATTGGCGAATAGTGCTGTTTAGAGCGAGGTCCTACACCTGTGAAAATGCGGGTGATAGTATCATCCCCCGTTATGATGAAAACAGGGGTTGCCACCCTGTTCTTGCCCTATAAACGTGAACAGTGAGCTGAAAGCGATTCGTTGAGATAACTTAAGAATCAACACATCTCAACCAACCAAAATGGTCGTCTTGTTGAAATACTCTCGGGTGAACCGTTTTCACGAAATCCTTTCGGAAAGTACGTATGCGAAACAGAAGGGTGAGTGGCCAGCGAGTTCGGCAACACGGAAAAATATTTGGCGGTGTAACTTCACGTGGCATTCAACCTCACGATGCGCTGATTCTTAAGTCATCTCAACAAACCGCTTACAGCTTACTGTTACCATTTCTTCACACAAAGACAGGGTGGCAACCCCTGTTTTCACGATGAGGGGGGGGGGGTGATATTACCAATCGTATTTTCACACCATTCTACAAAACACTGTTCACCGATTTGTTGCTTAATCGTGAGTAGTTCCTGATATTTTTACACAATTACATTCAAAATTGCGGTTTTTTAGGAGCACGTTAGCTCCCATAGGAAAAAATGGTACAGATATTTTCGTCTTATTTTGTCATCATGAAGTACATGCCGGAGTTTGTCGTTGTTGTTCGGAATCACGTTGTATAGTAATAAGCCGATCTAGGTGACGGATTAGCAACACGTTGGACTCACATTTGGGAAGACCCTGGTTCAATTCCTGGTGTAACCTTGTTTATTAAGGTTTTTTGTGTTTTTTTGTACCAGGATGGTTCTTTGATACAGGTCATGGCCAAATCCTTCCCAATTCTTCTCTCAGTCCGAACTACTGATTCCTTCTCTATCGACCCCTTGTTTTAATCTGACGTGAAATCATTATTTTAAAATTTAATAAATTAGTTTTGTGCTACATAATGTCCTAAAGGCTCGTGCAAACAGGGTGTGACATGTACTGTACACTACGTATGCTTTAGTCTGTGTTCGCTACACGGGGTTATTAGTCTTCTTGATCGAAGTTTTGTACGTAACCCGTCATTCTTGTAAGATATGTCGGTATATAACGTTCCATAGCAGAGAAATGAAATTGATGTTGTCGACTCCCTACTGCAGTGTTTTCTTCCTTTAACGAAGATACTTTCCGGCCTTTTGCATTAAGTGCTCCAAGAGTGATCTATTCATGTGGATACACAAAGTGTAAGCTCACGGAAGAATTTATTGTAAATCCAGCTTTACCCTCCAACCGGCAGCGCAAACAATAGCAGAAGCCAGACAGATATAGGATGCTCACGGTAAAATGAGCACTTTTGAAAGCCCTGCTTGAGATCTACTTGTATACACGTTGTGTATTCCTCCGCCTGATTTACAATTAACATTGCCGCGGGCCTCATCACTTTATTTATGCGTCGGTTAAAAATGAAACTGTGAAATTATTAATAATATAAATACTTTCCATTCAGCACATTTTTACACTTCCTTGTATTAAAAAACCGAAAGCGAAAGAAATAATTTTAAATTATCACAAATGGTTACCTGACACTTTTATTCGACGTTAAGATACGGAACTACTTCCCATCCATCGTTATCAACTTTTCTGGGCAAATGACACTCAGTGCGCCCATTATAATATATGCATGCAAGGGCAGTGACTTTTTTCTAAGGTTGATTTCAAAAGTGCTCACTTTATCGTGAACAGCCTTTACAAGGCCCGTTCCCGAGGCCTCGGGGGCCGCGGTGGTGTAGCGGTTACACTACCCCCCCCCCCCCCAACCGCCCAACGGACGAACCAGTCTCGACTCCCGGCAGAATCGCTCCTCGATTGTCGCCATGTTGGAAACATGCCGGACGATGCCGCTCGTCAACAGGTTTACCGCGAGAAGATCCGGCAGTGTTGTCACCTCCAGGCAGTAGTACATCTCTCTAATAGTACATTATTTTGATATTAATAATTCGATACCAACCATAGACTAAAGATGAGGTAGACCGCTTATTCGTCTTCTGTGCATGTATCCAACATTGACCTACCCTAAAGGAACAACTTTCAAAGTCACGTAGTCAAAAATGATGAACGTGTTTGTTTATATTTTAATTTTTAAATGACAATCATGAATAAATTAAGTCTGCCAATCTTCAAACTACATTACAAATTGGCCAGGGAAAGTATACATACATCTCAAAGCATTTGTTTACAATTCAGTTTTCTAAACTAAAATACAAACCATGCCGTTTTCCCTAGACGTATTGGAAGAAAAGCAGTTCAATGTTGAGACACGGAGATTCGTTGTGAGTAGTAGGACAAAGGGAGGGGGGGGGGGGGGGGGGGTTCTTCGCCAACCGGGATTAATTGGAATTAATTGATGAATTAACGATTTGATTGATAGGGTTAATCCTTAATCTGATTTAATCCGATCAAAAACTGAAAGGGTTAAATTTAATTGAAAGGGTTAATCAAAGAAGGGTTTATTTTTTCCCCTTGATTATCTTTCTTCTTTCTATTTGTGGGCAGGAGCTCTGAACGATGTTGACGGTGTGGTGTTCTAAAGGCAACTGACCAGAGTAGTGGGTTGCAATAGCTTATATAGGTGTAGAGTTAAGTACAAGGGTGGACTAAGGCTCATTTTTTTAATTTTTCTAATTTTTAGGTGTTTGGAGGAATGTTAGTTGTAGATAGGCGATTTTTACGAATATATTTAACACACGAGAGAATTTCAGAGTCTTTAAACGATTTATAAGAGTGACATAAGTGTAAATGATATGTTTTTGTGGGATATTGCTCGTAGATGGTGGTGGGAGATAGGCGACAATGAAAGATGCGATTTACATGTTAAACAATCTGTTTTTGGAATGCAATTAAATGTTTGAGAATTTCAGAGTGTTTTATGTATGAATGAATTACATGTATTGAATCGCAAATTTCAAACGACTACGTGAATAGTAAGTGGAATTACATGAGTCTTAAACATAACATGAGTCTCGAGCTTAGAAATATAATTTACACGAGAGAGAGAATTTAAATTACGTGAATAACACCTGATGTCGACAAGTGCAAAATCACTTAAACGAAATCCAGCTAGCCAGTATGAAATTACACAAGGCAGAAACTTTAAACGAGTTCTAAGTATGAATAAATAATACAAGAGACAAGTATAACGAACAACTACTGTATTTAAACGAAATTCAGATAGACAGTATGAATAAATAGCACATTAACACGATTCAACCTGGAGTATATTATCTTACGACAAAAAAAAAACTCTGAATACGATTTAAACCAGACACAATAGTGTGCATCTATTCTGATAAGTAATATATATAACGATCTACAAGTAAGTAATTAACCATAAAATTCTTACCCCAAATGATTGTTTTCAAATTAACCAACTTGTGTAGAGCATAATCCCACATCACTTTACATGTAACGGAAAAAAATGCACAAATTTCCTCGAAGAAAATTATTTAAAATATCGCATACACTACATCGGTCCTAACAATTATTAAACACACATTTAGGTAAGTCACATTTTAAAAATCGTAACCGAATGATGCATGGAAATAAAAATTCAGCGAATCTTGAACATAACACGATAAATGTTTATAAAATAACGGTCTTACTATAAATTTCCGTAAAGTGTGTGTCGTATTTCTTAACACAAATAGTATTTATCGAAATAAAAGTTCAGTGAATCTCGTACATAACACGATAAATGTTTACAAAATAACGGTTTTACTACAGATTTCCGTAAAGTGTATGTCGCATTTCTTAACACAAGCTGTATTTTCGTCTACTGAACGCAGAAATCAAATACTTATCACAAATGCAGCATATCGATCCGAAAAGTAAAATAAGTTAATACACGAACATTTATATTTCACACTATAGTTTATGAATACTGTGATAGAGGTGTGAACCACAGAGCAAATAATATTAATTAATGAAAATCGTGGCTATCACAATAGATGAAGGTAGGTTCGTAGTTGGGCTAATCCCCTATCATAAGCTCGTAGTCTGCCAACTATCTACCCACCTGATGAAGAAGAGAGAGAAAGAGCTGTACACATGTCTCCTCCAAGCATTCATGAGTGACTGGAGATGGTGGAGACTGGATAGCTAAGGTCACTTCGCTCCAGAGCTCTCTACACCCCCTCCCACCTCATGCCAGAGTGCGACACCAGACTGCTCGCGATTTTCAATTTTTTCAGCACTGAGGTAATATGGTGACAACTGATTAGTTAAGTTCACATCGGGAGGACCCTGCCTCACACCCCAACCACCCACCCCTACTCTACACCCCTCAGAACCGGCCCGACTCCACGATGCCAGCCAACCTGCACCCCTCCCTACCTGCCAAGCCATGTCTGCGAGGTCCTGGGGGTCATTCACCCATCTGCCCGCGATTGCAATTTTTTGCAACTGAGTCAAGATGGCGACAACTGTCTACTTGCATTCACATCGGGAGCTGCCTGCTAGTAGCCACCCAACCCTGTACCCCTCGCACGCAGAACTGGCCCGAGTCCAGGGCTAACTGCTATGCACCACCGCCCTTCACCATGAGCCCAGAGTGAGTGTTCTGCTGGCTGGAGAACTCCCTGGGCCAAGCACCCCACCCTCGCTGCCGATCCAAGGTTACGTAAGAGACTGGCGTATTCCCAGCGAATTAAAATGTTGATACCAAACTCCCACCAATAAAATTTTATCTCCCTGAAATAAAGTTTCTTTAATTCCTAGATAATCCCCAGATTTAACATTCCAACAAATTTTATATCATAATCCAAGAAAATAATTTTAATCCAATAAACTTTATCCCATTTCCAGCAAAATTATTAAAGTATTTCCGAGAAACTAAGTATATTTTCACTTGCTAAAACTTTTATTTTAAAACATTGAAAGAACACCATTTTTCAACATGTATCATTCCAGTTACCTAAGTTTCAACTATTATGATAGTAGATACAACACATGCATACATATTCAAACTTTTCAATCTGTATTTTTTAATATATGTGTATAGCAGAGAAAAAAATATATATATTTGTCTATGACACTAAAATTTACTTATAACCATAGTTTCAATTCAAAAGCTTCCCAATCGAGATTTTGTGATACACTATCTACCATAAAATGTGTATATACTCGAACTTATTTACAAATCGGTTTCCCAAAAAAACAAATTTGGATGTGCTCCAAGCGTGTATCTGGGAAAGAAAGACGAGACAAGGGCAAGACAGGTTTTGAAGCATGGTCAATTCATTACTGGAGACGGGGTGTTTGACAAGAAATTCACACCGCATAGAAGTTGACAGAGTTTCATGGCTGTAGGGGAAGTGCCCAGTCCCCCACTATTGCTCATGTGTGCCCACGGACTTTGCACGATAGTGGGGGAGAAGGTGAAGTTGTTGGGTGGGGTTGGAGGGGAAGTGCCAAGTTTCTCCCTTTCCCTCCCTTGTCACAACACAGAGATGCCTGTAGGGTCTACGTGATGTGTCGGATGGAAAAGGGAGTGGGCAGCGGTTGTCAGGCAAGCACGGAAGGGAAGAGCGACCATGTGGTGGCGCATGTCGGCACTAGCAGCATTTTAGTGTACTAGAGGTCTCATTCTCTCGATCGCAGTTCCGCGCGCGAACCGGCACGGCGCTTCTCGCCTCGTTTCCTCCTCACTGCGCAAAGGGCACATCGGGCAGCCAATACCCTGGCCCATCTGTTGTGTTTCTTATCGCCTGCTAGCTACCTGCCTCTGTAAAAGTATCGGGCTTTGCTGCCTTTTTAGTCACAGCTCTCGCTCCTGTTTTTCCCCAACAAACTTAACATTTTTAAAATTAAGAAAAACATTTTGTCTATGATGTTAGTAATAAAATTATGTTTTCACTTATATTGTGTATCTATGTGTGTGTGTTATTAAGAGTGTTTTTTTTTTTAGAACGGGGGGTTACTTCAATTTAATTATTGTAGAGTTGGAATTTTTATATCAGGGAAACTTTTTAGTTAGGTGAAAATGGGTAAGCATAAGCAGTCCTGTATTGACATCTTGCTTGAAGATCTTTACATAAGCGATTCCGATTCGGAATCGCAGACGGAAAGACAAACAAGCTGTCGAGACAGTGTCCCTTCGCCTAAGCAGACACTATTTAATTTTTTGGAGGACGATCTCTACTTAAGCGATTTGAGCATGGATTCGCTTAAGGAGACATTGTCAAAACCATAAGGTAAAAACGTGTCCGTTTCTCCCTCATCAGCTCTTGAGACCAAAAGTTCGCTCGCTCCCTAAACACACTCAATTCTCGCCTATCCATTAGCTGGTATTGTACACGATGCTTTATAATGACTCCTCCCCATATCTTTTGTAAAACATCGCTGTAGTCGACTGATTGACCTAAATAAATGAAAGTTCCCTTAAAAATAATGTAATGTATATAAAATAATAAGAGCGTTTTATGGTAGTAACATATTTTATTTGTAGATAAGTGAATAAAGTGTGGTTATTTTTCTCTGTTTTCAGCACAATTTATGTATATTGTGACATTAATTGTACTATTGTAGGAGAAAAAAAAAAACAATTATATTCGCTTTCTGTATCGTTAATGAAAATACCAGATTCAGACTATTGAGTGATATAACGAATAATTTAGTTAAATTTACAATCCCTAGAAAGTAACTATTACTCATGTTTGCAATTCCTAAGATTACCTATAACCTTTTATAAGCAGTTTCATTATAAATTGTAATAGTATGAAAGGAATTATGTCTTTGCTGTGTGGCTTCTGCAGTAAAGAATTTACAATTTTGCGTAACTTACGACGACATGAAAGAACGAGCTGTGGAATGAAAAATTCAAGAAAGCAGTTTCAGTGAGAATTATAGAAGAATAAATTTTCTCGGAGTGATGTTTTAAATAGACATTGTAAAACTTGCAACACTGATTCTCCACCTTAACATTCTGCTCCAAATTTTGCTCCACAATCTGCACCTCAAACAGCTCCACAATCTGCTCCACAATCTGCTCCGCCTGCTTCACAGTTAGCTTCGCAGTTATCATTTCCAGCTCCACAGGTTGCTCCACAGTTAACATTTCCAGCTCCACCCACTGAATTACCTCCACAAATTCAATATGTTAATTCAGGGATGAAAAGTAATTTGATTTCTAAGTCTCCAGCTTCAGTGAAAAGTGCACCATTCAATCTCAAATACGAGATAGTGGCTAGTGCGTTCGCCAACAGGTTAACATGATGCGCGGATAATTAACAATAGGAGTAACACTGGCGCAGATAGGGACATCCATATGTTTCAATACAGGCTATTCGCCGCTGGTGGTAAATATCTAATCCAAGTTATAACCGATAATAAGGCTGACATTCTGATGCTGCTTCATTATTCGCCTCGCTTCATCCTAATCGGCTCTCAAGACCCCAGTTTCGAGAACTGCTAAAATATCTTCACTTGCTCCGATGTACAGATAAAAAAAATTTTGCTACAAGGTTTTAATACAATTAGAAATCCATAAATCGAATGTTGTCTTACTAGAAGCTATTAAATAATATGTCTAATTATTTCTTCCCCTCGATACTGCAGTTAATGTCATGATATTTTCTGCCTTGTCATCTACAACATCACAACTGCCAGTGACGAATATCTGCCACCACTACACGCAACATCCTGTTCTATGACGAACTTCACAGCTAACTACAATCATCATCGCAGCTTGCTACAAACATAATCGCAGCTGGCTACAATCATCATCGCAGCTGACTACATCAACTACAAATTGCTTTATCATTCAATGCTGCTGCTCCCTGTTTGCCTAACAAGATTACTACTATCTTTACCCCTTCTCAAATAAGAAGAAATTCATAGCATGGGATTGGGATTACACATTAATTAAAATCTATGAATACAAAGTGATGTGTGTGTGTGTTCTACCCCAATAATTCGGCGCGTGTGTCTGGAAAATATTCTGGGTGTGATGTGCTGTACATAACCAAAGTACATCCTTAGCGACTAATTTACTTCTTAATATTTTAACCTTTTTTTTTGTAAATATTTTTTTATCTTGTAATCTGTCTCAGATAATTTTGTAACAGTAGTGTTGCAATAGTAATAATAGTTGTAGTAGCTGTAGTAGTAGCTGTAGTAGTTGTAGTAGTAATTTTAGTTGTAGGTTTAAAATGTACACAACTTTGAGTAAATGTGTGATAGTTTAAATCATAAAATGTATTGATAAAATCGCTTTGAAAAATTTGTAGGGTAATTAAGTTTGTAACATGATGCTTGTATATTGCAATCTCTTGTCATATTTGTTTTAAAATATGTTAAAAATGTTTATTTATATATTGTTTAGTTGGTAAAACATAGTGTGATTGAAAATGTATTTTACTTTATCAATGTCTGTTTAAAACTAGTTGTAAATATTTTAGATCTTAAGGATGGATTTTGAAAATAATGTTTTATAGTAAAAAATTTTCTATATTAAATTTTTATAGCGTGAGTTGTTAATTATTAGTTTGAAAAATTCCCCGTTTCATTGCTTTATGTTTATTACTTAACCAAAATAAAATAAAAAATCTTGGTAATCATTAAAAGACTTGGTGAGTATCAGTGTTGTTTTTAATTCAAAGCCTGGTAACTGGGAAATAATAATTTTACAAGCTGTTTGATGTCAAGTCGATGAGGGGGGAAAAAAATAGCATTTCAATTTAAATGTAATAAAACAGACACAGTCTGAAGGGAGAACTTGCAAAAATGCTGGAGAGAAACGAAGATAACTGAATGAATGAAGTTTTGCAAAGGAACGAGACAGCAGGTTAGTATCTTGAGATAACTTTATTGGGCTATTAGACAAGAACTCTAGGGAATTTAACGGAAGTTATACACAAAGACCTTTTCAGGGGCAGGTAGAAAGACCTCTTGGCGACACACCACAATGTTTCTTCCCTGCCCTAAAACTGGGAACGTTCAACTAACCTTTAAAATAAAAATATTTTTCCTTCACAGCATCAAGATTACAACTGTTGCAGAATCAACATGCCGATATCTGGTGGTGAAAAAACACAGTCATACTTTACACAAAATCGGAAAACATAATTGAAAAACTTTTAAAAAAAAAACTAAATTTCAACTGTCTTACTTATTATTTTTATTGACTTTATTATATAGTAGGAAAGTAAATTTTCAATATTAGATAGTGTTTGTTTAAAATGAAAATTGAAACACAAAATAGGTAAGTTGAACAATATTGTATTATATTTTTCTGTACGATAGTGTAACCGGAAGTCTTGGGTTGATAGCTCTGAAAGTTTTCTCATTGATAATGCTATGCAACAGCGAAGCAGGAAATTAAAGTTTCTGGATTAGAGGCAGTTTACAGCTTGATTCATTGTCAAGTTCAAGATATATGTTACGATTTAATTTTAGTATATATGTGCCCGTTTTCTTAAACTATATATTGATAATCATATTTACGTTAAACATACAAGGATATTTTTTCCGTGAATGTGTCCGAACATGTTTCCAATTTGGCTAAAATTCTATTTTATAAGATATTTCCACCGATTTTTTTTTTTTTTTTTTTTTGTAATGGTTAGTATGTGTGCGGAGAAGTAAAACTTGCTTCGTAAATATTTGTTCATTTTTTATATAAGTCTTGGCTTTTTTTATTTTTAATTTCTGTATATTCCCTGCTTAATGGAGCTTGCAAAAAGAGTATCAATTTTTATCAAGTAGACGACAAAATATCTTTGCTCGGGATATTTCAAACAGCTAGGAAGACATTTTGACCTCGTTAATCCTGACGGTTGAAAAAATCGTTGACCTGAAATGCCCTCCCCTCCAGGGATGGAGATGTCCTTGTCTACTTCCTTTGTGATTAGCCAGGCGCCTGGGTTGTCTCCAGGGTATAATAAAACCAAAATGCGTTCTTAGGGGTTTGTTGGACTCAAGCTGATGACCTCTGAAATCTGTTTCTTTAATTGGTACTATTGCGGAAAAAAGTTGAAATTTAACTTTGAAGGAACGGTCGCACTGTTAAAACTTCCGATCACTAAACATAACGGTTTTTTGAGATATTGGCCAATGCTATAAGTATAAGATTTCGAAGCTAATATGTATTTTTTTAGCTAATAATGTTTGATCGCAAAAATTCCACGCAATTCATTTAAGTTTAGACATCTATAAAATTGAGAATATATAACTTTTCCCCGTGCCCGAACGAATTTATATTTTATTAATTACGTGTTACGTTTTTTATTCTGTGAAAGAATGTTATAGTAATACGTATTGTAACATACTAATGTAATGTTAGTAATGTATCGTAATGCATCAATGTAACATTAGTAACATATCATAATGTACCAATGTAACGTAGTAAAATATCGTAATGTACCAATGTAACATTAGTAACATATTATAACGTGCCAATGTAACATTAGTAACGTATTGTAACATATGAATGTAATATTAATGACATAACGTATTGTAATGTAATGCAATGTAGCATTACATACCATAATGTACCAACGTAACGTATCGTAACACCTATTACGTATCGTCTATTACGTTTGAACTTTTAGAAGGGAAGCTAGATTACATTCGTACATGACCTATTCCAGACTCGAACCCAGTTTATATCAACCATGTCTTAGCCGTAATCGACCTGCAAAGTATATATTAGAATTTACCATGCCTCACCAGAGATTCGAACCCAGAGCCTGCTTGCCTAATCTGATAACTCTATGGAGGCAGGCCAAAGGATAAACTATTTTATGTGTATTTATAATTTTTCTAGCAGGCAGCTTTTTTTTGTCAGATTCAAATATATCTTTATCTGATTAGTATTTTTGGCGAACTAATATGTTTTGTTTGCTATCTGATTTTTATTTACAGGACTCTTTCTTGTTAATGAATCATACTTTTAATAGAAAATTTAAGACTCCTCTCAAATGTCTCTGGGGAGAAAATATTTTTCTTACTAAAACCAGTTCACTTTTAATAAGGAATGGGTTAAATTTATTTTAAGAAACATTTTCAATTTTAAACATTAGTTTATTGACAAAATTAGGAAACTACAGGCTGATACGAAACATAGGACATATTAGACAATTGTTTCAAAATATATACAAATACAGGACGAACCAAAAAGTTATACACAACAAATATCCCTTGCTCCGAAACAACTACAGATAACACAAAACATTTAACACTATCAAGTACAAGTATAGGAGGTTACAAAAATCATATCACCGGTAAGTATAGGACACATCACAAATACAGATACCAAAAATTTTAATACAGGTTATATGTTATAGGGTGTTTGTCTGTTTCTTATTCCTCAAAATCATTCCTCAAAACATGCTTTATTCCTCAAATAAAGCTTTTTTATTCCTCAAATAAGACTGATTATTTCACAAACCATACTTTATTCCTCAAATAAGTTTGTTTAGTACTCAAATAAGGCTTTTTTATTCCTCAAATAAAACTGTCTATTCCACAAACCTAGTTAACACTCCAAGCAAATTCAAACGACTTAATTGGTTTGAGGAAGGCATAATATTTCAAATTGAAACATATTCCTATCACGCAATATTTATTTGAAATAATTACTTTTTTCGGTTAAGTAATAGGGTTAACTAAAATGTATTATCATACTTCTCGGGTGTTTGCAGATATTACTTAATTCGATGTAACCTCGTTCCTTAAGTGTTGTTATAATGAAAACCATCTCTTTTATTCCGTAATATTTGTCGTGTTTCTGAAACTGCAGTAAATATCTTAGTTTATTAACAAGCTCATTTGGGTCTTCGGGAAATATGTAACGAGGGTTGTTGACGCCTTCTGCCTTCCTCACAGCATTTGTTGAAGAAATGTATTCAACAGTATCACTGACATCCTCACCATTGTCTTCATCTGATGTTTCGTCATAAATATCGACTTTACTCTGCTTAGAAAGACTAAGTGTATCGTCACTGACGTTGGTCTTCGCAGCTAGTTGCGGTAGTTTATGTCGAAAATAGTTACGTTCACATGTTATTGTATATTTCATACAATCTGATTCTATGTAATTTCTTGTAATTATGTTATTTCCCTCTCCTTATGTGATATTATGTTGTGTAGACGGTATATTTACTTTCTCTGAAGGAAGATTATTTTTTTTACATAGTTATCGGTTCGTGCGAACTGGCGAAAACAGTATTTGCAATTAAGTATCGTACGAGATGAATTCTTCAAAAATTCGCTCCTCTCATGTCTGCGAACATTGTAGGCGGAAGTGTAAACTTTCCCTCAGTATTTGCAGTATAGTTTATTCGGTGATGTCTCCATTTACATCAATGTTGATTAAATGAATAAACTTCGGTGTAAGGAGAAAGTTTACTTTCGAATATTTGTTCACCTCACAATGTCAGAATGACAACTAACTTGTTTCTGTATGAATGTAGTGTTTTTAAACAGCATCAGGTTTCATTACTGCCAATAAAATGTCTTCCATTTTAATATTGTTATGATAATTGCAGGGGTATGTAATACGAATTTCGTTTTCCCACTAACTATTGTCTGATAATTCGCTATGTCGATTCTTACAGTCAAATCTTAATTGGTGAGAATTTCAGTGTTTCAGTCAGTTGAACCTGTCTGAATGATACATCAGTCACTTCAATGACTGATGTATCAGTGAAAAAAATGCCATATTTTGTGTTCACTGTTTGATTCAGTGACTTTCCCACTGATTCGTCAGTCATTTTTTCCACTGTTTTCTCAGTGGTTTATTTTTGATTGATGGGCCAGTGAAACTTCTGAGCAACTTGTTCTGCCCCTAATTATTTTTGGCTAATCTATCAGTGAAACTGCATGTAAAAATGGCCGTCGAACATCGTTTAAAAAAAGGCAGTTAAATAACGTGTAGTAACAACTAATAAACTAATGAACAAACTAATACAGAATACTTTCTGAAATGTGTTTCGTCCTTCAAAACGCCATTTTACGAGGTAATATGAACACACAGCATTTCATTCTGTTTTTATGTCTTTCTTTTCGATTTTATGTAATCGTCACAGCGCTCTGTTTGAAGGCTTAAACTGTATTTAATGTGGTGAAGAGGGTGCACTCATATATACTATTCGTTTTCACAATCCTAACGGTACCAATCAAACCAAATACGAGAAATATGAGCATACAACTTCAAACTACACAATTTCGCAACAAAATTTTAACACATGCCTTTTTCCTCCCGTTTTTTCAAGATAGCGCAGCGCGGTAGCTGAAATGGTAAGTTAATGGTTTAGAGTCGAAGAGGGCTCGTGCTCAATACTGGTCAATTGAAAAACTTTTTTTTTACTTTTTAAATTACGGTATATTGCACAATATAAATAGTGAACTGCCGTAAATATGTTTATTTCGCGTAATTATTTGCCTACATTCAATAAAAGCAATATTTAATTCACCACTGCAGTCGCCCGTCACTTATTCAATCAGTGAAATTGTTTCACGTCACTAATTCAGTCAGTGAAGTTTTTTTTCACTAAAGCAATCAGTAGTTTTCCACTGATTATAAGTGGATCCATTCTCACTGATGTGAGTAGTTGAATTTCACTGCGAATCAGTGGTTTCCCACTGATTATAAGTGGATCCATTCTCACTGATGTGAGTAGTTGAATTTCACTGCGAATCAGTGGTTTCCCACTGATTCGAATTTAGAGTGTAAAATGTATGGAATAAAGTTATTAGTCTCGCATAGCTCTTTACGATGTAAATAATTTGTTGATAGTCGGAATGTATTATCTTAAAATATGGGTTACTCGATTACAAAATGGCCGCCGTTATCCATTAATTTTGCTTAAATGTGTTGAAATATCGTAGAAATTGATATATTTAAACTCCGATAGAAGCTATTTCAATCTTCAATCATGCTATTTCTTTAATATTACGTCCAAATTTGTTTTCTAGGAAGATCGATTTGTAAATAAGTTCGAGTATATACACATTTTATGGTAGATAGTGTATCTAAAAATCACGATTGGGAGGCTTTTGAATTAAAACTTTGCATATAATTAATTTTAGTGTCGTAGACAAATCCACACGTAAAATTGTATTTTTCACAGCTATAAACATATATTAGGAAAAAAAACATATTGAAAATTTTGAATATGTATGCATGTGTTGTGTCTTCTATCGTAATAGTTGAAACTTCGGGAACTGGAGTGATATATGTTTGAAAAACGATGTTCTTTCAATGTTTTAAAATAAAAATTTTAGCGAGTGAAAATATCTCTTGTACGAAAATATACTTAGTTTCCTGGAAATACTTTAATAATTTTGCTGGACACAGGATAATTTTTATTAAATTAAAATTCATTTCTTGAATTAAGATATAAAAATTGTTGGAATGTAAAAATCTGGGGATTATCCCGGGGATTATTGAAACTTTATTTCGGGGAGATAAAATTTTATTGGTGGGAGTTTGGTATCAACATTTTAATTCTCTGGGAATACGCCAGTCTCTTACGTAACCTTGGATCAGCAGCGAGGGTGGGGTGCTTGGCCCAGGGAGTTCTCCAGCCAGCAGAACACTCACTCTGGGCTCATGGTGAAGGGCGGTGGTGCATAGCAGTTAGCCCTGGACTCGGGCCAGTTCTGCATGCGAGGGGTACAGGGTTGGGTGGCTACTAGCAGGCAGCTCCCGATGTGAATGCAAGTAGACAGTTGTCGCCATCTTGACTCAGTTGCAAAAAATTGCAATCGCGGGCAGATGGGTGAATGACCCCCAGGACCTCGCAGACATGGCTTGGCAGGTAGGGAGGGGTGCAGGTTGGCTGGCATCGTGGAGTCGGGCCGGTTCTGAGGGGTGTAGAGTAGGGGTGGGTGGTTGGGGTGTGAGGCAGGGTCCTCCCGATGTGAACGTAACTAATCAGTTGACGCCATATTACCTTAGTGCTGAAAAAATTGAAAATTACAGGCAGCCCGGGGTTTCACTCTGGTATGAGGTGGGAGGGGGTGTAGAGAGCTCTGGAGCGAAGTCTCCGCCATCTTCAGTCGCTCATGAATGCTTTGAGGAGACAGATGAGTACAGCTCTTTTTCTCTCGTATTCACCCAGGCAGGTAGGCAGTTGGCGGACTACGAGCTTACGATAGAGGGTTAGCTCAACTACGAACCTACCTGCATCTAGTGTGATAGCTGCGATTTTCATTAATCGATATTATTTGCTCCGTGAATCACACCTCTATTACAGTATTCGTAAACTATAATGTGAAATATAAATGTTCGTGTATTAACTTATTTTTCTTTTCGGATCGATATACTGTATTTGTAATAAGTAATTGATTTCTGTGTTCGGTCGACGGAAATACCGTTTATGTTAACAAATACGACACGCACTTTACGGAAATTTGTAGTACGAGATTCCATGAACTTTTATTGCGATAGGTTATAATGTACACATAGTTTCCGTCATTTTCAAGTTTACTTACGTCTATTTTTTTAATATTTTGTGATAATCCGTGCGTCATTCGGTTAAGATTTTTTTAATGGGAATTCCCGAAATGTGTGTTAAATCATTGTTCTGACCATTGCAGTTTATCCGATATTTTAAATCATTTTTCTTCGAGGAAGTTTGTGCATTTTTTCCGTTACATATAAACTGATGTGAGATTACGCTCTACGCAAATTAGTTATTTTGAAACAAGTAATTTGGGGTAAAATTTCTATGGTTAATAACTTTATTGTAGAGTGTTATATATTTTACCTATCAGAATAGACGCACGCTATTGTGTCTAGTTTAAATCGTATTCAGAGTTTTTTTGTCGTAAGATAATATTCCCCAGGCTGAATCGTGGTAATGTGTTATTTATTCATACTGACTAGCTGGATTTCGTTTAGTGAGTTTGTACTTGTCGACATCAGATGTTATTCACGTAGTTAAGATGCTTTCTCTAGTGTAAATTATATTCCTAAGCTCCAGACTCATGTTATGTTTAGACTCACGTAATTCCACTTATTATTCACGTAATTGTTTTGATATTTGTGATTCGATACGTGTAATTTATTCATACGTAGAACACTCTGAAATTCTCTAACGCTTAATTGCATTCCGAAAACAGATCGTTTAACATGTAAATCGCATCTTTCAAAGTTTGCCTATCTCCCACCACCGTCTACGAGCAATATACCCCCCCCCCCCCCAAAAAAAACAAAATTTATACTTAGGTCACTCTTAGAAATCGTTCAAATACTCTGAAATTCTCTTGTGTGTTAAATACATTAGTAGAAATCGCCTATATACCACCAACATCCCTACAAACGCCCCAAAATTAAAAAAATTAAAAAACATGTGCCTTAGCCCACTCTTTCACTCAACTGTACGTTTATATGACATTGCGACCCACCACGTCAACATCGTACAGAGCTCCTGCCCAGAAAAGGAAAGAAAGAAATATAATCAAGGGAGAAAAAATTTAATCCGATTAAAAATTAACCCTTTTTGATTATCCCTTTCAATTAAATTTCAGCCCTTCAATTTTTGATCGGATTAAAATCGGGTTAAGGATTAACCATTTCAATCAAATCGATAATCCATGGATTAATCTCAATTAATTCAAGGTGGCCTAGTTCGCCCCCAACGTCCTCGCGTCTCACCTACTGTTGTACGCAGCCAGAGAGATCGGTCTACCTCATCTTTAGTCTATGATACCAACATGATGGATACGAAGTTGAAACTTTTGCCTCTGTGGAAAGTTTATTTAACAATGCCTAAAACCTAAACGACAAAAACTTATTCCCAATACGTCAAATGTTTCAAGTGGAAAATATTGACTGACAAATATTAATAATTAATAATAAATAACTTTTTTTAAATATTTACAAAAATATAATAATAATAGTAACATCTCTTGCCACTAGGTTATTTTTTCGCACACATGCCTATGCTCTTTGTATGGAGCTGTCCGGTATTTGTATTTAATTTTCTTCATCTTCATCGGCCATCACGACCTCAATGTTAATAGCCGCCCCGAATCTCTCCCTAGAGTCTTGCACAACCAATCAGAGAATCAAATGAACCGCTATGCTGTATCGTCTCCACGAAATTATTAAAAATTTGTTGTTTGTGTTCTACGGCACGACGTTCCATTGGTAGGGGAGACCACATGACGCGACGATGCCAAAAAAAAATGTGGACCTCGATATGGTTTATTTATGACGGCCACGTACATTTGAGGTGAGGCGAAACGAGTGTTGCAGACCCCGCAGAGAGACAGACGGCGCCCTGCTGACAGTTGGACGACGTGAACTTCTTGGCGGTCGCGTGCTAAGCGGGTACGTGACGACGCCGTAATGCAGGTCTAGCTGCGCGCAGCTCCCACGCCGTAGCTCGTCCCTGCAAGCGCCCCTCGGTCGACAAGCGCACAACCGCAATGCGGCCACGGCGAGCAGTCGCTACACTAGCCGCCCTCGCAGAGTGCAGAGCCACTAAGAAGTAGAGGACATGGCACCGCCATCGTATTACGTGTAAACGCTGTTCACGACAGAGTGAGCCCTTTAGGAATGAACATTGGTTGGAAAAAAGTCACTGCCCCAGCATGCATCTATTTTAATGGGCGCACTGAGTGATATATATATACACACACACACACACACACACACACACACACACACACACACACACACACACACACACACACACACACACACACACACACACAACACACACACACACACACACACACACACACACACACACACACACACACACACACACACACACACACACACACTGGGCACTATCTTTCTAAATATCAACATCCCTAAACACGCCACACTTACATTACCAACATAAAAAATCTGTAAAAGCGCGTCAGTGCGATGAAAAGCTTTGGATCCAAGTATTGTCTACCCTGATGACACAAACTTAGCGAATTCAGGGACCGCACCTTCGTCAAGTATTTAAGTATTTATCCTACTGTTCCTCTAATTGGGAACTGGTACACATTATTACTCTTTACAGTCAGGCATTGGTGATTGGCGACTCCCCATTTTCTGAAACTACTTTGTATTTTAAAAGTCCTTCTAACAAAACAGTTCGCAAATCAACGATATCGGGAAACATAACAGCGTGCAAGGTACAAAGCATCACGTGGGACAGGGCGGCAACTGTGCAATAATTGTGCGAAGTCACAAAGTTGTGTGTAATTTGCAATACAAGATATTTTTAAACTACATGTCGAAAACCAAACCATGACATCTATGGGCTAGTACAAACAAAAAAAAAATCCTAGTAGCCAAATGATCGGAAAATTCATCCAGTATTTTTTAATTGGAACTGAAGTTAGCAAAACAGCACCGGAGGTCCGCAACTTCACTTACCTTACCTGCGTGCAAAACAGGTTACATATCACGCAGGTGAAGGGAGTGGTGCGTCATGTGGAGAGCCCCTGCATATATGACTCCATAAACTCGAGGTTCGAGGTACGTGGGCTAGTGGTTGCTTATTAGTACACGTGTGTCAAACTATACGTACAATGGAAGATTAGCAACTGAGTAATAAGGCTGCCAGAAGTGATCGCATTTTATTTCCAACAACACACACAAAGAGCAGTATTTGCGATGTAGGGTCTGCATGTATGTGGCCTACATACAGGCGGTTGCCGCATTTCGTACCAAGTTACGTTCGCCTACGCGGTACGCAACTTGTAGCGCACGCAGGCAAGTGAAGTTGCGGACTCCCGGCGCTGTTTTGTTAACTTCAATTTCAGTTTTAAAATACTAGATGAATTTTCCGAACATTTTGCTACTAGGATTTCTTGTTTATACTAGCCAATAGATGCCGTGGTTTGAATTTCGACATGTAGTTTATAAACACTTTGTATAATAAAAGTGAGAAAATTTTTCTATCCACCCCGTCATTTTACATTTTTAAAAAATAATGTTCTGAAAGTACCCCTATATCCAACTAGCTATTGCCCTCACTCTGCAATATAGATAAAACCAGGTGTACAACGAACACATAATTAAGAAACAATTTAATTTCTGCCCAAATTTGGTATAAGTCAATGTTGTGACATAAATACGAGTCGTTATATCTGTACTGTTGTGTGTAAGGTCAACAGCTAGTTTGGTAGTATAGGGGTACTTCCAGATTTTTTTATAAAAAAAGAAAATACTAGGAAAACAAAGAATTAAATAAGTCGAGGTAAGGTTTTTCTTACACTTTTATTCTGGGCAATTCAGTATGGCATGGCGCTGAACTAACGCCGTGTTTAAATTTAATGAATACTCTTTCGAGAGAGCACCCTTGCCCACAACCTGACGAGAGCACTGCTTTGCGCTCTCTCGCGCTTTCGTTCAGTGCAATTGAGACTAATCTCTCGTTTCTCTCCGACGTCGCGCAGACAGCTGATAAAAAAAAGGTGGGAAATAATGTTAAGCTAAAATCGCGATCGTGGCCATTGTAAATGCGTGTTCAAAATAATTCACAAATAATTATAACACTACCAGAATAATTATTAGCGCATACAATACTTTTATTTTTGTTTTATGATTATCACCGTCATGTTGCAGCAAAATGACAAAAAAACTGTCAGACTGTCAGAAATCCACATTTATATTTTTATAGATTAGGCCTACATATTTTTCGTAAGTTATTTCGTTCTCTAAAACAATTTAAAATAACCAATTACTGTTCAAATGTGGCGAGATTTTGGTCGGGAATGCTACTATAACCTTATACAAACACGGAATTGATTTAAACAAATAAAACGTCTGCGAGAGAGCGCCAGCGAGTATATAACTTCGTGCTATCTCTGTGCCTTCGCTCTTTCGCGCTCTCCCCGGCGAATTGAGACGACCAGACAGCATTCTATCTGACGTCATAATGACGTGGTCGCGAGAGCGAGAGCACGAGAGAGCGCTCTCTGGACCAATTGAGACACTGCTTAAGACAGCTCGTTTATGAAGCGCTGTTACTTCTGAAAAACCACTAATTATGATCTGTAACACTTTCTGTGCTGGGTGTACGCTGTTCACGGTAAAGTGAGTACTTTTGAGGGTCTAGTTACGTTTTCCTCTCAGACATTTTTAAAACAGTAAGTACCGTTTTAAATAAATTTCCATGCAAGTAATAAACACAGTGCATACAAACTGCAGTATTTTTATTGCACTGTTAAAATTGTCCGAATATTTACGGAGATTTTTACGAAAATGCACTGTAAATATACGGAAACGCAATCCGCAATGACGAAAAACGGAATTAAGTGCGTAAATACAAAATAAGGAAAATCACCGTGTTTCCTATAACTTCGGGTTTCGGACACGAATAATGCTGAGTCTACGCGAGAATTTCTTCGCCAGTGTAACCAGAAAATTATCGTTTTTGCGGTATTTAAGGTTATCCACGTTACTAAGACCTGTTCTTTCAAATATTAAAATGTAGTAACAGGCGTATGTAACACTTAGCAACACTTAAAATACACTAAATTTAACCGAAACTAAAATTTGCTTATGTAACTAATATACATTCAAAATTTATACCAGATTCACCATTTTAGCATTGTAGGTAAGTGGTTAGGGTTGTGAAATTGAAACTTCTTGACTCGGGTTCAAATATTGCTTAAGTATAAAACATTTTTAAGTTTTTCAAATATCTTTTCTATACACAGTAGAACACCCACATAATGAAAATTAAAGTAAAATAGATATAAAAAATTATTTAAACTAGAAGTACAGAAAACTAACTAGGGAATTAATGGAGAGGTTCCGTGAGTTTTACGGGAAGTCCGTTTTTGAAAATCACTGTGTCCGTAATTTTAAGGACAGTTCACTGAAAACCTCTGGATAAATTTTTACCAGCACTTTTCCGTAAAATGAAGAAAAACTTTTGACGGCGTGAATATTATTCCCAATGAGAGGAATTTAAAAAGTGTTTATTTTACCGTGAACAGCCTATAATGAGGCGTGTTTCGGTCAATTGAAGTATAGTGTGCGCCAGATACTTGCGACCTTGAGCAACGTCCCAAGGAAGGGGACGACACTCACTATTCCTGGAATACATGACACAGAGCGCGAAGGGTTGGGTTGTAACCGAGCGGATTAGAGCCTGTCACATTACGTACAGAGAAGCAGAAACAACTATCCGTGGTGGTCATTTTTCGCTAATGCCGGATCATATTTTCGAAGCTTTCCACAACCGACGACGAGAGTTCACAGCAATACCGTCTCTGCTTTCGCTATTACCATTCCGTATAGTTTCTATTTTCATAGGTCCTTTTTGAAATGAATTTACATTCTCAGAGCTGAACTTATTGAAGGAGCTAACATTTTCCTATGAGTAAGTACAGTCTATTAAAGGTTTCTTCAGACTTTTTGAATCAAACCTTTGAAAAATCACCCCACGTATGACGTGTCTGGTTGTTCTCCTATTATGTCATGTATCTCGAACGTTTTACACTCGTGGCGATATCATCTTTTCTACAGTCGGTTAAGCTTTGTTTGCATGAGGCGGAGAAATATCTTGAAAAAAGATCTTTAGCAGGGCTTCATAAAAGATTGAAGTAACAGAGAACGGACTACAGGAAGAATTCTGGGTCGCGTTCTCACTTCAGATGACCTGTTCCTCCTCCGGAACCCCTTTGCAAGAGTAAGTGGACGGCAGCGGGGTCGTTTGTAACCGTCGCCCATGGTCGCAGATGTGTGGCGCGTGGTATAGCGAGCTTCCATCAACTGTCGGCAAACTCTCGCTTCATCCACGCTGATCCTGCCTCGAAGGTTAACTGAGCGCTTTTGAAATCAACCTTTGAGTAAATGTCCCTGTCCCTGCCTTCATACATTTTAACAAGCGCAATGACTGGCTTGCGCCCAGTGAAGTTGGTAACGACGTAGAGAAAATAGTTCCTTGCCTTAACGTCGAATTCGAAGTGTTGAGTGAACATTTGTGAACACTGAAATGATTAATTTTGCGGGTTTTTTTTATCAACAAATTTGTAAAATATTTCACAGTTTGACCTGAACGACGCGCGAATAAAGTGATCAGGCCCTAGAGTTTATATAGGTGTGTGCGTGTGTGTGTGTGTGTATGTGTGTGACGGGAGTACTCTGATGTTGCAGGACGGCTTCGTGCTGGTGGGGTCGGTGGCGGGGCAGCGCTACTGGTCCTCCATGCTCAACATTGAGTCCGTCATCACTTGCGGCATCTGGACGCCCGACGATCAGCAGGTCAGCGCACTTCCTAAGGCCCTGTCCACGATCGACTTGAGTTATATAACATTACTTACAAAGCGTTACACGCAAAACCGTCTGTCTACAATAGAAGTTGCCGTGAAAGTAAAAACCCCTTTTATAACCAATTAGAAAGAGTAAACGAATGGGAAATAATGTTTCCAGTGCAAGAATTTTTACATGCATAAGTTGGCTGCAGCATTTTTTATGAGGAGTCCTTTCCCAATTTTGCAGGTGCTTTATAGTCGTAACATGGGAGGTGTCTCAGCATAACTTTAAGGAAAAAAATATTACAATAATCAAATAAAACATATATTTAAGTAATATTCTAATAGACTTATTATATAAGTTTAGTTTTAAATCATTTAGAGGACAATTTCATTCCAATGTGAAAGTTGGGGAGGGCGAAGGGGGAGGGGTTATGTCTCCTGTGACATTCTCTCCCCCCGCCTCCCTCCATCTTTCGGAATACGCCTCTGCATATTTATGCTCTAACTATATTGCAACGTGTTTCAAATACCAGCTATTTGTAACAAATCTACTAAACGTTTCCCCAATCTACTCATTCAAACGACTATGGTTGGATCTCAGTTGAGTGATCGCTTTTGAAATCAACCTTTGAAAAGAATCCCTTCTACAACTGGCTTATATTTTAACGGACACGCCTGTATGTAAAGGTACCAGCGTTGCAATAAGAGTACTCTTGACCCTTAACTGGTATGGCGTGGGTCAGATCGCTGTGAAGCATATATATATATATATATATATATATATATATATATATATATATATATATATATATAGTTATTCATTTTGCAAACTTAACTTCAAATACGTCGTTTATAACAATAAAACATATTTTGAATTTTATTTATGACCCTGAGGTTGCAGGAAATAAATATCAGGGTATAGGCTATTCACGGTAAAGTGAGAACTTTTTAAGGCCCTTCTAAATTTTTCCTTTCATCCTATTTCCACCTTCCGGCTGCTTTTTAATATAAACATTGCAATGTGACCAATAAACACAGTGTATACATTTCACAACCTTAAACATTTAATGCCTTAAATTACAATAAGATATATTTATTAGTAGTTAATGCCTGTTGGGAGGGCCTTAAAAAGTACCCACTTTACCGTGAACAGCCTATACCAATAATATAACGAAAATTCACCATACCAATTAAGGTTTAACATCTTATTTAAACTGTAAAGTTTAAATATTTGGATACTGCGTTTATTTTATTTGTGTTAGTTTTAAGCACGTTACAATTATGAGAGTCTTCCTAACAATTTCACATTTTCACTTCAGGGACGCATGAATAAAGTAATATAGTATGCTGCAATATTAATTTTATATTTAGCGAAAGGATATAATATTGGCACAAAAGTATATTCTAAGCGAGCCCTCGAAAACACTTAGTTAACTACGGACACCACGAATTTCAAAAATACGTAAACGGCCTTTTCAAATTGCTGTTTCTTAAACTGTACTAATATGACAGATACATAACTAGGATAAGATAACTGCGTTGGATCTTACAACGTAATCTCTACAGGTAAAATTAAAACAATGGTGTTTCGATTTGAAGTCCCATAGTTGCACGGTGAGTGACGACAACACGTCAGTTCAGTCTTTCCCATAGAGACAATATCTCATGGGAATTCTCCCGCCATCGTCGACATTAACGCTTCACTGCATATGGGCATAATTCACAAAAACGAAAATCTCGCACTAGATGAATATCCAGATGACGTTCAGGTGCCAACAATTTTTAAAAAATAGTTTTGAATATCTTATGTTTTCTGTTATTTCTAAAATAGCAGTCTGGAGAAAGAGCCAAAATTGCCAGACTCATTTACACAACTAATGAATGAGGTTAGAAAAAAATTTAATTTACAACTTTGTCGTAAAAATTTTTAGAATTTTTCAATGTTTGTCTACAGTTCAAAAAGGTTTTGAATTCGCCGAACCAAGGGTCCTGTTTCAAAGAAAATAATTCACGGTGCTCCTATTATTTCAAGAGATATTTGGTCTGTGCTCAAACACTAAGTATAAATAGCATTATTTAAATTTTGTTTGGTACATTCTTTAAATTTCTACTGATAAAATAAGAGGAAGTGAAAACTATAAAATGTTCTCAAAATAGCGGAAAACATTTTCGATGCTCGAACGTTCTTAGTAGGAAGTTTTATTGCCTAGGTAAACTACGAAAAGGTTAATTGTAGAAGTTGAGGCTTAAATCGCGCCTTTATAACAACAATAATACTATCATAGTGAACTCTTAAACCCTTGAATACCAACTGTGGGACTTATAAAATGAGTTATGCTGGAAACTGAGTGCAAGAAACAACTGGTTTTGCCTCGACATCACATGAGCTTGATGGTCTGGCGTGTACGGCCACCGAGCACCTAGTCTCCAGCCCGTCACACTGTCAAATTTCCTTAAATAAATCTGACGGTAAAATTTAAAGACAATATACGACCATCAAATTTTTCCTTCCGAAAAAATTTAACAGATATCCTTGAAGGTGTTTGAAACTGTGGCGTACTGTCAAATATTTTTACTAGGAGGATCTAATCCAAATGTTTATAAAAATTATTTTCAAAGTTAGATATTGCTGTTATGTTCCCAAGCAGTCAGTTAACAGGAAGAAACGTATTGAGTGTTGAGATCTATTTTTACTTCTTAACTAAAAATTTTTATTCATCAGAGATGTTTCCTGCTCAGTGAAATATAAAGCCTCTGAGTTCTTGATATTGTGTGCAATATTCACTTAAGATATCATTCATGCTCAGAGAGCTTCTACATAAATTAATGATTTTCATAACCTATTTAGTTTCCTGCAGTAGTTCGTTATTTTGAAGTTCTGTGACGTCCATTTTTGTCGTGCACGATTATGATTGTCTGAGCCCGTCAAACATCGAAGAAATTTTAGAACTGGTCCAATATTCTGATGATTGATGGAAACTGAAGCCATCCAACTTTTTCAGACAAATATAGCTCACTTTTATGACGTTTCAATAACGCTATAACTGACCAACATTATTTGACCAAACTTACTGGAAGCAGTTTGACGAAGAATTTTGACAGTGTGACAGGAGCTTAAGAAAATAAAGGTCCTCGTTAAAATATTATAATCACAGGCATATATAAAAATACGAGATTGGGTAACCTAGTTTTAGTAGATGAATACCACTTACGGTATTATTTACGTTCTCATATTTAGGAAAAAAAATATAATGGATACTTAAAAAATACTAACATTATTTAATTTGACGTTTTACAGTGGTCACAGCTTTCACAGATTCTTGAACCCTCCTGTTGTGAAGTAATTTAAAGTGAGATGGTGGAGATAAGGAATGTTCTGGCATCATAAACTAAAGATGAGGTAGACCGAATATTCGTCTTCCGCGCATGTACCCAACATTGACCCGCCCTAAACAACCACAACTGTCAAAGTCACATGATCAACAATTATGAACGCGTTTGTTTATAGCTTAATTTTTAAATGACAAGCACCTTTATATGTAAAAATAGAATACTTTTATCAATTTGAATTTAATCAAAATGCCTTACATATTGGTTAGAGGAAGTGTGCAAACATCTCAGAGCACTTGTTTACTATAGGCCGTTCACGATAAAGTGAGCACATTTGAAGCCCTAGTTACTTTTTCCGTTCAACGAATTTATATCCTTCCCCCACTTGTTAATGTAAACCCTGCCATGTGAGTAATAAACACAGTGTATACATTCACCATACCCAAAACCAAAAGTCAGAGGCCACAATAAAATATGTTTATTGGTTATTATGTCTAATGAAACAACTTCAGAAAGTGCTCACTTTACCGTGAACGGCCTATAAACAGTTTTCTAACCTCAAACCCAAGCTACGCCGTTTTTGCAAGTCGTATTGGCAGGAAAGCAGTTCAGTGTTGGGGCACCGAGGTGTTTGTGCGCATCCAGCGAGATCGGTCCACCTAATCTTTATAGTCTATTCGCGTTTCTTCACCTTTTTTTGTATCAAACCTTTGAAAAATCTCCCCATGTATGACGTTTTAGTTATTTCCAACATATGCCATACATCACAAGCGTTTTATACTTGTGGCCATAAAAGTTACTTTTTTTTTCTGTTAAATGGAAATGTTACTCATATTTTATCTATAAATTATAATGCTGCATTTATAAATAATTATAATAAAAACAGTGAGAAAACATGTGTGTTGGCAGCGCCTAGTGAGAAATAGTTCTTATACAAAATACTGTTACACTGAGTGCGCACGAATTCTGTGCGTCATCCCTTTGGTGTAATTCCCTACACTTTGTTAGGCTTAGGCCGTGTCCGACTTGGCAGATTTTTGTAGACAAAATGATTACGTGACCCGATTTTATATACAAAAATGGTGACGTATTTGGTAATTTGGTATTTCATATTTTGTGTCTGGTGGGTGTTAGCAAAAATACAAAATTGACAAAATCAGCGCCATATTTGTTCTTACTTTAAAAACACATGCGCGAATGCGTAAATAAGTTGACTAAAAAAAACTAGCTGTACATAAAACATACTAGGCACGTTTTAAAAAGCAAGTAAGTGTTGTGCTGTGTATATAATTACCGCAATTTTTTTTTAAGTCGTTATTGCATAGTTATATAGTTTCTTATTTATTAATGTATTCGTAGTATTCCAGTGATGATTGCAGAAATATTACGAATGTTTTAAGCATTAAATTTAGATAAAAAAAATTCGCACTGTTAGTGTTGCTGCGAGTGCTAAACAAGTGACTGCCGACAACGTCCGAATCGATACGTACCAAATCACGAATTTACAAAATAACAAAATCACGAAATTTGTCAATTCGGACACGGCCTTAGTTTGCAAAAGGCGGAGGAATATCCTGTAAGTATAACTAGAGCAGGGTTTAATAAAAGTGTGAAGTGATCATAGTCTCATGGTGGTTGTGTGTTGGCGTGCGACAGGTGTACATCAGCACGACGGGCGGGCAGGTGATAGTGATGGACGTGCACGGCGCCATGGTGTCACAGGTGCAGCTCAGCTCTGACGTACCCATCACCGCCATGGCTTGGTCCTGCGAGAAGTTCAAGATGGAGGAAGGAGATGACGCCGACCTCGCGCAGCCCGGTGAGAACACGCGCTGCACCCACTCATTTGATTGAAAAATATTATTTCAAAAGTGCTCACGATAAAGTGAGCACTTTTGAAATCGACTTTAGAAAATAGTCACCTGCACCTGCCTGCATATTTTTTAATGGGCGCGCTAAGTGACATGTGCCCAGTAAAGTTGGTAACGATGGATGGAAAGTAGTTCCGTATCTTAAAGATGAATAAAAATATTTGGGTAACCATTTTTGTGGTAACTTAAAATTATTTCTTTCTCTTTCTGTTTTTTTTTTTTTTTATGCATCGAAGTGTAAAAATGAGCATATTTGTAAATTACTTGCTTTCCCAATAATTTCACAGTTTCATTTAACCGACGCATCAATAAAGTGATAAGACCCATGTCAATGTTTATTTTACATAGGGCGGAGGAGTACACAACGGGTTTACAAGTAGATTGTAAGCAGGGCTTTCAAAAGTGCTCATTTTACCGTGGACAGCCTATATTTAACATGATGCGGTAGATACAATGACATAAAAATTACAAGACAAGTACACAACACTCCATCCACAAATAGAGGTTCTTTTGTCGTATAGGTAATGTCAAAACAAGAAAGGAATTACTCGAGCAATGACTGGACAAAAAAAACCCTAGCTATTACGCGATGAAAATAACCAAAACCTCAAAAAATGATGACGTATAAAGGCTTTTCACGGTAAAGTGAGCACTTTTAAAAGCACTCTCATTCGGAATAATGGTCAATAAATATATTTTATTTTAAACTTAGACATTCACTTCCAAATGTGTTGGAATATACACACTGTTCTTATTACTTACACGGCAATACTTATTTTAAAAGTTGGTTAAAGAATGAAATACGGTTAAAAGGAAAAAGTATCTAGGCCCTCAAAAGTGCTCGCTTTAAACTGGTTCCACAATACAGCGATGCGTTGCGATGAAATGGGCCGCGACGAGTTATACTTGCTATTTCATAACTGAGCGATGATCTGTCGACAACGGATGCTGCCTGAGGTGGTGCTGCAATCAATTTGAAGGGTGAAAATTACATTTTCAGACCTCGCGAATGTAAGAAAAGGCACACTAAAAACACTGCCACTGTGTTTTAAGTGGGTGGAAAATAAATAAGGCAGTACGAAAGCGTTGTGAGATGAAAACTGGTGAGAACGAGAGACATAATAATAAGACTAAAGAGAATTATTATTTTTGTTAATAAACGACTTTTATGACGTTGTCCATATGTATAAGAAGACTTGTCTTCTATTGTTTACATCCATGCAGCAACAAGAAATATACAGATAAAAAGACGGTGGCGTAAACACAATCGTCGTTTTCAAAACGTAAACAAATATACGTTTTTATTGTCCTTAACAATTCTTCTTCTTCTTCTTCTTCTCCGTCGCAGGCTATGCCGACAATCGCAACGCAAAAATGTCGCGCAATGCACTCGACGCCGACTCGCTGCGACGGAATCTCCTTCATCCTGATTGGCTACAGCTCATCGCAACTCATTGCATCGCTGTATTGTGGAACCAGCTTCACTGTGAACAACCTACACAAACCAAAACACTCCTAAACCTAGTAAACAAAGAAAACCAATGCAATGCGAACGGAGAAATGAAAGGAATGTGACTGGTGACGCTACAACGACAAGGTATACACAAAATGAAGAGAGCTAAGAGATCAGAGATAGTCACGAACGCTTAATGAGTAAGGGTCGTGAAGCAGGAACGCCATAAATGCACCCATTAAATCAGGTATAGGCCGTTCACGGCAAAGTGAGTACTTTTTAAGGCCTTGCTAAAATTTTCCTTCGAGCCAATTTTTATTTTTCCGTCTTTTTTTATTATAAACATTGCAATGTAATTAATACACACAGTGTATAAAATCCACCACACTTAAAATTTAACGTCTGAGCATCCAATAAAACATTTATTAATGGTTAATGCATATTGGGGGGTGGGGGCCTTAAAATGTGCTCACTTTACCGTGAACAGCCTATAGGCCTACACAGACACAAGACGGCACGCCAGCTCCTTTTATGTGTGGGCGTACCCATTCGCTTATTCGCTGCGCGGTGCTCTGGCGACAAGCCATACGTGTGGTTGGCTACTTCATGCAGCATGTTTGCCGGACTGCCGCCTGGGGGGTAGGCTACAGTGGCGCTGATCGGCGTGATGGCGTTGCAACACTTTGCTGGCCAGCAGTGTTGCCAGATTTGGGGGTTGCCCCCCAAATTTGGGGCGTTTTTTGCTCTTGGGTGAAGTTTAGGGATGGTGAAATCTTTGAGGGGATATTTGGGGGATTTTGAAAAGTTCATTGAGGTTTTCAAGTGTATTGCTTACTGCTTTAACGATTATTCATATTTATGCCTTTCTGTTACATAAACGACTAAATAATCAATTATCATTTATGAATAAAAGAATATTGACTCATCAAACAAAAGCTAAAGCTAAGTCATAGGTAACGATGCATACATGGCTACGCTCTCCAACAGTAAAAATGATAACGTGTAGTAATTACTAGTTTGTGATGTTACTGCTATTTATGTATCTATATCTTTAACATACATAGAAGTGTTTTTAATTTGAAGTTAAGCAACTTCATGTGTTTTTAATTATTGATCACTCATTCGCACATTGTAATTATTTTATTTTATGTAAATATGTTGAAATTACGTAGTTTTTATCTAATTTATGCCAAACTGATAGAAAGCACACATACGCAATGTTTCTGTTATTTTTTAATTTAAATGTTTTCCTTTCCAAAAGTGTCTGTGTTGGTATAATTTGAATAGCTGGCACATAGAAGCTGTATAATTCATGCATGCGTGTCAAGGATTAAGCCATAATGTATGATCTAAGTGCAATTGAAAATTATATAGCATTCACAAAATGTTTAGGGGGATTTTTCATCCAATTTGGGGAAAATTCTGTTCAGCCATCTGGCAACACTGCTGGCACCATCGTACTGGCCCGCGTTGCTGGAGTTTGCCGGTAAATTGTCTGATTTACCTCTGTATTCCCAAGTATTCTGTGGTGAGGCCCTAGGCTAAATATGTCTCATTTTATAACATGGAGAGCGGTTACTATGCACTAGGACGCGCGCTACCCCGTGTTCTCCCAACGGGTGAGACGCCACTCACCCAAGGCCATGTTAAAAAACGCTACTATGAAAGTACACTAAGGCCGTGTCCAAATTCTGGTATATACTTGTGTACTCGCATACTTGCATACTTTACTTACCCTTGGCACCAAACTTGACGAATTCGGATAGGAAGTCTTGTTGGCTTCGGCAACTTTTATTAGCCAGCTGATCACTTTTAATGATTGTGTATTCCTACAAATAACTAGATAATTGCAGGAAATTATAGGGTTACATAAAGGATTAAATAATATTTCAATTTGTGTTACATAACTTTTGTTGTCTTGCTGATTATAGGTGAGTTTGCAATTTTTATTGTTTGTTTTGCCGTAGCTTTTGTAGGTTATGAACATTGACCTAGTGCGAATTTATTATTTAGACCTTTCTTTAAGATACACTTTACGATAATTATTTACTCAGTTAAAAATTCCAAGCTACCAAGCAGTAAGGTAGCCCTACTAGAATTTAAATAAAATAATTACTTCGCATATCAATAGTAACCTACAAATTGCTTCTCAAAATGGCGGTACATTTACTGCAAGTACGCTAGAAGTATAAATCTTCATATACTTGCATACTTCACTTGAAATTCGGACATCACTTATGATGTAACTTCCAGGGACAGGTTCGCACAAGTATGCATTTCAGACGAATTCGGACACAGCCTAAAGTAATATATAATAGTAGCCAAGCAAAGCTAAAGTGAAGGAGGTTTTGGAACGAGCTTAACGTACAGCACGCCGTTTTTACAAACATTTACTGCATGCAAAACATGGGCGTTGGAACCATTTTCGGTTTTGGGAGTCTTATAGAGAATGTGGCCACCGTGGACAGCTGCAAAAATGCCATCCTCCCCAAAATTTTGTTTTGAAATCAATTATTGTATTTACATGCACGTTGCTTCCTACTCACGTATCATGGCACAAAAGACTAACGCCAGTGTAAACATCACAATTTAATATTATTATTGATCTACATTTTCAGTAACTATGCGCAAAATATGAATTTTAAATTACGTTGTGTTCTTGTGGCGCCTCCTCGTGGAATGTTTGGCGCCCATTAGTAATACTGTGGAAAGAAGCATATGCCCCCCTTACCAACACCCCTGGTACGAAATGGCAAATGAACCAAAGTAATTGACAGTAACCTACTCATAGTAACAGTGCTTGTATTATGCAAGCTTCACTAAAAAAACGCCATGTTTAAATAATTTACTGAATGTGGCGGAATTCAACTGACAAACTTCGTGAGGTGATTCTTTATTCAAAGTCAAATGGAAAATATGCACGGCACTTTCTACTTAAATTGAATATTAAGGGGAATTTTAAATTTATTTTTGCAAAATATCGGGAACGAAGTGAGATTAAATTAAAATTTTCCTAATATTGTTTTATGAAATCGGGTCCTTCAACCTTAAGTAGACGCTCACTAACACCTCCCTTCATAATGAAAATAACATGGTTAGCCACCATCATTTTGCAGGCAACTTTTTTACCGTCAGGAATTGTGAAAATTTGATGCTGGTTTATAGAACAGTAGGGCGCAATTAACAAAATTGGTTCTCTTGTTGCAACCGTCCAGAACTCGCCGTTTTTGTGTAAAACGCGCACCAAACTTCCTGCAGCAGCGACACAGTTCTAGGCGTGTAGGCAAAATAAACACTCCGTGCGGGGAGTCGCATACTCACTGTCGCCAGAAACAAACAGGTAGATTCAGTACTGTAAGATTATTAATGTATAGGTACGTCCCGTTTACAGTAAGCGTCAAAGATGACATCCACCATCGTCTTTGCAATGGACACAGCAGTTACTGTTCACAATAAATGAACACTTTTGAAACTAGCCCTAGAAAAAAGTCACTGCTCCTAACTTCGTGTATTTTAACGGGCGCACTGAGTGACATGTGACCAGTAAATTTGGTGACGATGGATGGGAAGTATTAGTTCCATATCTTAACGGCGAATGGAAAATGTTAGGTAACTATTTGTGATAACTTACATTATTTCTCTCGCTTTCTGTCTTTTCCAGTTATTTCACGGTTTCACTTGACCGACGCATGAATAAAGTGATGAGGCCCATGGCAACGTTGATTTTTCATAAGGCGAAAAATACACAATGTGCATCGAAGTAGATCTTAAGCAGGGCTTTCAAAAGTGAACAACCTATACTAACAACGAAAGCAGGTAATATTGCCTTCGTGTTAGGCACTGCGTCGCTGCAGCCCGAAGATTTGTGGGCGTTTTACACGAAATCAGTGGGTCTTGGGCCGTGTTTGATGAACCATGTGCTGTGAAACATTGTCCTGGTCATCACTATTGTACTTCTGTGCGATTTCTCGGACTGTGGTCCTGGGGTCGCTCCGAACAATGCGCGACAGCATTTGCTGCCCTCTGGTATAAATGTGGCATGGTCGACACAAGGATGGGCAACATTTCATTATTTTCCCATCGTTTACCACTTTGGATACATGCTCACAACAGCGACACGAGATCAGCCAACAAGATGGGCCGTTTCAGAGATGGTGGTAGCAAGGTGCCGTGCCATCACAATCTGACCTCTGTCAAACATGCATATATCTACCACTTTCTCCATTCTGATGCTGCAGCCACTACGAGTAGTGAGACTGTGGACCTGCTCTGTGCATATCATGCTGCCAGCACATCATGTGTAACCCTCCGTGCGAAAAATGTTCCAGGCTCGGGATGGTTGTAATGTACATACTAGAACCTACAGTATTTTGTGGATTGATATGGTAGCTATGGTAGCAGGTTAGGCTTTACAACACTGCCCGTGCCTTTTCCTTTCCAGCACTCAATGGAATAATCGTACCTGGTTAAAAGCAATGTCGACCGCTGCAATCTGGCTGCAGCCATGGATGGAACCCCATTCTTAGGTCCAAAAATAGTGGTTAGCGGCCGGTGGTCTTTGTACAAACTGAAATACCTGCCATACAGATATTTATGAAACTTTTTCAAAGCAAACACAATACTTAAGGCCTTTTTTTTTGTATCTGACAATAACCCTGTTCCACTTTGGACAGAGTCTTGGAAGCGAAACATATGGGTCGTTCAGTACCATCGAGAATCTTGTATGCTAAAACCACTCCCACCCCATATTGAGATGCATCGTTAGACACCACCACTGGCTTATGCGGGTCAAAAGGCACTAACACCAGGGCCTGCAATATCCACCATTTGCTATCCTCAAAAATCTTCTGGCAATATTCCGTCTAGACCCATGAAACTCCCAGTATCGACAGATTGTACAACGGTTTCAATCTACCCGACATAGATGGGACAAATTTGGCATAAAAATTTACTAGCCCTAAATAAAGCCTTCAACTGTGACACTTTCGTTGGTGCAGAGGCTACCCTTATGGCCTCTTGCAAGTCCTTAGTGGGCCTGATACCCTCTCCTCCAATGACATAACCTAAAAACTGGACTTCTCTCTGTTCACTCTCGCTCCATGCTCTTGCAATCTTTGCAAGACGGCCCGAGGGTGTGCCCACATTCCATGGTAGATTCCCCTGTGATAAGAATGTCATCTAAATATGCCACTGCACGTGGAATTCCCAACAAAATCTGCTCCACGGCGGCTTGAAATATGCCTGGGGCATTTTATAGGCCAAATGGCAATCTACAATACCAATAAAGCCTCTTATGGGTATTAATGGTTACCAATTCTTGGGACTCCTCCCCCATAACTAACTGTTGGTAGGCATTTGATTAGTCCGAAACACAGAACACTTTACTGTTCCCCAAGGACTACAAAATTACATCCATGCAGGGCAGGGGCTGGCGTATCAGCTCCACATGTTGGTTAACTGTGGATTTAAAATTGGCACATAACCTTATTTCTCCATTTGCTTTGGGTACTACCACCAATGGACTTGCCCAATTGCTGTACTCTACTTTTCCCTAAATTGTTGCTCCACGAGGTAGTCCAATTCCTGTTCAACCTATTTTTTCTGTGCATAGGGAAGCGGCGTAGCCTTCAGGTATACCGGCGAGGCCTCTTCCTTGAATGTCAGTTGGGCCTTAAAATGCTTTATTTCCCCAAAGCTCCCGTCAAAAATTTCAGAATATTTGTACAACTTACTCAGTATTTCCTCCTTTACCTGGTTTTTCGGAACTCCCTTCTGCCGAGTTTACTCTGCCAGTACCACCCCAATACTGCTCCATTCCACCTGTAGTTGTTCCAGCCAATCTCTTCCTCACAACGAAGGTTGCTGCTGTCCCGAATCCACCACCAAAAAAAGCAATTCTTGTCTCTGCTTTCCATATCTAACCTCCATGTTTACACTTCCCTTCACCAGTAGAAAATCCCCAAAATATGTACGTAAGTTGATATCCGTCTTCCCTAGCACTTCACTATGTCAATTCTTCTGATAAGTCACATTGGAAACCAAGCTCACAGCCGAACCTGTATCCCCCTGCATCTCCACCAGTTTATCTCCAACTATAACTGAAAATCTACCTCTCCACTGCTGCCGGCCATCGTTGTACATTAAACAAATCATACACTGCTCTCAGGCCCCTTCCCATATTGCTTTCTGCCCCCCCCCCCCACCATTCTCTCATCGGGCCTCGGCTCCTGTTCCACCACATCATTCACGGCTGCCTACTTCCTACCACGACATTTTCTAGCTAAATGATCCATTTGTGAACATTTATTACACTTGTACTGTGCATATGGGCACGCAGCTGCCAAGTTGTCTCTTTTACCACAACGATAACGTTCCTTCACTCCTCCATCCCCGAGGCGTGTCATCGTATCCGCAACTGTCGACTTCAGTGCACCCGGACCTTACACTTCCCTATTCCCTTCCTCCATGACCCCTTGTGAAACCTGGAAAATCTTATTTTGTAGCTCAGCTTGTTCAAGAGTCTATGACAACGTTTAGGCGTGTTCCATACTGTATTCGGCTTCAATTAATTTCTGCTGAATATGTTGACTCCGTATGTCACTCACGAAATGGTCCCATAACGCTTCTGTCAAAAAAGTCCCGAAGTGCACGTCGCTGCCAAATGTTTAATGGCTACCGAAAAGTCCGCGATCGACTCATTTTTTCATTGCACGTGGGCGTGCAATCGCTCTGCAGTCACCAACTTCTTCGGACTAAAACGACTTTTAAGCACTTCTCCCAGCTCTTGGAATGTTTTACTGCCAGGATCGTCCGGGGCCACTAAATCCCGTATTACCCCGAACGCCCGTTCCCCAATAACAGACAAGAGGACCGCCACCCGCTTTGTTTCCAGAACCGAATTCGCTTCGAAATTGTGTCCTAAGCGCATCAAATATGACACACTATCGTCCGAGTGTTCATTGAATTCTTCCATCCGCCCGAAAGACGCCATTGTATCCAAATTCCGCACTTTAAGGTATCTTAATACTTCGTCGCCACTGTTGTGTTTACTAGTCCGCCGCCAGCTTTGCACTGCAATTCTTGCCGACCTCCGCTTCCCAACATTCCTACACCACAGGCTTTACAGTCCTATATACACCTACATATATTTATTGGTTGCTGCAATAACGTGAGTTTTTTGTACAGGACTGTTCGATGCTCACTCACAGTACTGATTCCCACTTGTTACTGGCTCACAGTTAAACGGACGGTGTCTAAAGAACTTCTGTCTAATCACATTAGTTGGAGAAAAGAACAATTGCTTGAAGTCTACCTCGCCACCGAATGCATTCGCAAAACATTTGGGGATCTAGTAATGACTCATCGGTGTAGTGTTGTGTTGTCACTTGTTTTTAAGTAGTGGTGGTGAAAAGGACTGGGAGTGTTTACTTTGTCGGCCCGCAGATGACCGCACGCTGGTGCTGGCGGTGGGCTTCCAGAACGGCTATGTCTATCTGATGAAGAGCTTCGACGACGTTTTCTCCGGTGCAGATCCACACGGGACTGTGCGGCACGCTGCGGCTTGAGTGGAGCAACTCTCGCGAGCTGTTGGCAGTGGCAGGGAGTGCGCAGCTTCATCATGCCGAGTACACCAACCTGCTCAAGTTCTACTCCGACTCCGGCGTACTGCTCTACTCCGCCCTTATACCATACACCCAGGTAAATGCTCTTCGCGATAATGTGAGCACTTTTGAAGTCAACCTTAGAAGAATGTTACTACTCCTACCTGCATATATTATAACGGGCTTTAAAAACTCCTTTGCTGTACTTTGCTGTTACACTGCAGGGTGTGTGAACTAACAAATAATAAAATTTGTAGTGTAAAAAGAAAGAGAATTTTAAATGAATAATTATGTAGTGATATGTCGGGCATGCATGTGATGCTTAGCGCAATTTCTACTACACCGCTTACTTTCCCTTTGCCTGTGGTGTCTAGCTGGACCCTAATGATGCCAGGCGAATCTGCTTCATTTTGTCTAACTCCAAGCGTAGGAAAAGTGCTTTAACAAGCAAGTATTGTTGACTCCGAATTTATTATAAACATGAGTTACATTAAAAAAATGTAAGTTTTATAAACTAATGTGTTGTAAATACTTATACAATATTTCAACTGTAGAATCACAAGAAAAACCTCAACTACTAGTCTTCCAAAGAATTATTTGTAGCTAGTACAGTTATTTTTTACTGTGTACCTACCATATTGTTCGACAGTATTCAAAATAGATCCAAAATTTTCCATAGAAAGTGCTTTACGAAGAAAAATGCAATATAAGTGGTGAAGCGTAAATGCAGTTCATGGTAAACTGAGCACTTTTGAAAGCACTGCTCAAGAGCTAATTGTATGAACTTGTTGTATTCTTCTGCCTTATGTAAAATTAACATCTCCATGGGCCTGATCACTTTATCCATGCATCAGTAAAGCGACACTGATATTATTTTACAAGTAATTAATTGTTACAAATGTGCTAATTCTTACACTTGCAGGCATTAAAAATCCAAGAAGCAAAAATAAATAATTTCAGTATACGAATGTTTACCTAGAACTTTTAATTCAAAGTTAAGACAGGGGACTATTTTATCTCCTTTGTTACCAACTTACACTCTAATTCTGAATCAGTGATTTCAATTAGCAGCATTATTTTACTGTATCTTCAGTTAATCTGCTGTGATCTACTGTCGAATCAGTGGACTGCACTGATGATTTACTGTCAGGTAAGTGCAGGAATCAGGAGAGTGAATACCAATAACTGGTATAATGAGTAGAATTTTACAGACTCAAGTGGAGCAGTTTCGACAGATCTGCAGTCAAATGTGCTGATTTGAAGCATTTCAATATTTTTGATTTTAGTGTGTGGCTGACGCATGCCATTCAGTGCAGTGCACCCATTAAAATGTATGCAGCTCTCAGGTATGGAAGGTGACATTTTTCAAATGTTGGGTTCAGAAATGCTGCAATAAACACGAACAGCATTTAGTAGCGTGTTAGTGGTAGGACCGGGGGTGGTGTAACAAGTGTTGGTGGTTGCAGTCGCCGGTGACTGCGCTCACATGGGGCCACAATGACAAGCGGCTGTTCGTGGCGACGGGCTGCCAGGTGCACATCGCGTGGGTGTCGCGGCGCATTGCCTCGCTGCAGCTGCTGTGCCGGCTGCAGATACACCGCTCCCTCAGGGGAGAGCCCCAACTAGCCGTCCTTCCTCTTCCGCCCAGACTGAAGGCGCTCATCGCGAACCTCTTCGCCCAGACCATCCGGGTGAGCAGTAACTTCCCTGCTGCCATGAGGGTACAGATTCAGACTGTGATTGTAAGGACCCTCACTGGAATTACGATCACCTCCTGAATAATTTTTATATTGAAGTTGTTTGTTTGCTGTATCTTTTGTATTGTAATGGTTTTTTAAACTTACTTATTTATATTTTTGGTATTTTGCAATATTTATGCTTACTTTGAAAACCATACGTATTACTTGTTATGTGGGTTAACTGGTAGAGCAACAATTAAAACAACAGAAATAAATGTTACGAAGGTATAATTAATTGTTATACAGAGGTTTATAACTATTGGAAAAGCTGCATCAAGGGAGCATTATCTCATATTATATCAACCTGAAATCTATATCAAGACAGCCACGCTTTGTACTTAGTTATAGTGTAGTAAGTTCCACCATGTCTCTGAGCCAAAGGGATGATACAAGCATCTCAAGACAGCACAGGCAATAAGAGCACACTACTACGGATAACTAAAACATGTTGCTGCCTGTCAACACAATCACAAGAATAGGTGATAGTAACACAATATGCGGAATACTATTATTGTTGACAGTAATATATTTTGAAATTGATTTTGCAAGGGTGATACGGCAACATGTTTCAGCTGGTCTATAACAGGAAACGGTAGTTGACACTCATGAATGCTATTTCCATCAAGACTGTTGCGGCTTTTCGGCAACCACTGGTTATATTCGGATTCTCTGATCTGACTCAGCACCTTTTCCTTCCCTCCCCCACCCTCCTCTCTTCACTGTGGGCCACGGGTTTAGAGCTTCAGGACTATGTAGTCTTGAGGCCCTTCCCTCATCCTACACTGTAGGGCGATGCAAGGACTCTTATCCAAAAATTCGACAACCAAACTATCATATACCAAAAACCTCCAATTGAAGCAGAAAATATGGTTTGCAAAACTATCAACCCCCACCCCCACACACACATGCATATATACATACACACATGCGCGCACGCGCACACACACACACTCACACACACATATATATATATATATATATATATATATATATATATATATATATATATATATATATATATATATATATATATATATATATATATATATATATATATATATATATATATATAGACACACAACATTTTTTTGTAAAAAATAATCAGTAGATATATTTTATCATCAATGCTACATTCCTTATGCTCAAACCAAATACAAAAGGAATACTAAAAATATATTATACTACATATAAATCAGATACCCTTTTTTTTATACTAATCTGTCTCAAAAGACCCATTAGGCCTATAACTCACAATTTCTTTTAAAAATGTAATTTTGTCTTCTGACACCATTTACATAACCCAAGATACATTTTTTATCTAGCGGAGATCTGTCACAAAAGGACACTTTGTGATTCGCAATATATATGTAGATGGTTAGCAAAACTACCAACCCCCCCACCACCCCACACACACAGATATATATACACACACACACATACACCTCGTGCTCCTTTTGCAAACACACATGCGCGCGCGTGCACACACACACACACACATATATATATATATATATATATATATATATATATATATATATATATATATACCACATATGGTATTTTCCATGTGTGTGTGTGTATATATGTATATATATATATATATATATATATATATATATATATATATATATATATATATATATATATATATATATATATATATATATATATATATATATATATATATATATATATATATATATATATATACACACACACACACACACACACACACGCACATATGGAAAATATTCCAATAAAAATGCTGATATTTAAAGTACAATTTCAAACTGAACAGCCTTAAAAGTTTGACATTTCATCCTTCGACAAAAGGCTGATATTTAAAATACAATTTCAAACTGAACAGCCTTAAATGTTTGACATTTCTTTAAAACCCTATCATGCCCTTATGCTTTTAAAAATCAAAATTCTCTAGAACATTTGTAGTGAAATGTCTTGACATTGCGAAGTACATGAAAACTTTACATCCTGGATTTTTCAACAAACCAATTCTCTAAATTTCGCATTTGCGTTCTGATGCCTGCTAACAGCCAGCAGCGATAAGCCCATGATGGCGCTCATCACGTACATGACACGTGTGTATGCACGTGCGCAAAGAGGCTCCAATTTTAACTTTCCTATAACGGAATATTATTTACAGTGTAAAATGTGTCTTCTTTATTTTTCAGGGTCTAAAATGTCTTAAAGTATTTGAAAATATTGCAAAATGTTTGGTTATGAATTCAAAGTGCGTGCTGCGCAGAGATTAAGAACAGTAATATTCCGGCGTGAACGCCATCATAAAGAGACACTAAAAGGATACAGAAAATCCATAAGAAAAATCTAAAATGTAAAACAATATTTAAATTATTTTGTGCCACTGTATTTTCATATATAAAAGTTTTACTCTACGTGCATAGCACTTCCGCTTATGTGAACCCCGTAGGCAGCCAGGGTAGGTCCATGCGACGCTAGCCTCGGTGCAGCCATTGTAGGAGGTCTGGCGAGGTAAGATGCTGTCACGTACGCACTACAAACTAGTTGCACTGATGTAGATTACCATAGTTCTTTATTAGTATACCGGTTAACCTTTGCTCGAGTACGTTTTTGCCAGATAATTTCCCCAGCATTATGCTTCCACTTAAATAATGGTTCATTCCCTTGCGGCTTTTTGAGACTTAAATGAGAAGAAAGGGAGGAAAGATGTCAGAGAGGTCATGCGACCCACGCAACTTGAATCAGGCACCATATGCCTATGCTAAAGGGGCTTCATTGTCATTTCTTTATTATTGTTGCATGCAATTTTAAGGGCTTTGTTTTCAAGTATGTATTCAATGGTATTTTTCATGTTTAACTATTTTACGGCCACCTCTTTTGCGACCACGTGGTTCGTAGTCGCCAAGTCGATATCTGCGCCATCCATGCAGTTTGAGGGTTTATTTGTGTAATATCATGTGCGCCATAATTTTATTCAGGGTGCCATGTCAATTTTATTTAGGGTTCAATGTATTTTTTATGTAATTGATGATTTGCATGTCTGACCACGCGGTCATTTTCAATGTCTGATTTTCTTGCCATCTAGCATGCTAGAAGCTCAAAACTGATTCAATCTGTAACGGAATAATTTTCCCAGCCAGGATAATATTTTGTTTGACCAGAATCTGCCGTCTTTGCGGAGAAATACATTTTCATCTGCACCACGTGTTCCGCTGCAACACTTATCCAGCGCATCCACGACATCTGTTACTGCTTTCACGTGCTTGCGTGTTTATTGTAACCACTCATGTCGTGCCCCATCATTTTCCAAGTATATTTATGTGATTGTATGTAATTTTGTACGGTGACATTATTTCCGTCCTAGCCGGCTATGCGTATAGTCCATCACCTCACTAAGCACGTGTGGCAAAACGAGCCTCGACGAGTCCGCGTTAGTAATGCCAAACAATCACACATGTTCATATAACTTGTTCATTTTGTCTCATTTCAGTATTCTCTGCACCCTATGTTCAGGGAAAATTGTCAGTCCACCTTAAAGGCTGGCGACCCCTTCCCTTGTGAAGATTGTGTTTTCAAACACCACAGAGAAGTCGTCCATCTAGGAAGTGCACTAGAGTAATTGCGACCTGGGGAGCACCCAATCGGAGTTGGCTAGACACGACCGAGAGTAATTCATAAATCAATTCCTGGCAAGTTTTCTTTGTACGAGTGGTAATAACAATACTGTAAACGGAAGTGGTGCGGTGCATCAAGTGTTTTCTCTCTGTAATGACAGCTATCTCTTGCCATTGTTTTCTAAAAGTTTAGTAATGATGTTTATTAATGCAAGTATGTTTGGGTGAAACGGACATGCAGAACCCATAACATCCCTGAGTCTCAACAGTGCGGTGATTGGGAAGCACCGCTGGCGCCCATCATCAGTAAGTAATTTGTGTCTTCGTTCATCTCGTGTCTCACCCTACGGCGTCAGTTAAAAAATTACAGGCTGTAACCAGATTAATTTTCAACTGCCTTAATTTTACCATTTCTAAAAATGTGTATTGTTCCTTTTATTTTCCGCAATATTTTAGGTATATTATGAATACCAATGCAAAAAATGCATGTCTTGCTTTCACGAAATTACTTCGTGTTGGTACTAGCTTTAACTGATTTAAAATCCAACATTTTATAAATTGGGGTTTTGTACAGTATAACTTCAAAATCCAAAGACAAAATTACAACTACATGTAATTTTGCACAACAATTGCCCACTTCTACATATTGGCCTTAAGAGCTGCTGGGGAAGAGACCATTCCTGAGATAAGTTCTATAAAAAATGAAAATGTAAGGCTCTTACGGCCAGTATGTAGAAGTAGCAATTGTTGTCCAAAATTACATGTAGTAATTTTGTCTTTGGATTTTGAAGTTAGACCGGACAAAACCCCAAATTATAAAATGTTGAATTTTAAATCAGTTAAAGCTAGTACCATCACGAAGCTTTTTCATAAAAGAAAGACATACATTTTTCGTATGAGGATTCATAATGTACCGAAAGTATTGCGGCAAATAAAAGGAAAAACACACATTTTTAGAAAAGGTGGACTGGTATTTTTTCCTTGCATAATGAGATGTCACGTCTCAGTCTTTCAAAGCATGCACATAGAGTGATGCACATGAGGGTGGAAGATTATCCAAGCAAGTTGAGAAAACCTGATAACATCCAAGAGGCTTGCGTGCCTCATGACGGGGCTAGACTGTACTGCCAAGTACACTATTGACCAGTAGCAGACAAATGCAAGCTAACATTACAAACGAGACTGCTGAAAATGCCTAGCGGTAAGAAGTGTTGCTATTGTATTGTTAATGTCTGCTGGTGTTTGACTTGCTGGGCTTTTGTTTTCAACACTGTACTTTTTGAACGTGGCTCTGAAAACAACTTTCCAGAGATAAAAAAATTAGTAGCCAGTTTCATCATGTTAGTATGTTAACATTTAACACGTTGAAATCTGCACGTAGTTATTGACATTCACGACAAGCTAAAAGTGAGACACCTTTACTTTCTACTACAGGAGGACCAGTTCTATTGGCTAGTTCATTTCCACTTTACCAGTGTTCATTGGTACAAGCACAGTGGATTTACTTAACATTCATTTAAGCCTGATTATTGGCTAGCTGTCAGCCAGGTGAACAGAATGTGCTCCAATTACAGTGACTTGTCATGTGTTATGCGATGTGCAGTTCCTCGTATTTATTTTCATATCTAAAACAAAAATAACTTTTTGCACACGAAAATTACAACTGATTTGATTATAAGAACTAATACAGTAATAGAAGTAAAACCGTGGCAGTTTTGTCTTCACGAACATAGAAATGGTCATACTACCCTTGCCTGAGCTACATAGACACGGGCACAGTCTTCAAGTGACATTCACCGACAGAAACATGTACTGCTATCTACTGACTGTAGGTGACTGTTAATTTGTTACCATGGGACGTGCGCTATCTGAGTGGTACTGACCAGAGGGCCGCAACTCTATAGGCGGAATCATAGTGCCAATGTGGTAAATAAAAATTTTACTGTAGGGAAGTTACTGGATTCTATAATTACTATAACTTTCAAAATAGTTTTATTTTACTTGTGTATTTCATATACATATATTTATAAGAAAGAAGGTACTACTTTCAAAGATATTATTGAATGATGTTATTGTGGCGTCATCGCAACAAGAATTCGTCTTTGAGCAAGCAGCATACGCAAACACCAAGAACGATGCAGGATGCCAATGTGTCTGTTGATTGTCGGAAATAATTAGTTTGTTAGTGAAAAATGTATGTGAAGAGAAAGTGTTCTGTACCTACCATATTGAGTATATACACATGGAAATTCACGTATGCTACCATTTTGAATTTAAAAAATTTAAAAAACTGATTTACATACGAAAAAACTGCCAGTTACCTGAAAAGGTTTTACAATAAAAGTAATGTTTAATTAATATTACACATTACAAACAGTTGCAACAAATTTGTACTCCAAGTATAACTTCTTGATAATTATACAGTTTATTTAATGTTTTCGGTTAAATATTTAAATTTTTTCTTTAAAGAAGCTGTTTTTAAGTCATTACATTGCTGGTAAATGGCCACACTATAGCTGGATTCTCAAAGCAAATAACACAAAAGAGTGAACTTTCTTGAAAGTTTTGAAAGTAGGCTAGTGTATAATTATTTCCATGGCAAAATATTTTCTGTTGACATACTGGGTAGGTTTGTCGTCAGCTGAGCATGTTTACGGAGTGGAGTGAAGAGATGTTGGAGGCTCTTAACATAAATGTCTTCAGAGCAGATGATGGTGAAGTGAGGTGAGAATAGAGCAGCTTCGGAATGCAAGGACGGAGGAAATGGGAGATACCCGAGGAAATCTGCCAACCTGCAGGATCATCCAACATGATCCCTATGTGAAAATCAAACCCGGTTTGCCTAATTGGGAGGCGAGTAGTCTGACCCCTAACACCACCGTGCCCTGAGAATGTTCATGTAAACATCATCTATGGCGGGTAAGTCACCACTGCAGCCATGGAAACAGCTGTAAACAGGACTGCCTTTAGAAATGTAAAAAAAAAGTGCACTCATCCATGAGACAGGCTATATCATTGAGTTCTGACTCCCTATCTTCCCCGAGGCCGTTGTGATGTAGTGGTCAGATTACTTGCCTTCCACTTAGGTGAATTGGGTTCGATTTCTGGCGGGATCGCTCCCGGATTTTTGCACATTGGAATTGTGCCGGACGATGCTGCTGGTCATTCAGTTTTCTCTGGGATCTCCCATTTCCCCCACCCTTGCATTCTGACACTGCTCCATACTCACCTCACTTCACCATCATCGGCTCTCAAAGACCTCGGTGTTAAGAGCCACCAAAATCTCTCCACTCTACTCTATCTTCCTTGCTGTGAGGTAGCAAGGTTTGTATGTGGTGCGGCAGTGCTGCGTGCCCGAGGTGGCAGGGCTTCGTGAGTTCGTGGCCCGGCCGCCAGCAGGCAACGTGCGCCTGCACTGCACCATGATCCGCCATGATGAGGACACCAACATGAGCTCCGGCAGCTGCTACACCCTCTACCTTGAGTACCTGGGCGGTCTCGTGCCACTGCTCAAGGGCAAGAGGACCAGCAAGATCCGCCCCGAGTTCGTCATCTTTGACCCACAGGTCGACGGTGAGTGCTACACTTCCTTAAGGATGTTTGACACCGAAAAATTCATTACTATAATGAATTCATTGCACTTACTGGGGTGACTTAGCACCACTCAAAAGATTTGTTTAGGTACCCTAGAATTAATGGTAGCACCTTGTATGCAGTAAAATTCCTATGATTTGATGTAAGGGAGGCACGCAGAAGGTATTTTAATTAGAAAAGTTAGAGATCCGAATTTTAATGTTTGCATCTGAACACAAAAACTACACCTACAATAAAACATTAGTTTGAAAACTCCACTATTTTTATCACACAATAGTCTTATACTGGAGCTGGTTCCAGATACCTAATAAAAAAACTCCAAGGCAGTGGCGTATGGTAGTGTTGCAAGGTAAACTGGTGCTTGCTCAATGCTGTACACACTCGCACACGCAGCAGAAACCAGTAAACAGAGTGGAGCCGGGAGAAACTGAATGCACTGCAGCCACTCACGAGAGAGCGGCAAGGCACCCATTACACACATGCTGTGACGTCAAATGCATGACTACGTTTAACTGGCCAATGTGTAACCTAGAAAATGATTAGGTATAGCACAGGGCGAAACACAGCTTACCTTGCAACAGTTCACACAGCCGCTGCTCCAAGATGTGTCTTTTCATGCGTCATCGCACTTCTCGCCAGAACAAACTTTTAAAATGGTGTCTAATCAGTAACGTACATACCTCTCGTAGTGAAGTAAATACAACCAAATTCGTAGTTTGCTTGTGACAAAAATCAATGTTTGTTATAATGAAGTTTTGCTGTGAATGAAAGTTCTTAGGATGACCTATAAAATGTACTGAGATGATAGTTTTTTATAATGATGTAATTACCTATTTTTATAAATTAACCAAATCTATCTAACATGAAAATTAATGCAACCAAAACAGAAGTTATATACAAAAAATGCAGAGGGCAGACTGTAATGAGTGAGGTTAAGTGGTAGGTATATTGCATAAATAGGCTGTTCACAGTTAACTGAGCCCTTTTGAAAGCCTTGCGTATAATCTAATTCACTTTTCATTTTCTATCCTTCTACTAGATGTACGATTAACATTGCCACAGATGGTGTCACTTCATTCATGCATCATCCAAGTCGAAGATGTGTAATTTTTAGGAAATTAACGTGTTAATGAAATGGAAATTCAAGCTCTCGTGTGACTTCTGTAGTCATAAATATACATATTATACTACAGTTCAATTACGGTTACTTCACACTTTTCTGAAGCCCTGCTAAAGTTTGACTTCCAGGATATTCCTCCGCTTCATGCAAACAAAGCTTAACCAAGTCTAGAAAATTACACCAAATGGACAACACACTGCACTAGTGCACACTTAGTGTGATACTATAATGTTTTGGACAAGAACTATTTCTTACTCAATATTACCAACACACCTGTTTTGGTCAATGTTTTTATTCATATAAGTTATAAATTATATATTATAATTATTAAATAAAATATAAAGGACATAAAATTTAAATTTAAGCAAAATTAAGTTACATTCATGTTAACAGAAGTATAAAACACTTGTGATACATGGCATATTCAGGAAACAACCAAACATGTTGTACATGGCTAATTTTTCAAAGGTTTGATTCAGAAAATGTGATGAAACCGCGAATAGACTATATTAGTATAGCGTCAAGGCTTTTTGTTAATTCGCTGCCAACTTAACTGGTAGCCTGCATTTCAGTGTGAACTGTAACAGACATATAGCTATGGGCAGTGAAAGTTTTTCAACGGTTGATTTCAAAAGTGCTCACTTCACTGTGCACAGCATTTACCTGCATATACCCTCAACTACAGCACTGTGTATAAGCAATATTTTCTCACTTTTAGCAGTAACTTACTAATGAGGCGAAGTGACATTACAGAGTAGATAAGTACACGTAGACAAAAAGGCACGGCTGTTCCTTGGATGTGGGCAAACCCATTTTCTGATTGGTTGGAGCGGGACTCTGGGAATGAGCCTTGCATCTCATTGGCTACCACTTACAGTGAAAGGTTCCCTGTTGACTGGACTGTCAGCTGGTGGGTATGTTGGCAGAAGTTATTCTGACAAATTGCTGGCTAGTGGCATAATTTTGCTGGAGTTTGCAGCTTGAGCTGTTTTTCCACCCCCACATTCCTATGCAGAAGCTGTTCACAATGAATTGAGAACATTTTAAACTAACCATTGAAAATGTGACTGCCCCTAACTGCATATATTTTAACGTGCACACTGACTGACATGCACCCATGATGGAGGGAAAATTTCTGTGCCTTAATGTTGAACTAAGTGTTAGGTGAACAGTTAATTTCAGAAATATTTACTTTTCTAGTAATTTGGCAGTTCCACTTGACGAACACATGACTAGATCAGGTACATGAAAATGTTAAATTGATATGTGGTAAAAGAATACACAATGTGCATACAAGTATATCTCAAGTAGGGTTTTCAAAAGTGCTGGAGAGAGTGGCACGTTTGTGTATGGCAGAACTGATGGCAACGGCGGAGTCAACAGACTCTGCCAAGAGCAGCGGGTCGTCTCAGAATGCCGCCAGCGACACATCGGACACGGAGCGCGAGGACGGCTGCGGCAGCCCGCGCATCCAGCGGCGGCGGAGGCGGCGGCACAAGTCGCAATCCGGCGACAAAGGCGCAGCACCCGTGGCAGCAGGGCCAGGCGCGGCAGCGGCTACGGGACCCACGGACAAGGCGCCACCAGAGCACGAGCAGCAGGACGACCTCGCATACGTCGACACACTGCCCGAGGTCGGTACCGCCTGCGCCAACCAAAGGTGTGGTTCTCATTCACCTTCCTGCTTGTCCAGAGCCCAATTGCATGAGCATCTCTAGCTGGGTATAGCAGAATTTACTATATTCTGACAGGCATAGTGACACAGCACCTCATTTGTGCGCACTCAGTGTAATAATATTTTACATAAGAACTATTTCTTACCAGGCATTACAAACACATTTTCTCTCTGTTTTGTTTTTATTCATATTAATGATACATGAAATATTGAAATTTATATATAGAATATGGGCAAGAGTTCAATTTAACCAAAATAAGGCACTTTTATGTTAACACAAGTATAAAATGCTTATGATAGATTTCATATTTAGGATACAATCAAACGTGTTATACATGGGGTGATTTTTCAAAAAGTGTGAAGAAACCACGAATAGACTATAACCATGATCCCATGGCCACTTCCACCCCACTTACTGTTCCCACGACTTAAATTGGCTCCCAATAAGCAGAAAATGTGAATCGCACTCCAGGACTCATAACGTATTTGTACACCTGTTTCCAATTGCATCATAATTGCATTCATTATGATGTTTTCCCAGGCTCTTGAACTCACACGTCACCCACACGAAAGTATTGCTTCGTATTGCATTCAATATCTGAATCAGTGATTTCATTAGCCAAGTTAGTCTTACTGAAACTTCAACTAATGAGCTTTTACCTTCTGACAAATCAGTAAAATGAAGGCTATAATGCCATACTAGTTAAATTCGCTAGGAAGTGGAAAAAATTACTGTTTAATCAGCTAATACTAACAATTGAAATATACAGGAAAACTTTACTGAATCTCGTGGAGCAATTTCAACAACATGCCATCAGTTTCACCAATTATATGAAGTAGTTTTAACAATTTCGATTTTAGAGTGTAAGTCAACTCCCACCAACACCATCACCCCTCCAGAAAGTAGCTGCATCTCTTGGGTTGGTATGTGTAATGCATGTCAAATAACTGCACGGCTGGGTCAAGGAGCACGGGAAAAGAAAATTAGTTTTAAGGGTGCATTTTTAAGAGATATGGGAGTCTCAAATTTTGTAGATTACTTTACAGATTTGAGGATACAACTTTGTACTTTTTTTCTTATTAAATTGCAGAAATATTTTTAACCCTAACTACTGATACAGATATATTAAACTTTCAAAACCAATTCATATTCGCAATTCTAAGACCCCCAAAGAAGTCAGTATATTCCTATCACTTAGTACGAAGACTTCTGTGACTGTTCTGATAATTTTTCATCCATACACCCTTCCACAAGACAAGTGTCCGATAGAGCCGTCGTTCAAGCTTGCATATATACGACACACTGTAAAGTGTAAAAGTTCTTGAGGCCTCTGCCGTTTGTCCTCAATCAGTGCATCGTACACGCCAAATTCACTATCTTTAGGTTGTACCATATCTTCCTCAGCAATTGAAATACCTGATATCGGATTGGCAGATTAATTTTTCCTGCTACTCATTCCACTCTGAGAATGTAGGGAATATAGCTCGTCCCCTCAGACTTTGCCGTTTTCATCATTCCTGTGTCTGCCTGGGTTGTCCCTGATGGCAACAATGCATGAGGTTCAAATACGCCAGATCTGGTTCTGAGTGGTTGGCAGTGATGTTGGCCAGCACGACTCCATCAATCATCTATGCATGCCCTGGTAAGATTTAAAGCTGGTATCTCGATCTCGGCTAGGGCATTTACTGGCTATCTTTGTTAGACACTACAATGTTGATGGTCCTCATTAGAATATTGGCGACATTACATTGCATAGGTGACTAATTGACTGTCTCCTATTATGCAGAACGTAAACCCACCAACCACACCCTTTTACAGAGGCAGTCATGGCCCCTGCTTCTCTCCTTCCTTTTTCCTAAATTACGTTACCTAAATTCTGTAGGAACTCACATCATCATTGAACAATTCTCTTTTAGATCAAGTTTGCCGACTCATACAGGCCTTCACATGAGATGCGCCAGACAACATATCAATGTGTGGTACATCCAGACATCGAGGCAGGAACGATCGGCAGCCGGCGCTGTTCGCCAGCCTTACTCTTACTGCCTTAACCACAGCAGAATTACACACCACAAAAGAAGCACCTCTCTTCTCCCCCTGCTCAAGATTAAGATAGTCATGAAAGGTAGCTCTCAGTATGAGACAAGTCAGTAAATCATTAACCTCTAGTCACACTCGAGAATGAAAAGACCTGTTGATCCACAATTGAGCCACCCCATAACAATGTCCATCTGTCAAAAAAATAAGCAGCTGTACGACAAAGTCGGTCCCTTTAGTGGTTTCCTGCCTGCCCCAACAGTGGACTTGCCTTTGCGATATTTCTGTTCTAAAATTCTTTGCCACAATTACTATTATTAATATAGGCAAGCAGTGTTTTATTCCAGGCACAGTCCATAGCCATCCTGCTAATTGTGGAAATTCCATCTTAGTTCTTGCAATGAAAGGCTATTCTCCTTAACTTAGGAGACTTGCTAATACTTAGTAATATTTCTCAGTCCACCTTGTGCACAGAAGTGATAGCCCAGTTCAGAAGTGAAATACAGAATACTACATTCGTACACTACACACCATCATGAGCACCCCTTCATGGCAGAGTAACACATGATGATGGCTGAGGAAAACTTCAGGCCAACACAAATAGCATAATTTTATCGTGCATCACCAGTCTCCTAAAATGAGACACTAAATGCCCACCAGAGTAACAAGGGTGCCAAGAGTAGAACCTGAAACCAATGTGTGTTTATTTTTCACTGTTTTAATTATTCATTCAATTACTCATATCACTCATTATTTAGTTTCATTCAATTAATTAATTTATTAACACAATTTAATAATTTTAATTTTAATTGTTTGTCTATTAATTTATTTTACTATTTTAACTTAATTTTTTTCCATTATATTATTTTTAAGAAATATAAGTAATTTATTTAGTTGCAATTTTGTGGGGAAAGAGGGTTTTAACCCCAATACATGTGACAAATTAGAAAAATCATGAATCTTTCCAAAACCCCAGTTGTGCAATACTAGAAAATGTCTAACCTGTTTTTTTTTTTAATATTCATAACACAATGTAAGTATGTTAGCAAATGATCTGATATTAGTTTATTGTTTACAAGCTAAAAAAAATTGACGTGTTTTTGTTATGAATATTATTTAAGAGTACCTTAACAACCTTAATTACAACTTTCTCCCACTTAATTGTTTGCTCACTGTCGTAAAGTATTATAGCACATACTATATTTAATTTACTTCATTTCACACCATGGTAGTACATTAAATAAAATCAATCTCAGTGCTCTGTTTATTCCAGAATAACCATAGCTACAGGTGTTGCTTTTTCAAACATTATTATACTCATGAAAAACACCTGGTATGGAAGATTTAGCACTTAATACTTGCTCATGTGTGCAGCATGTCCGCCTGGTGGAGGTTACATCCAACATATGGGGCACCAAGTTCAAGATACATGGTCTGGCGACGTCTGTGCCAGCCAACCTGGGCCATGTCACCTACAAGACCTCGCTGCTACACTTGCAGCCCCGTCAGATGACCCTGGTGATGACTGAGCTACGAGACGATGTGCCTCCCGATCCCGACCCCACCTTCAACCCCAATCTCTTCTCCGAGGATGAGGAAGAGCTTGGTGGTGGTATGGATGGGGACCAAAGCATGCCCGACATGGCCCCACCCATAGCACCCATGACACCTGGGAGGTTCGGCCCCAGCTGCCAGTCTCACTCCGAATCTACCACTACCAGCGACCACCCTGTCCCTGCACTGGCGAGGGCAGAGTCTTACGAAGACGAGTTCCCCTACGTTGAACTTACAGATGTAGCTAACCTGTGTGAGTCACTAAAGCAGACGCAGGTAATGCCCAAGAGTTATGTGGATGGTGGCTGCTGTAATTGCTCCCCTGTTGGTATTTACAGCATGGGAAGAACCACAAACATCTCCCCAGGACCTCCGCAGTCAGCAAGACATGCTGTGTCACCACTTATGTGCGAGGGCTCCGTGCCAGCACTGCAGTCACCCAAGAACACAGTTGCTCCCAGTGATGTGCTGATCGAGCGGGCTGCCCCATCACAAGCAGGTGGTGAAGTGCAGAGGGTAAAGACAGTGCTAACCGAGCAGACCACCCAGTGCGCTGTCAAGCTGAATCTCAACTTGAACCTTGAGGAAAAAAGACCAGTCATCGTGAAACGAATGAATGATGCTGAGTCCGTCAACAACCGAATCCTGCACCACACAGGCTGCACAAGCGAGCTTTCAGACATCACAAACTCGCAGAAGGGGGCTACGAGTAGTATGAATGCTCTGAACAAACGAAAAGATAAGCAATGCGGCAAGTCCAGCCCCAGCGGTAACCAAGTGGGCATCGCAGGTAGGTGCTCCAATAAGCCAGAAGAGATGAAGTACATTGACGAGGATGCCAGGACCGAACCGCCCACTCCGGACAGAGTGGGAAACGTGAGGAGAACCCCAACGACCATGTCTGTGGTGCCCAAGTCACCAGCATGCCTGGCCGAGTCTATGGTGCGGAGCTGCAGTGTGGGTTATCTGGACTTGGTGGATGCTCAGCTGGTACCGTGCGAGGTGGCTCTTATGATGCTACGGAAAGAAACCCCCAAAAGGTTGGTTCTCGTAAACAGGAAGAAGCAGCGCAGGAGAAACAAGGCCCACATGAGTCATGAGGCAGCCTCAGAGAAGAGTCAGTGTCTCAAACAACCTAAGTTAAAGCAGTGTGGGAAGAGTCGTAGTCTCGATTCCAGCGACATCTTCCCCATCCCTTCATCGAGCAGTATGGTGTTGGGACACCTGCCCTCTACCTCTGAGTGGCCTGCCATGGAGCAGGAAGCAGAGATGGCCCAGATATCTGTGGAAGCCAGTGAAGTCCCTCCAGATCCAGGCAGCAGCAAGGTGGGTCGCACGAAGACAAGACTGGAAGGAAAGTCAAGTGCAGCAAGCCAGAAGACATCTCCCCATGCCATCTGCAGCACCAACTATGACTCTTCGGAGACAGACTGTGAGTGTCTTGTGGACAGGATCACACTGTGCCATAAGGAACCGAGCCAAGACGAGACAACTCAGTTCAGTGCGCTGAAGGGCTCGACTGTTATGAATGGACTGTCTGCCTTGGACTGTTTAACTGCCCGCCGGAAAGACCATGACGATACGAGATCCCTCCCCTCCCCCTCGCCATGCCCATCTCCACGCCTCCCCCGCAGCAGTCCTGCCAGCCCTGCACCTTCCAAGAAGGCCAACAAGCGCAACCAGTCGTCGTCCCCCATACGGTAGGTCACCACACACATTACTCATTCTGAGATGGAGAATCTTGAGTGTAGGTATGAATTACATTGAGCTAAGTATCTGTGATCTGATTTAACTGGGATATTAAATTGAATATAAAATGTATTTGTATAAATGCTTTCTCTCTTATTTACAAAATTTAGATAAGAGAAGATGAGCGCAAATGTTTGAAAATGAACATGTTAATTGTTGAATATGATGCATACTTAAAGTCATGTTATAGCTCATGCTGTTACTACTTAAACAAATTAACTACATTATTCAGTCTATATAAATGTATATCCATAATTCAGAAACAGTATAACTGCATCTCTATAATTTAGTAGTTAATTCGAAAATATTAATATTCCTAAGTTAGACTAATGTTGTACTTAAGCAAGTCAGCTTTATTTGGACAGTTTCAATGTTACGCACCGACCAGAAAATCTCATCTCTTTCTGTATACATTCATAGAAAATGTTTACAGAAAGAGATGAGATTTTCTGGTCGGTGTATACATTCATAGCAAATGTTCGCATACAGCTATTTACCCATAATTGCCTGTAAGAATTTAATTTGTTTATATTGATGTGATAACAACTATTATTCGAAATTAACAAAAGGATAGTATCTGCAATTTAGGAGGTAGCAGATATTTCAATTTCAACAAGAATATAGTTGACACGTGCTAATGAAACTAGATGTGATACCTTGAAGGTTGAATGGTAATGTAACTACAAAATCCAACAAATGTTTTTCATTGGATGTTACTTTATATTAAATATAGATTAAATGAATGAACTGAAATTTACAATACGACGACATAAATATTGCCAGTCAAAGGTGGTCATCTGAAAGTACTTATCAAAAACTTCTTTAGTAAATACAAATGTCTTGGTTTACACCAATAAATTAAATTGAATTCTCTTTGGCAGCACACACTGCTTTATTGGAGTCATATGGCGAAATGGATGGAATGGTGATGATTTGAATCAACATTGGGTATGACCCGATTAATGAGCATCAAATCAAGGTGGAAACAAAACAAAGTGTTTCAAAACAGGCCACAGAAAACTTAAGAAAACAAGAACAATGGAGAGAAAACAATTTGTAATTTATTCCCCTCTCCTTGCTTAATGAAAGTGTGAAGCCCTAATTCAAATAGTGCAACATTAAAAAAAAAATTAGCAGTCATGCAACTATTTTGTGTAAAAAATGGGTGAAAAGTGCTTAAAATCACAAAACTTATTTCTGTGACCTTAGTTCATGACCAAAGAGTGTGTGTATAAGTGAATTTTTATTTAGGAAACACCTGCTCAATTCACCACTGTTGTCTCGGCGTCAAAGAAAGAGCAAGAATACGGAAAGCTCAGATGATGAGGTGGTCCACTCAAGTGATGAAGTTTTCAATGGCAAGAACTACCGTGACTTGGAGAGTTTTCAGAAGGCACAGCTCAGGCAGAAAGTGAGTTGCATACAACTTTATGTATATTGTACTAATTTAGTATATATGCTGCTACAGGCTGTTTACAGTTAAGTGAGCACTTTTGAAATCAACCTCTGAAAAATGTCACTACTAATATGCATATATTTTAATGAGCACACTGATTGACATGTGTCCAGTAAAGTTGGTAACAATGGAGGGAAAGAAATTATATGTTTTAACGTTGGATTAAAAGTGTCAGGTTAACATTTTGTGGACACTGAAATGATTTCTTTTGCTTGTTGGTTTTTATTGCATGGAAATGTAATAATAAGCACATTTGTAAAATATACATACTTTTCTAACAATTTGACAGTTTCACATAACCTATGCATGAATAAAGTGATAAGGCCCATGGCAATATTAATCTATACTATTATAGAAAGAGGTAAAGTTAGTTTGTTAGACGTAATCTCTGAAACTACTAAGCTGATTATTATAATTCTTCCCTATGGACATAAGCTGTGTTTAATTTAAAACCAAAAACCTTGAGAAATCTCAAACTTTGTAAAAAATAATTAACTATTTGGATGCATTCTAAACATGCTCTACCAAAACTAGAGGGCCAATTCTTATAATTATTTCACTGTTAGGAAGCTACATTCTTCCATATGGCTATAGGCATATGTATCAAGTGGAGCCACAGAGGCCCAGTGGGTAGAGCCATATCAAGTGGGGCCACTGTGGTCCATGGGCTTAGAGCGATCCCAAGTGGGGCAGCAGTGGCTCAGTGAATAGATATACATCAAGTGGGGCCTCAGTGGCCCATTGGCTACAGCACTCTCAAGTGAGGCCACCGTGGTTCAGTGGTTAAAAATTATCAACTCCATAAAACCTCAGTGAAATGATGGCGGGCTGCTTTAACTTGCAATTAAGGCAAAATAATTAGATTTACGTAAAAATGTCAAGATACTTTTTTTTGTGGAGAATTTAATTAGCAACTAAATTATAATAATCCATTTTTGCCATAACTGTATTAGTTTACCAAGAATTTTAAATTTCTTAGAGTTAATTTTATAATGTAAATTTGAATGTTTGTACCATAAAAAATAATAATTTTCAAAATAAATCAATGCCCAGTGAAGTTTTAAATACTGCGGAAGTGCATACAAGTAGATATTCAGGACAGCTTTCAAAAACGCTCAGTTTACCATGTACAGCCGTTAGAAGTGTACATGAATTAAGGAAGTAAAACAAGATCTACCTGTGTACAGGTAAAGATCGTAGTTCCTCGAACACTGTACCCAAATGATGTATTTGTTTCTTTGCGATGTATCAAACTTTTGTTAGTAGTCTTTGTTTTGGTAATTTCTTGTGTTGTCATATTTATTTGGTGACTTTTTGTCTTTTCCTTTTACACCTTTTGTATTGAATCATAATATATTTTTAATCATTATATTTTTGGTCATATATAGTTTGTCCAATTTATTTTTGATGTTCAATTTGTTTGGTTTATTGGACTGGTTTTTCCAATGTATATTTAACTTTTGCACCGAACACCAGCATAGCTGAATTTTACATTTGGTTTTCTAATTTTATTTCATTTTTGTGTTTTTATTAAACTTTGTTTTTCTTTTTTCAAAAAAAGAAGTTATTCAGATAATAGAGATATGTATTTAATTTCTGACAGCTACCTGTTACTAGAAGATTTTGGTTTTCTATCAGTCTTTTTTTTAGCCATTCTGTAGTAGCAATTTTGACTTTAAGATTTCTTTTCTCATTTGTTGGAGCCTTTCCCACTAAGATTTTCAACCTTTCTTGTAGTCCCACTTAGCAATGTTTGGTTACCAGTTAAGCTCTAAATACAAATCCCATCATCTCTTATTGATGTGTTGAGATGCTTACGGTACACTGGCTTTTTTTTTGCTGTGCAGCTGAAAAGAGGTAAGTGCAAGTTAGATGGTCCTGAAGGTAGCCCTATACTGGTGCCTGTGAGTCCACGGCGCCGGGAATTTGTGATGCACAACAAGGCGCCCATGTGGAATGAAAATAGCCAGGTTTACCAACTGGACTTCGGCGGGAGAGTGACACAAGAGTCTGCCAAGAACTTCCAAATTGAGTTTCGAGGAAAGCAGGTATGTTTTAAAAAGTTCATTCCAACCACTGTAGTTCTATTAAAACTAACTAAAAATCTGTAATTTTAATTACCTTTCATAAAGTAAATTAAATGCAACTCACATTTATTTACAGGTTTCTAGGGTTTGAAAAATGACTGTGCTTAAAAGCTTAAGCAAAATAAAATATAGTAGTCAGTTTTACTTAAGGAGTCTATCAATCCTGAAGCTTTTATTAAACAAATCATTACAGTAAAAATTATAATGGTAATAAAAGTGAAGTTTATAATAAAATCATATTGTATGATGTGATTATAAAATAATTCAATGATATTAATGAGATTTATAATGACATTGACGATAAAATAATGTAAAGCTATTGAAGAAGAAAGATTAAAGAAAAAATCAAATGAGAAAAATATTTATGATAGAAATATTATTTACGATAATACTTCAGGTATAATTAAAGAAAAAATTCATATGTTAATCTTAAATATTAATAAATTTATATGATCACATAATTTCTGTTAACACAAAAATTGTGAGAATTATCATATACCAGTCATTCAAGATTAATTTTATCTCCTTTTGTTTTCACTACCTTTTCAACAAAATACTGATCAGAATAAGCAGTCTTCATAACTTCATATTCACAACGATTACCTTTAATTTCTTTACCATCTGAATCCTTCAAGATGTATGTGGGTAAATCAGACTATAACTTTATTTTACTTCAGTTTACTAATACTAACACTATCACCAATTTTATATTATGATTCATAGTTCTGCTTCCAAAACCCTAAATTTCTTAATATTTAAGATTTCTAAAATTAACTTTTGCTAGTAAACAGGTCTTCATATAGTGATTTAAATTCAAAAATGAGGATTAAGCTACAAGAGCAGTAAAGGAACTGCATATATAAATCTACAACCCTGCCAAGGCGAGTGGAGTCCCATACAGTTAACCGCAGAAAACAACTGAAGCACTAAACATAATGTACGTGGGTCAACAAGTTTGCCATTATGGAAAATCATAACATGCTTTACAATATACAAGTTCGTACATATTTAATGATCTGTCAGAATATTTATGTCTGTAGGATCTAATAATACAAAATGCAATCTATGTAAAAAACACAAATACAATACAAATGCAAACGAAAACACTATTCACAGCTTCACTATGATCCAAAGAATCGGAAAATATCGATTGAAACAGGAAACACTGATACCAATTACATTGTGCAACACACTTTAGAATCATATCAGTCTGGCAATGACAATATGCACTGGTTTTTAAGCCACTGTTACATATATGGGCAGTACATTGCAGACAAAGGTGACGCACACGTAATGCACACGTATGCTGTATTTCTCGTCAAGGAAGTCGGACATAAACTGCAAGATTGTCGTTCTTTCAGCTGTTTAATGTTACCTCGGGCCTTGTCCTCCTACTACACGTCTATTTATTCCAGCGCCGCCTTGCTTGCTGTGTCTGTCTCAGTATCAGCTGTTGCTGTATCTTCTCCAGACTCATCACTGATGCTGTTGATTCCTGAGTTAATTATTATGCCCTTGATTTCTTCCATCAATGCATCCCATTAGACCTACAGACATGTCTGGTTCCAGTCATCCACCTTTATAGATTTGACGCGTGTCCGATTAGCTAGGGATGGATCACAGTCATGTAGCTTTGGTTGCACTTCGGTCAGTTGTGCTTACAGGTTGACTTACTCCTATTTGCTGCTAGATATAGCGGTTGGGTACGTGGCCTTACGTGATGGAACAAAGTTATCTACGTTATGATTCATGAGTCCCTTCGATTGATCAGGCTTACAACTCGTATCAAAGCTGGTCGTAGTTGACAACGGGCGGGAAGTGCTAGCGGTAGGCGACTTGTCGTTGTCTTGCAGACGAGGGGTAGCTGGATACAGCTGACTGAGTCGTTTGTCTTCGGCTCGAGCAGTAGCGAGGGCATGACGTGATACGACACAGAACTCGCCATGGGGGAGGTCATGTGACATCCCTCAGGTGCAAGGCCGGAGTAGGGGTAGCACCCTTTGGTCATCTTTCGGCCTTCGCGTATCCTCGGTGATGCTTGTGCATTGCCTAAGGCGGCTGATGGTTTGTAGGCTCTCAGCGCAGGGGAGAGGGGGTTGACGCACCACTATCTTTCGAAACCCCTCGTATCCACGTGTCCGGCCGCTCTCCAGGATTGTGGCAGACCGTTACTTCTGTGTACGAGATGACGCGGGGTTTGAATCTCACGTGTGTAGAAGTAGTACACTAGGGTTGCAGTGAGATGAGTCATAATCGTTGTAGATACGTGTTATAAGCGGCATGCGTCAGATTCAATCATTTCTCTTGTCAGTATTTTTAGTGTTGACAGAGAAACATGGTGGACATTTTTATCAGCAACTGTAGCCTTTTTCTTGGTCCAGATTAGTTTGATGGGATTTAGGTCCGGATGATACGCTGGTAATCGCAGGGGTGTGAAGCCAACAGCTTCAAATATCTTGTCAATGCAGTACGTTATTTTTGGTCGACATTATTTCACATGAATGAGAAGTTCAGCTATTGTCATTTCATGGTCAAATCTTATATTGTCATCTCACAGCCATGTTTGTATGTCTGATTTCGAATGGTTGGTTGAAGGTGGTTTATTGTTGTGTCTGTTATGGTAGGGTACATTGTCGAGGACAACAATACTTCTGTGTGGTAATCCAAGTATCAGCTCGGTTCTAACCCATTTACAATGGTTTTCATAGTTCATTTCTTTATGGTACTCAGACATGTTCAGTTTTAAATCATAAATGAGATAAGCACTCGGAATAAATCCCATCTCCCCACAAACATGCACAATACTAATATACTGTTCACAAGTGTTATTTACATACACTCCTGGCACATCATCACACTGTCAACACTTGGAGACGGTATAATGCATGTGGAGCCACGTTTCAACCATGTACACGACTGGTTTATGTTCATCTTTTGCATTTCTTTTCAGTGTTCTAAGAAAGCATGCCCTTTGCATTACAGTATTAGTATGTTCGCACAATAAATATTGTATGTTCTCACACTTTTTTAATTTAAATCCAATTAACTTCACTATCTTTCTAAGCATTTCTCTGCCTCCCATGAACTTAAATTCTTGCTTGCAGAATTTTAATCGTTTCTGTAATGTTGGAACTTCTTTTCCAACATCAAAATATTACTCAAATTTCCTGCGGACAATACACCTATCCATATAATCCATTATAATCTTCTTATTTGCATGTATTTTTCCCTTTTTATGAGGTGACTTGATAGTGCTTGTTCCACTTTCTCCACGTTGACCCTACTTTAGTATCTTACATATTGTCTTCTTACTATAGCAGGTACAGGTAATAGCATGTTCAGTGGCATTTGTAACTAGTATTGCCATACCTCCCCTCTTCTCTCAATCACAAAACCTAATAACATTGAAAATAAAATGCAGAGCTAGTTCATGGATAATTTAGTATCCTTTACGTTCCATCACTAATGTAGTAGACGCTTCACGACCTAGCAGACAACTGCATTACACCAGACTACACAGTATTTCCCTGCTGTGCGCAAACACCGCCAAGCTAGTTCGCATTCCTTCCGTGGATCCACTGGCCTTGGTGGGATAATACAAAGAGGCCTATAATATTCTGTGAAAATATATAAAAAAACATCACATTGTCTATCATACAGACATTTTAAATATTTCTAGTTATTAGAAGAAAATGCGAGTAAACTTTTTCAAAGAGTTGTGTATCATCCCAAAGTAAATCTAAATTACTAGCCGCTACAATATTAAAAGACAATTCAAAAATATGAGGCCACTTTTTATTGTCATTGTATGGCTCTACTTGGATAGAGATAAGTAATTTGATGTAAATAAGTTATAGCTAGGCTTATGCAAACGCTCAGGCAAGCTTCAGGAAAAAGTTTGGCTGCACAAAAACAACACATTAATTATTTTTTCAATAATAATTGTTTGTGACAGACACACAGTGTATTCATTTCATTTTGATTGCTTTTTATTGATTACATTCACAACAAAATCAATACAGTTTCAAATTACAATTACCAAAACAAATTTTTGCAGGTTATGCAGTTTGGTAGAATTGATGGAAATGCATACACACTAGATTTCCAGTACCCATTCTCTGCACTTCAAGCATTCGCAGTTGCTCTAGCTAATGTTACACAGCGACTGAAATGAATGCTCTATACACATATCACAATTTTCTACGTTCATCTGTTCAACGAAAGATGACAGTATCAATCAGGTAAGAATATTAATTCTGTATTACTGCTGATATAAGCTGTTCATGGTAAAGTATGTACTCTTGAAAGTCCTGCCTAGGATCAACTTCTCTGATTACACTGTATCCTTCCACCACTACCTAAATTTAACATTGCCATGGGCCTGATCACTTTGTTCATGCGTCAGCAAAGTGAAACTGTGAAATGATTAGAAATGTAAGGGTTTCACAAATGTGTTCATTCTTACACCTACAAGCATTAAAACACAGAGAGAAAATTAAATAATTTCAAAATTCACAAATATTTACCCAACACTTTAAACCCAACATTAAGAAATGGAATTACTTCCCTTTCATTGTTACCAACTTTACTTGGCACATGCCATTTTGCCTGTTAAAAACTAACATATACAGGTGGGGGCAGCGACATTTTTCAAATGTTGATTTCAAAAGTGCTCAAATACCCATGAAGAGTCTATATAAGCTGTTCATGGTAAAGTGAGCACATTTGAGGCCCTAGTTACTTTTTTCTTTCAGCCATTTTTTATCCATCAACCACCACTTTAAATACATATTGCTATGGAAGTAATAAACACAGTGTGTATATTCCAACGCACTCGGAAGGCTAAAATAAAATATATTTATTGACTATTATTCCAAAAGATAGGGCTTTCAAAAGTGCTCACTTTACCGTGAATAACTTATACTTATAAACTTTTCACTGTGTGGGACTCAGCTCTCCGCCGCCTGGTCCTGGCTGTGGCATAGGCATGACCCAGGGAGGTCCAAATGTGCAGAGGACCATCCATTATGAATGTGTTAAAAATGAACTGGTGGTTTGTCCTATAGTTTACAACCCTCAAACACATTATAAATAAACTGACACTCACAATATTTCGTTTTATTTGTTGGTTTCATTGTGCTCAAAGGGAAACTGATCTGCAGTGTCCTTGAATGAAACCACCCTCTGCCAGTTGATTAAAGGTGTTGGCTTCCTTGGTCCTTGGAATGGAGTAACCAGTAACCAGAATACCCCTATCTGCAGGCTGCTGTGGTGTCAGGGTGTTGAGAAAATAACAGTGAGTGCAAGGAGGGAGGCCTAAAGATGGAAGAAGTGTCTGGCTGCTGAAGTGTTTCTGGACAGCAGGTGACAGGAACAATTTCTGCAAACGATGATTGCGAGTCCAAGGAAGACTTCGCACAGCCTCTCTGAAATGGAGAGTAAAATGTTTTCGCACTATAGAACAGTAGCCCGTTAATAACACAATTATCTCCCCTGTTTGTGTGCTGCATGTTGAGAAAGCAAGTATGCAGTGTGGCACTTACAACTCTCTCCTGCATTTCCAATCAGGTCAGAGAGCTCAGACCCACACAGTAAGTTCCGAGTGCCAATTCAATTTACAGATTATAGTCTATTCACAGTTTCTTCACACTTTTTGAATCTTACTGTTATGTCCCGTTATGCATCTCTTACTCGTCCTTATCTCTAACCATCCTACATGGTCGTGCGCCTTTACGCACAACACACCCAGCATCCACACTAGTGCCAACCTCATATCTCTCACTTCCCTTAACCTACTGATGATAGACATTGACACATATCGAATAGACACAATGATGCCATACATCTCCCCCTTTAAGATATTTATATCACATAGTCTTTGAGTCTTGTGGAAGGGCATTCTCCCTACTGGAACAACGAGTAGGAAGAATTTTCCCCCTCCCTTGGGGGGAGGGGGGCATTGCAAACCCTTTAAAGGTCTCTGACGAGTCTTCACTGGCTGCTGGTGATGGAGGACATACTGCTATTGGCCCCGCTGGCGCTGAGGGAGGACATGCCACTACTGGTAACACTGCTGCTGGCCCATCCACTGCGGCTGGCCCGTCCGTGTTGCTGTCTGGGATTCTTGTGTCTCCTGGTGCCGATGGAGGTGTCTCAACCAGCCATTTCCCCAGCTTGATGCACCCAAACTTGTTGTCTTGGACCGTTTATCTCAAGCTGCTGGGGCTACTCTCTCTTCCTCTCTTCATAATAGCTGTTGCCTCTCTGTGGAGTAACTGGTCCACATGTCGTCAATATGTCTGGCCATCACTCCCCATCACAATGTATATATGGTGACCCACTTTAGACTGCAGTGTTCCTTGCTGCCATTTATGCCCTCCAGAGTAATTCCTGAACAGAACAGCATCACCCACTCTGAAGTTGCAACTCCTTGTCTGAGGTATTTCCACTGGAACATTCGAGGCTTCTTTACTCCATGGGTTAACAAGATCCAGAGTGGTTCTCAACTTATGGCCCATGAGCAATTCAGCTGGTGACTGCAGACCCCCTGTACATGGTGTGAAACTCAAAGCAAACAATGTTTGAGCTAACCTCGTCTGCCAATCACCTGAAAGGATTTTCTTTAATTTGCCCTTCAGTGTTTGCACCATTCTTTCTGCCTGTCCATTACTGGATGGGTGGAATGGTGTGGTTTTGATTAGACAGATACCATTTTTGGTGAGGAAGTCCCTCATCTCACTTAACATGAAAGCAGCGTCAAAGAGAGAGTTTCAAGCTTTTCTGGGACTTTTGAACTTTTATGAGCATTTCCTACCTAACAAGGCCGAAGTACTGGAACCATTGCCTCTACCTTATCCTTTGTTGGGTGTACCCCCTCTGCATCAATGCAGTATCCCAGAAATATCACAGACCTTCTGGCAAAACATTTAGCTTTCTTCAGTTGTAACCCCGTGCTGTCTACACGTTCTAATACCTGATCCATCTAGTGCCAATGCTCCTCTGGATCTTTGCCTGTGATCAAGATGTCATCCAGCAATATGACTCCTCCTGGTATTCCTCCTAGCAGTGTTGCCATCATTCTCTGGAATATCGCAGGCCCACTGCTCACTCCAAAGGGTACCTGCTTAACTCTAAACAGGCCTTTCATAGTGTTCGCTGTTAGGATTTCTGATGTAGCCTCATCCACAGACAACTGTAAATAAGCCTCCTCTAGATCCAATTTCGTGAACAACACTCCTGCTAGGTTCAAAAATGCCTCATTCGTCATTGGTTGGAGGTACATGGAACTTTAGCAAACAGTGTTAATGGTGCACTTGTAATCTCCGCATACCCATATTGAGCCATCTGCTTTCTGAATGGGCACTATTGGTGTTGCCCATGTAGAAACTTGTACTGGTTTTAGTACACCTCGCCCACTAATCTAAGTCGGTGCTGACCTGATCGCGCAGTGCCAATGCCACTGGACAGCTTCTTCTGAAAATATGTTTTGCATCTGGCGGTAGCTCTACCACAACCCGTGGCCCTACATACTGGCCCAGACTACTACTGGAAAAGACACTAGGATATTTGTTTATTATCTCTAATGCTCTTGTCTCGTGTGACACTGAGAAAACTCCTTCCACTGAAATTCCTAATGGTGCTAACCAGTTTCGGCCTAACAAGCTTGGACCATTGCCTTCTGCCACTAGCAGGGGTAAGGACACTTCCACTCTGCACTCTAATCTGCAGGGACCCTAAAACTCACAGCTTTCCTGAGACTACGTATGCAACACCATGTTGGTATTCTGTAATGATGGCTCGTCTGGCCACAACTGTTTGAATGTTGTCCACCCCATGATAGTCTGCCATGCACATGCGTCCACTTCCATTTGGTGCACCTTCCCATCTACCCGCACTTACATTAGTATTGGTGCTTGCCTGTTCACTTTGGTGTCCATCTGAAACAAATTGTACATGGATTCATCTTTATCCTCGGTGACCTCTGGCTGTTCTGATAACCTATACATTGTGCCACCTCCAGAAAGGCCCTGTCTGTTTTGACCTGGTGTTACTAGACTTTTTTTTAGTTATGCAAGCTATCTCAAGTGACCAGCTTTGCCACAAAAATAACATATGGTTTTAGTGTGTGCACACTTATCTGGAGAATGTTCTCCCCATCACCTCCAGCACAGGTTGGTGTAGCTTTTCGCCTCATCCATACTTTGTCGCTCGTCCGGTGCTCCTGTTCTTCTGATCGTTCCTGTTCAATTGGGGCAGATTCATAAAATTCCTCTTTCCTTCTTCTGAAGCTTCTCTTCAACTTATGCACCGACTTGCACACTTCCTCCGTACCTCCCCTAATGTTCTTAACATTCCGCCTTGTTGCCTCCATCACGGAAGCCGATTCCACAGCACCCTTGAATGTCAATTTATCTTTGGATAGCAATGCATACTGCACTGATTTTTCCCACACTCCGCACACGAATCTGTCCCGCAACATACGGTCCAAGTCTGAGAAATTACAGTGAGTAGCCATTTGCCTAAGCTCGGCCACATACTGTGCTACTATTTCACCATCACCTTGGTCTCTTTTATAAAACTTAAAATATTCTACCAACTCACTCGGCTTTGGATCAAAGTAGTTACTGATTAAGGTTAGGACCTCTGCTAACCCAACTTCTGAGGTAGACTTTGGGGCAATCAACGCTTAAACTAACCCATACAACTCGGATCTCACCACCATGTAGAATGTTGCACGTTGTTCCTCTTCATTAGCTACTTTATTTGCGACAAAATAAAATAGCAGGCACTCGGAGTACGTCCTCCACGTGTCCCGACTCGGTACAAACTCGCCGAATGCCAACATCAAAGTCATTATGCCCTGCAATATTTCAACACTCCAGACTCGTTACTCTAACCGTAACACACTTCCAATTTTCTCGTAGCCAATGTTATGTCCCATTATGCATCTCTTACTCATCCTTATCACTAACCATCCTACATGATTGCATGCCTTTACACACCACACACCCAGCATCCACAGTAGTGCCAACCTAATATCCCTCACTTCCCTTAACCTACTGATGATCGATATTGACACATATAGACTAGACACTATGATGCCATACCACACAATACCACACCTTTGAAAAATCACCCCCTGTATGAATTGTTTGGTTTTAACCTAAGTATGCCACATATCAGAAATTATTTATACTGCTTTTAACATAAGTACCTTATTTTTTGTTAAATTGAACTATTACTTATATTTTATCAATAAATTATAATATTTCATTCATAATTAATATGAATAAAATACATATAGCGAGAAAACAGGTGTGTTGGTAATGCCTAGTAGAAATAATTCCTATGCAAAATATTGTTGCTGTTGAGAGCACATGAATATGGTGAGTTGTCTCTTTGGTGTAATTTTCTAGCCTATGTCAAGCTTTGTTTGCATCAGGCGGAGGAATATCCTGGGAGTATTACTTTAGCAGGGCTTCAGAAAAGTCTGAAGTAACAGTGAATGGACTATAACAGGATATGCTAACTTCATCAGTTTTACATGTTTTCACATCTGTCAATAGATCACTAAGTGAATACTAACAAAGAAATTATACATGAAGGGTGGGGCTGAATTTGACCGACAAACTTAGTGATGTGATTCTTTATGCAAAATCAAGTAGCAAATATATAGGACACTTTGTACCTGAACTAAATATTAAGGGTGAAAGAAGTCCCCGAAAATGGAGATTTCGGAATGTATTTTTGCGAAATATCGGAAACCAAGTGAGATAAAAGTACACTTCGTGAAACATTGTTTTATGTTAACCGGATCTTCAACCTAAGATAAAATTCACAATTATAATACTTCCCGTAGAGAAAATAACAGGGATGACCACCCTCTAATTGCCGGCAACTTTGTTACCGTCGGGAATTATGAACGTTTGATGCTGGTTTATTGATAAGTATGACCTACGAAACAAAAATGGTCCCCTTGTTGCAACTGCCGAGGACTCACCGTTTTCGTTTAAAACGCACACAAAAATTCTGCTAAATTCCACTGCTGCGAAACAGTGCCTCGTACGTAGGTAATACGCAAACAATGGTGGAGGACATTTATTACACACTGTAAACAACCATTACGGTGCATTAAGAAGCCTACGATACGGCATCCGACAATGTATTCCAGGCAACAGTCAGCGTGAGAATTCCTAATGAAGTATTGGTATTGCCTACATACCTGGAACCGTATTGCTGCAGCTGAACCTTTATGTATGTGCATTTTGTACGAAAACTGTGATCCTAGGCAGTTGTGACTAGAGGCCCTGTGTGTTACCTACATCATAGTGTTAAAATAAGCATCAAATGTGAATGAGACTTCAATTTATGTATAAGCATCTCCGGTCATTAATAAATCAGGGACCAAAGTGGGACAACAATAATATGTTTGACTCAATTTGGGAGGATGCGGGTTCGAATCCTGGTCACGCTATCCAGAATTCTGTTTACCTTGATTTCCATACAACACTCCAGGCAAATGCAGGGATGGTTCCTTAATAAAGGCCATTCTTCCTCAGTTCCCTTTAAGTGCCTAATTGTATGTTCCCTTGTATAATGACCTTGCTTGCGACGAAACATTAAACGCACAAATTAAACACAAATACAGGTAGCCGTACTGTATTAACGCGTAAATAAGTGTTACTTTTGATAAACAAAATGTTGACAGCTGAAAGTAACGTTCCCATAATGTAACACTGCCAAGCCATTCATTTGCAAGCAAACATGTAACTAGGTGTCAGATACAGCATGTAGTATAAAACATGTGTGTACAGGCTGTGCGAGCGGTCTACATGTCTGGCACTAATACCACACTAGGCAGCTCTGTACAGTTTGACGTGTTCAATTCCTCGTCTTGCACTCCAAAACGTATCATTTACATTCCTGTTAGTCAAGGTGCATATTGTCTCTTCAAAATGGAACACTTCACGTGGCTGGAACTGACAGATACGTTACTCATCTATGGTGCAGCAGAGGGAAATAGACGAAAAGCGCAAAGAATGTACAGAGATCGATTTACACACAGACAGCAGCCACACCACATTTGCATCTGTGAAGCGACGTTTGAGAGCAAATGGAAGTTTGAAGGTGACACGACCGAATGCACGGTGCAGACGGACAGCGAGGATGGTTAGGTTTGAAGAGGATGTATTGAGGAATGTAGAGAATAACCCACGCATGAATACGTGTACTGTTGCAAGAGTACTCAACAGAAGCTGCAGCACCGTTAGTCGAGTGCTTCATGAGCAATTACTGCATCCATTCCATGTACGTGTCCATGCCGTGGGTCCTGCAGATTATCCTCGACGAGTGGTGTTTGCAGCATAGTTTCTGGAACAATGCAGAACACACCCTGACTTTGACAGATACATTATCTTCACTGATGAGGCTTCCTTTCAACGTGATGGCATACAGAATTATCTAAATATCCAAGAGTGGGTGAATGTCAATCATCACACCCCATTCGTCCACTGGGCTCAAGCACTCCAGTGTCAATGTTTGGATGGGCTTAACACATAGCATGTTGGTTGACCCCTACCTTTTACCACATCGTCTCACTGGCAATGAGTACGCTGTATTTCTGCGGGAAGCTCTGCTGACATTACTCAAAGAGGTCTTGTTACAAACACAAGTGGCCATGTGGTTCCAGCACGATGGCGCCCCAGCCCACAGTTCGTGATATACGCGTGATTACCTGAATTTTGTATTCCCTGGACAATGGATAGGCAGTGGGGGTCCTGTTCCCTGGCATCCACGATCCCCAGGTATGAATCCATTGAACTATTTCTTCTGGGGTTAAATGAGCAGCCTGGTGTATGAAACCATGGTGGAATCCGAAGAGGACCTCATCACCCATATCATTGCAGCTGCAGGGATTATTCAGGACAACGAGGGTGTTTTCAAACGTGTCCGACAATCATTGGTGCAGCGATGTGAACTGTGCATCGAACATGGTGGCCGTACCATCAAGCGTTTCCTATAAAAGTGTTTGCGATACATGTTTCTACAATAAAATCTATGGAATGCCACAGTTTTTGTTGTCGAATGCAATGTGTTACCAGATACTACTTAAATGTGATGCATTTTAATGGCATTGCTCTACATTACTGCACCAACTGTTTCAACTTTCGAAAGCCCGTACAGTACACTGCAGCAGCGATACAGTTCCAGGTGCATTGGCAATACCAATATCTTTACGTTCTGTATGGAATCACACATTGACTGTCGCCACAATCAAACAGTTGTGCATGCTTATTAATGTATGGTAAGCATTGCTTACAGTAGTTGTTAACCTCGACCGCCACCATCGGCTGTGTTGCGGCCATACATGCATGTATGGCGTATTGCTTATGTATGAGGCACTGTATCGCGGCAGTGGAATATAGCAGGATTTCTGTGTGCATTTTAAACAAACAGTGGGTCCTAGGCAGTTGCAACAAGGGGACCATTTTTGTTTCGTAGGTCATACTGTTCAATAAACCAGTATCAAACATTTATAATTCCCAATGGTAATGAAGTTTCTGGCAGTAAGAGGGTGGTCACCCCAGTTATTTTCATAATGGGGAGTGTTGTTATTGAGAATTTGCTCTGAGGTTGTAGATCCCGATAACATAAAACAATGTTCCGCAAATTGTACTTTCATCTCACCTGGTTTCCGATATTTCGCAAAAATACATTACACGATTTCCATTTTCGGAGCCTTATTTCGCCATTGATATTTAGTTTAGGTTCAAAGTGTCCTGTACATTTTCCACTTGATTTTGCATAAAGAACCACCTCGCGAAATTTGTCAGTCAAATTCAGTCCCACTCTATATATTCTTCTAATATTTATTACCAACACATACACACGACTGTAAAAAAAACTATGTAAATAAAAATTTTTCTGACGATCAACATCAGTGTGGGAAAAGACTGTAATAGGATTAGAGAAATATTGGCATCATAATGAATAAGTTCTTGTGCAAGCTCTGGAAAACATACATACTACAAGAAACATAAAGTAAGTTTAGTGTACTATGCTACAGTTCCAGTAATTCAGTTTGTGGTAAGCATGCTTGTAATCTTTATTTTTTTTCAGGCTGTGAACTGAAAATTAAACGAGTATAGGTAACACTAAACAAAACTTTTCAGCTGAACTTATACTACCCAATAAACTACTGCAACTTGGTGTGGTGGAAAGTGGTTATTGTATTCTTTTGTGAACATCCGTGACATACTGCCGACACCTGTGACACATTTGGATGCTGTGAAACTACTACATAACTCTGCAGCAAGTGACAGTTGGGTTTTAACGAACTGTTGAGCAGTTACTAAGTGTCATGTGTTACGTAGAAATGTTTCTTCACAAGCACTCATTTATACTGACCACTCAATTTACTAATAAAAACAAAAAAAAGTCTTGTGTTAGGTACTGATTGTAATGTTACCAAACACAGTTCTGAAATACATACACAAAGAGTGTGTACTGTGCAATTTATTGTAAAGAAAACTAGCTTTGTTTTCTGCAAAAAGATTTGTTTTTAATACCATACATGTAATGATGTGCTTTTTTTTTTGCAATGTTTGTAGTTTGTTCCTGTAATTGTTACAATGTTGGTGCAATATTGCTACTACAGAAAAATTATTTATACAGTTCAAATATAATATCACAAAAACCTTAAAAAATATTTTAGAAGAAATATACATTGTGATATGTTACATCATTATTACACAGATCAATATGATGGTGTGTACCTATCTTATTCTTGAGTGTAGGCCTATTTAAGTATGTAAACACAAAAATGTTACTTCAAAAGTGATTTGAAAATGTCACTATCAAAATAATGTCTCTCATTATCAATCCCTAGAACAGCTGAATATACTGTATACCAAACTCCAAAAAATATTAATGTGAAAAAACAGTTAACGGACATATGCTGTAGGCCATATTCTTACAACACTCCATAAACACAGGGTGAATATTATGCGCTACACAGTGTGACTGAAGAGGACATAGGTAAATGTGTTCCCTACTGTACTTTTTCACAGCAAAATATTTACCACTGGTTCAATATGCAAATATGATCTGCCACTGTGCTCCAAATCTTCATCCTTTTATTTTTGTACCCAGTAAGTATATTTGGATAATAACAAAGAAAACAAACAAGAGTAGTAAATATGACCAAAGATTTTACTGCTCTACCAAAATTTACTATAATACCTATATATCACACCGTCACGAAAATTATGGAACCATTATTTACCTGAATAGGTACATATTACAACTTATTATTTGGAATGAAAATAATACAGACAATGTACGAAAGTGATGTCAAGTTGCAGCAAAGACATTCAAGCTACTAAGATACCAATAAGGCCACTTAAAAATTGATCATGCTAGGAAGCTTTACACATGTACACAGCTTAGCCGAAACTCAAAACTCATCATCATTGTCACATTCACTTTGAACAAAAGTTACATGTAGAACATTCCTCTAATAACTTTACAGACACTGCACCTGCTACTGGTTTTTAAACATTATACATCGATTTTAGCGAAGTCATTTATTCCCCACTTCAGAAATACATCAAACATAATGGAAAAATATGTTAATTGTAGTGGATGAATGGAATGGAATGCAGTATGGGACAAAATACATTACCTCAACAAAGATATGATTTGATGTAAATTATGTTATTACCTGATTAATAGACTCGCAAACTTTTACCATCTTGGTATGTCAACCACAGAAAGAAGTAACAGGGAGTAGCACCATAAATACATTTTTGAGAGAGCAAAGAGAAAAATAATACCATATTATATGCAAAGCATTGTATCCTGGAGCACACAAATAAATTATATTTTAACTATTCGGATTATTAACTTACCAAACTTCTTTTGAGAGTGCTCACACAATAACTGCAAAAATCAATACTCTGCTGTTCACCCCCAGAACGATTTTAAAAAAGTAAATTTTAGTACGTTGAAGACTGTTCACTGTAACGTGAGCACTTTTGACGATGGATTAATAAAAATAGTCCCAAGACTCAGCATTGCATTGCAAGAGGAATGTTTAAATATACTGCCACTAAAGTTAGTGTTTCTTATTTTATACACATTATGATATGTATCTGCATATTACAGGATGTCCACTAAAATACCATTTTGGAATTTCCTGACTTTCCCCAGGCAGAATCTTGCCATTTCCCCTGACCTATTTCTAGCAATATTGAAATCTTTCAAACTATATTTTTCCACCATCGACAGTACAAATATAGTATCACTGCAGTCAAATTAAATTACACTGAAAGAAACAAAGCAAGCAAGCAGGGCCTACATTTTATTTAGTCCATCAATATTTCTTGCAGTACATGATATTGACTTCACATGAGTATCCATTACAAATACATAAATACTTTATTTTGTACATATAGGCCCTATATTTCACTTGGCATAAATGTGTTTTTGCCCATTAACAAACTTAAAAATTGAAATACTAAAATGCCTATGCTCATAATTACATTATCCTTTATTCACACAACAAATACTTTTTGCAGAAAAGAATTTACTTACATTTTCCCTGACCCAGCTGAAAATTACCTGAGATTTCCCCATCTTCCCTATACGTGGACACAAACATTCCTAACAATTTCACAGTTTCCCTTGGGAAGTACATGAATAGTGCTGTGCCTGCAATGTAAATTTTACATAAGGCAGAAGATACAAAAGGAGATGAAAATTAGACCCTGTGCAGGGCTTACAAAAATAACTTAAAGGCTGTTCAAGACTTAGTGAGCACTTTTGAAATCAACCTTAGAAAAATGTCACTGCCCCTAACTGTATAAATTGTAACGGGTGCACTGAGTGACATGCACCCAGTAAAATGGGTAACAAAGGATTAAAAAATAGTTCCATATCTTAACAGAAAATAAAAAGTGTTAGGTAACCATTTGTGATAACTTATATTATTTCTTTCACTTTGCTGTTTATTTTAGTGCATTGAAGTGTAAAAATGAGCAGATGTTTAAAATATTTACTTCTCTAATATTCTGACAGTTTCACTTGACTGACATATGAATAAAGTGCTGAGGCCTGTGCCAATGTTAGTTTTACATATGGTGGAAGAATACACAAGGTGCATACCAGTAGCTCTTAAGCAGGGCTTTCGAAAGTGCTCATCATTTTACAGTGAAAATCCTTTAGTTAAACATGAACACCCAATACTTATAGCATGCCCTGCAGCTGAGGCATGCCTTACATATGAAGCTAACACTAGTTTATTCCCAATATATTACACATGACTTCAACCCTTTTCAGTGTAAGCAAGCATGAAACCATTACACCAAAGATGTCTGCTATCAAAAATTAGATGCTCTGTAATATACAGAAGTCAAGTATTTTAACTTTTAAAATTTCCGCATCATGGTAACATTTTCGTTGCAGTTGGTCTTGAAGATTGCTGCAAAAATGGCATCATTTTTGCATGTTACTCAATATTAATACTCATTCCAAACAGAACGCGTACATAATTTTCATGAGCACATCATGTTTGGCTATCTTTGACTATCACAGAAGCATATGCTCATAAAAACCGTTAAAAGAAGTTCCTTTTTGATGTATAAGTGTGTCCCATATGCACACAACCGGCAATAAAAGTGTTACACACTAAAACAATACCCATACATTGACAGGTCCTCTCATCGACCACAGGTACCACTGTACTCACAGGAGCATGCTGCAAAGTTATGTAAGATGACTGAGGCATTGTTACAATTTGCAGCTATTTCCGAAAACCTTGAGCAAGATGTCCATCCATAAAATAGTAATGCTATGCATACAGCTCACTATTTCTTTCTATATTCTTCAGTCCTCCACATTCAACATTCTACATTTTTTCTCGTTAAAAACCCATTTATTGTAGCTGTAAACAATTTTATCTTCAATAATTATATTTTATCATATACACCAAGAAACCATTATTTTTATGTTATTTTATTCCAATAATCTCCGTTACATAATTTATAATGCATTTAATACCTTCATGTGTTATCGAACACATTCATAGACAGAAAATATGTTTTTAGAAATAATACTAGCAGATGGTAGCACCACTATGTGTAGTACCTATTAAATATGTTATGTATTTTTAAAAATGAATTTTTTTGGACATTGTGCATGCATGTCTTGTGGAATTGCATATTCATCACCAGAGTGCTATAATATATGTTTTATATGTTCATAAATTTTTGCAGAGGAATTTTAATGTTTTATATCTGTACATAATACATTTGTTTTTATATCTGGTTTTTCAACAGCAGCTGTGAAGTGTTCTCAATTTCTTCATATGCATTTTTATCTGATTTATGAACAACAGCCAAAATACAAGGCTTGTAGTTATGTTTAAATAAAGACATGAAATATATAACTTTTTACTTATGTATTTATAATTAAATTAGGTTAAAAATGATAATTTGAAAAAGACAACTAAACAGCAAATTTGGTAAATACCAGTAATGTTCAAAATGAACCCAAGAAAATAAAATCAAATACCAATCACCCTCAGCATTTTTCAGACATGATTTAAAGAGAGAATTTTGCCTCTAATTACATCAGACATGAAAAAAAAAGTTTGACAGGCTTACATAAACAAAGTCAATTAAAATAATCAAACGTTCACACCTAGGAATATAAATAAAATACTGTAGCTTAAATTGACACACATATGCCTGTAATTAGTTTGTTCTAATTTGCATTTGGCTTTCCCAAATTTTAAATTTTTTATGTTTGTTAGCTTATTGTGCCAAGGGTTAGTATCAGAAGTCTCAGAACAATGGATGCTGTATTTGCTTGATGGACTTTACTGCTTTCACAGCCAAAGGCATCATCTATACTAAAAATCTTTTAACATACCGTACCTAGTTTCCTACATTACAGAACTGATGATTCTGACAAGATGGAACAAAACTGTGAAATAGCTTCTGTAAACACAAGTTATAAAGTGTAAAATCATGGGACTGTACTTACAGACTCAGTAGAAGCCAAGCAAAATATCTTATGAACTGTTGTTTTTGAGAATAAGAAATCACAAAAAAACTAAATTTTCTAACATCCACTAAATGGTTTTTACTCTTTTGCTAGAGACAATAAAACTCCTCTATTACGACCCCATCTATTACGACCCAATCCCGAGGAACGTAAAAAGTATGGGTCAAAAAAGTCGAAAATTTGAGGCACGTCTAAAAATAGATGCAGTAATCCCTTGCAAACCACTGTATCTGGAACCACAGTTTCAATTATGTGCGGATTTGTTTTTGTAGACCTTTTTCTCCAACCTAGGTACTAGTTTCTATTATCCACGGTTTTCAGTCTATGGAAAACTAGCCCTTACTGATATATTAGTGGTCATGCATTTCTCAAGATACCATCATAGACTTTGACATTTCATTTGTTGTCCCAAGCAGCGTGAACATGCCAGAAGGGGACACTGGGGTATTGTCCGTGTAAGCACGAAGGGGAGGGGGAGGGGTTGCAGGGCACGGGTCAGTAACGATTCTTTGTCCTAGTCACATGACGCCGCCTCTTCCTTACCCTCCCTGTCTTTTTTTGCTTCCATTATCCTTCCTCTTTTGCTGTAAAAATAGCGGCACATAACACAGACTAGTTTCTTAATCAGTGTATGTATGATAACTTCAAATTTAATTCAATGCCCTTTTTTTAAATGATTATTTTTAAGTTTACATGCGCCCACACCATGAGGGGTCATAATAGAGAAGTTCTACTGTAGTGAAAAGTAGCATAATTCAACCACGCTGTAATAGAAAAACCTTTTTAAGAGTCAGCAGGCAAGTTTTCACTTGGGTACGAACAATGGACTTTAATTTTGGTAAATGAACTTACAGTCCGCCAATGTGACAAAACTGTGCACACTAATTTGAACAATTCCAGCCACTTGTGCCTTATCAGAAAGGATGTTTTGTCTCTTTATGGTACATATACCAGTAAAAACATAAAAACATTTAAGGGCAATGACTTTCTTACAGACTGATGGAAACCAAACTACTCTTGAAATAGTAGAACAAAAAAATAATTATAAGCAGAAGTGCGGAAAGAATGTAATATTTTCTTACACAAAAACTGTTACACCAAGTAGCAATACAAACAACGTAGTTGAAAAATTTACATGACCGAATCTCTCAGAACAAGGAATGTTCAGTTGTCTAATTTAACATTCATGAACAAAAAAAATTAAAGAAAAAGTGAACCATGCAATATCTACTTTTCCTACTAGAGAGACAAATTTTAATTTATGGGAATTGGTTCACTATGAATATCAATAAAAAATAACAGTCTTGTAAAAACTATAAACAAATATAACATAACAATCATAATGGTTCTGCCAGGCCATTAACAACTGAAACCAATTCTTTTCTACGGTACAAAGATATACCACGGTATAATATCCACTATCGTACTAAGACTTATTTTCTATTATTTATTTTTTAATACATACATAGTTCCAAGTGATGGGCCCTTAATTTCACAACAGAAATTTGTTGACCTGATATGAAGTACAGTTTTCCTTGTTGAAAGGAACAAAAATTAGGTAGGTAGGCAGAAACTGTTTTGTGACAAAAATGTTACTTTTTATTATGCCTGTATACAATAATAAATTGTAAAAAAAAGTTTCTGAAATGTTTACATATTCAGATTGCTCGAGCAAAATACAGGATGATTCATGAGGCGTTACCGACACTCACAGGGCTTATTCCTTACATAATTTGGAGCAAAATATGTCATATATATGTGGGTCCTATTCCCAATATTTACAGAGTAATTCACAACATTTGAAAAATGACTAATAAAATAATAACCCTTTCAGAAGTAAATAAAGTGATGTATTATCAGACCGTATTGTTTACAGTTGAACAACACAATTGTGTGTAACAAGTTTACAAAGGAGGTTAAAAAATGTTTCTGTCTATTCCCAAACACTTGGCCGCATGCTTATGAACCACACGTGTTGCTCTACGTGGCTGCATATAGCTCTCTTTGATTTCTGTAGCAGCATGCATGATACGTGCAAGTAGTTCCTCACATGTTTGTGCAGTCCTTTGGTAAACAATATCTTTCATCCATCCCCATACACAAGAAACTAGGCATTTACAATTTGTCGAATTACTCTGTAAATATTGGGAATAGGACCCCATTTATATGATACATTTTGCTTCAATTATGTAAGGAATAATCCCTGTGAGTGGCGGTAACTTCTCATGAATCATCCAGTATATTTTATTAATTTAATTGTAAAAACCAGCAAAATTATCTGGTAATATTTATAGAAGTTGTAGAATTGTTACATTTGTTCTTACTATAGATTCACTACAATCCTACACTTTCCAAGACACTTAGTAAAAAAATAAGTTACAGCTTCAAAAATGTCATGGAAATTGCCAGCTAAACAAATTAATGTAGATCTATTTTCAAAATTTTATGTATGATCCACTTTAAAGAATTTGCATACACTTATATTCTACATACTATAATCCATATTCCACTCCACTAATTATTTTTAATCTTATAAAACTTTTTAACCAAAAGCAAACAAAAATCATTTAGATATTAATAGTTATCAATACAAAAGTGATTAACAGTAATATACCTGGAGATCGCATTTACTCACATGTCTTTATAGTATGTCTCCGTTTGACTTGAAAAATGCATTAAAACATGTTACAGGAACTTCCTACTGATAACTAAGTGCTCTTATTTCTTAAATGTCAATAGTTCTGTTTAGTTGTTTAATCAAATTATACAACATATTTTTAGTGCAGAGTATTTCCCACTAATTTCCTACAAATTAAATTTTCTTTTCATTATTACCAAGAATTTCAGACAATTTACGACACTTACTTTTAAAATTCTGTCACATTAATTAATGTGCAATATTTTTAGTCCTTCATAAAATTATGTGTATTAATTTGTAGCCCTGATTAAAATATACATTTTTTGAAAAAAAAGCTTGTTTTTTCCCTAGTTCTAAACAAACACAAATATAAATATTTTGTACAGTAAAATTAAACCCTATTCTGTATGGTGAACATAATTTCATTGTACCTAAGAAATAACAGTGTTGTAATTTTTGTATGTACTGAATGACTGTCAGCTTCTTTGGTTTTAAAATGTGATATTGTGTATAACAATATTGAACACACATGTTGTGTTTAGATATAAACACGTTACATGTTTGGTCCAGGTGATGGCACTAAATATATTAGATATTTGTACAAAGCAACTCAACATTACTGATTTTTACCTCCCTAACTCTATATTGCAGGGTGATGGAAAATTACAGCATAAAAATGACAACTACCTTGCAAGGGAAGTGTTATCCTTCCCATAGTAAAATTTACAGTACAATCGCTCCTCCAAGACACTATGATTATACTTTTTTCTATCAGCTATTTGCATTTTTACATGCACCTTAGTGAAAAATGGTTATCACCCCACCATCACATTTAAGATTAAGTGCCGCTGACATGTGAAAACTGCTGGCAATATAACATGATGTCACCACCATATTCAAAGCATGCAGACATAGAATTAAAGCAAACTCCATATAACTATGTTGAATTCAGGCAACATAAATTTTATGTTACCTGCGATATGTGAAGATTTACTATGCTTGTTCAAAAGCAGTTCACTGGCATATGCATACAGTAGTTATAAAAGATACTTGTTCCTCTGTATTCATTGTAGCTACCAATGGCAACAAATTAAGCTAAACAGGGATCCCTAACTTCACACAGTTCTCATGGAATTACAAACTCCGAAACTGGGAAATAGGGGAAAACATTTTCCGATTCTCAAAGAACAATCATCTGAATCGGACAGTTAATTCCAATATTTATTTCAAGGGATTTAGTAAAATATAACAGCGTACTGGCTGATAGTTAGCCTCCTTCTAAGGTACTGGGTACGCACTTTGGTACCGTAATCTATATAAAATTATATACTACCAAGTACGTATTAGTGTCTATACATAATTAACCTCCTCAGAGGTCTAAGTATCATGTCAATATAAAAAAAACTGCTATTATAGAATACAGCATTCACCAAGCATCAGTAACCATCGATACTTGACCTCTTTCAAAGTTATAGTATCAGGATTATAATTCAGTGTAGTTTTATATACTTATGTTTTTGGAAATTTTTTTAGTACTTAAATTTTTATCTGACATTTAGACATGCAAATTACAAAAATAATATATACCATACCCAGTTGACAAACGGTAGCTTCACAAGGTATATACCCATATTGGTCCTAGCCTGGGTTTCTCTTTCATAAGAAACTTTCCTGGATCTCATGAGACACTTGTACAGCATATTATGCAGTGCACTTATCTGTTACTGGACTTTGACAGCGAAGAGTTATCTGGATGGACTAATAATTACTTCAGCTGGTAACTAGTAAAGCCCATTCTATTTAGCCAGTTAGAACTGCTTCACATACTAAGGTAGGTAGGTAGGTACGTGGGCTTAACATCTCATCAACACTGAGGTCATTAGAGACGGTGCTAGTTGCACAGGAAAAAGAGATTGGGGAAGGAATGGGAATGAATCAGCCATGGCCTTTGTTAGGGACCCATCCAGCATTTGTTTGAAGTGATTTCGGAAAACCATGGAAAATCGAAATCAGGATGGCTGGACCAGGAATCAAACCCGGGTCCTCCCGAATCCAGGTCCAGTGAGTTACCAAGCCAGGGAATCCCAAAACCGTGCTAGAACAAACATAAGGGTACGTATGAAGATGGCTTTTGTCTTGCCCAAGCCATCCACTTTCTTGTGGCCTTGCCCTAGAACTGACAAGAGCCTCTGCAATAGCAAGGTGGGACTGAGTTGTTAAATGTCAGAGTTCGTCGTCTCAGAACTGATGGGTGCCGCATGGAATCAAAAATTCTGTGGGTATTGTACATCTGGGTGTATTCCGACAAAAACTCGAAACCAAACTGATTCTCTTGGATACTCGTATGCGGAAGATAGGCATACTGGCAGCTTCCTAGTGTGTTCACGACACTCACTCGCTAACCCCATTCCTGCCTTGACGGAGTGTATGCAAGACAGAGTGGATGAAGACGATGCCTGATTCCATCATAACATAAGACAAGAAATCATGACAGTGTGGTTCATCCAGGTCATGCTTGCATGGTGCAGAGAACCATTCCAGCTCTTAGTGAGCACATCAGAAGTGTTTTAAAGGAGACACACTGCTGTCTGCCATAGATGGGGTTGGGTGCATACAATGCATGGTGTCTGGTTAGGTGGGTGTCTTTGGCCATACAAGTTGAATTAACAGTAGCTTCACAGGGCACATATCCATCTTGGTTCTAGCCTGGGTTTGGAGCATTAAAAGAGACTGTTCCAATTTACCCAGCCTATTTTCTTTTGTTGCATTTTGTGTTACAGAGCTAGGTTACTTTAGACCTTTACACAACACTGCCAACATGCTCCTCAGAACTTCCTGCACCATGCTTGGTCTTTGTGCATGTTAGTAAGGACAAGACAGTTTCATGAGGAAACGTTTACTGGAGTGTGGTAACACTGTATAAATGTCATGTCCAGCCTCTGTATGAGGGAGTGCAAAGGAGAGAGTTTTGTGCACAAGAGGCAACAGTCTCCAATCTGAACTGTACCTCTATCTATGCAACATGATAAACGAGGGGCTTAGTGATTTACAAGGTGATTCCAAAGATAATTTGCACCCCGACCAAGGCATTAGTAGAGGGGCCAGAGTATGAATCCAAGACTCAAACTTCAAGGCGTGTCCGCTCAAGATGCCCGATGATGGTAACGCAGAGAATCAACTGATCGAAGGAAACACAACAGTAATGCCAAAAGGTGGGATTCCTTTCTTGTGGACAGCACAAATTGATCACATGGTCGAAGCCATGCCATAACACTTGTCTGTCCCCCAGGGTCTCCTGTCAGTCCACAGGGATGCTGGTCAAAGCAATGTCTTGGACACACCTGATTTTGTTTCAGACAAAACACAAGTCACAAATTCTAGGTCCAGGTGAGATGTTTATCAAGAAAAAAAAACCCTTTTGTGTGGTGCTTGGGTAAAATTATTGGCTGCTAAAATATTTGAACGACCAAAGAGCAGACCACTACCGGATTCCTGCTTGCTGAAGGATGATTATCAAGCTGATATGTTCCCAGCAGCCCCATGTTTGTAACCATGGCAGTGTTGCCTAGCCCTGGTTGATAAAGATTGCAGAATGTCCAATCTAAGTCTGTGCTTTGTTAAAACTTTGGCTGTAGAGTGCACTAAACCAGAAAATTTAAATTGTTCTTGCACACAGCAACAAAAGACAGTTTTCATCACAAGATACCCACTGTTCATCAAAATTTATTTTCACTCCTGGGAAAATTCAAATAGTGTAGCCATATATATCCCACCATTCTTTGGGATGAAGTAGTATATTATGGGGGGGAAGGGGAGCACTGTTGTAATGTGTAATTACCATAGGATTACTCTTATCACATTTGTGACATCCTCCATTTATTTTGCTTCCAATAGGAAAAGAACTAAGAAAAAGATATTTAAAAAAAGCAAGAGAACCATGAAGTTGATACAAGACACACGTGCAAACATCCATTAGTACATGAAACAAAGTGTAATTTTTCTAGTACAACAGAACAGTAAAGTCATAGGACTTTAGTGTGTACGCAAACAGGATACATAAATCTAAGCAAAGAAGAAAAAGGTTTTTTTTTTTTCAGAGCATACAAAACAACCAACTTTCTTCCACACCATGTTAAACCCAGAAACAATGCACTGTCAAGATTATTTAGCTTTGCTTTCTTTTAAATACTTAGATTTTAACAGTTGTTACATACAGTTACATTCTAAAAGTTGTTACATACATTACATTTTTAACTAATCACTGCTTTGTCTACTGTAACGAGATGTCAACACACACAGAGTCCGCCTCTTAACTGTCCTTTAGCCATTGACACAACACTGTGTATAACCCCCCACTGTCATGGCTGCCAAACTATAAACATTCTCCACCTAAACTCCACCTAAACACAATACCTTAAGACATAACACCCCTCCTCCTTTACATAACAAAATCCTTTCTCCAATTAGGCTTAGAAGATTCTCTGGTAGGCCTGGTACTAGCTAGAGATTTTGCTTCACTCGATTTCCCTGACAAACACTGGGAGGAGCTTGTCTGTCCTCTGTGTGTGGGCAAACTGGGTGCAAATCCTCTAAACTCTGCCTCCTCAACTGGTGATGGTGGTCGTAGCTCCTGACTTCCTCTCACCTCTCCCATAGAGTCCTGCGTAGATTGATCCTTTCCTTCTTCAACTGCATGTGGAGCTATTGCAACATAATTTGTAGCAGCTGGTGTCTCTATAATGTCTTCCTGGGGGGAGACATGCATTGGCAGTAGCTGATCCACATGCCACTTTATCCGCACTCCCAACATTTGTGGTCACCTTGTATGACAGAGGCCCAGACATCTCAATAATAATGGTTAGCACCCATTTTGATCTTCGTCCCATTTTTTTTGCATAAACTAGGTCCTGTGGTGAGAACATCCAACATCCAACATGCAACATGCAACTGGAACCCCAGTGTCCTCTTGCTTTTGCTTCATCTCCTCTGCAAGATCTGGGTGTACTATGTCAAGGCATGTTCTCAGTCAATGATCCATAAGCAGCTCTGCTGGGCTGGTCCCTGTAGCAGCTGCAGGCGTTTCGTGCTGTATTAACAGCATTCTAGCTAGATGCTGTAAAAGGTCACTGCCACTCATTTGTTCCAACATGTCTTTTTGCTGACTGAACCATCCTCTCCGCCTGGCCATTAGATGAAGGATGGTATGGAGCTATCTTAATAAGTAATATCTGCAAAGTTGGCAAAAGCTGTAGCACTAATGCGGTTCCATTGTCACTAACAATCACGTCTGAAATGCCATGAGAAGCAAATAGGGTTCACAGTGCTGTAATGACACTTCTAGCATCTGGGAAAGCACCAGATCCATATAGAGACTAACTACATTAACAAACCCTGCAGAATAAGGGTGTGCCTGACTTAGCACCCGAAAAAAATACAACCCACTCCCACTTTGCATAGTATTTGCCTAGTCGACAGAGCATCAGGCATCAAGTTAATAACATAATATGCTTGTTGACTTTTATTAATTTTTTCTCCAGTTTTTGTTTTCAAGGTAATTTTAAGTTCATGGAGTCAACGTCAGTCACCTGCATCCAATATGGTGATAGTAGTAGTCACTAACATAATATGCTTGCTGACTATTACTAATTTTCTCAAATTTTTTTTTCCGGGTCATTCAAGGTCATTGGGTCACAGTCACCTGCATTCAATATGGCGGTAGTAGTAAGTAATGTAATATGCTTGCTAATTCTGATGCCGTCGGGTGAGACATGAGACGAACGGTGACACAATAAACTTACTGTATGATGGAACACGACATGAGTGGTCACAATAAACACACAGATGCGTGAAAGCAAACTTAAATAGCGCGGATGCCGCTGGATATACTTTGTAGCGGATCACGTGGTGCAGATGAATTTTCAGTCTTCCTCCGTAAGAATGGAAAATTCTTTTCAGATATACTATTATTTCTGTTGCAAAAATTATTCTTTAATAGACTGAATTGGTTTTGAACTTGTAACATGCCGGATGGCTAGAAAATCAACCACTGAAATGACCATGGTCAAACGTACAAATCATCCATTACGTGAAAATTACATGAAACCCTGAATAAAAGTACATAGAACCCTGAAATAAATTACAGCGCACATGATTTTACACAAATAAACCCTCAAAGTGCATGGATGGCGCGGACATTGACTTGGCGGCTATGAACCACGTGATTACAAGTGATGTTGCCATAAAACAATTAAATGTGAAAATTACCCTGAAATACATACATTTAAATAAATGCCTTAAGATTGCATGCAACAATGATACAGAAATTACAATTGAATGCCTTTAACATAGGTGGAAGGCGCCTGATTCAAGTTGCGCGGGCCACGTGGCCTGTCCGACATTGTTCTCCTTCTCCTTGATTAAGTTAAAAAAAACTACAAGAACATAAATTATTAGGTTAAGCGGAAGCATAATGCTGGGGAATGTTTGGCAAAACGTACGCAAGCAAAGGTTAACCGGTATACTAAATTAAAACTACTGTAATCTACATCAGTGTAAAAAGTTTGTAGTGCATACATGACAGCATCTTACCTCGCCAGTTCTCCTCAACGGAATGACCAGAGGCAGGGGTCGCGCGGACCTACCATGGCTGCCTACGGGGTTCATACAACCAGAAGTGCTATGCACACCAAGTAAAACTTTTAAATTTTAAAATAAATGGCACATAAGCAATTTGAAAATTGATTTACATTGTGGAATTTTCTTAATAATTTTCTGTATTCTCTAAATGTCTTATGATGGCGTTCACGCCGGGACAGTAATGTTCTTAATCTCTGCGCAGCACGCATTTCAAATTCATAACCAAACATTGTGTAATATTATAAAACATACATTTTATCATTTTTAGACACTTGAAAAAACAGAAAATAATCAAGACACATAATTTTACACTTGAAATAAATATTCCACTATGGGAAAGTTCAAACTGGAGCCTCTTTGCGCACGTTTCATGTCAGAGGTGAGCGCTGTCATGGGCTTTGTGCCGCTGGCTGTTAACTGGCATCAACTTCTATAAATTCTTTTATGATGTTTTTAAATTTTAAAGAAAAAAGGGAAATTTCAATGGAAAAAGGGTAAATTTTAGGGGAAATGGAAATTGTTAGGGAGAATGGCCACTGGGTTAAAGATGACGCGTGCCCTACCTTGTTCTGGTTAAGCTGTTCACTATCCTCTCGGAACTTCAAGTAAGCCTACCGCGGCATATATGGCTAACATTCTGGACCTGAGGGGTCGTGGAAGGGTTAGTTATTGTAGGTGGCCGCTCGGTGGTAGGGTACAATCAAGATAGAGGGGAGTCAAAACCCAGAGTGAGGAGATAGAGGTAGATTCCCTTCCAGGGAGATCCACCCTCCTCACTACAAGAATTGCCAATAAGCGGGATACCAGCTGTTCCAGAGGTATGGCGTGGTGATGCAATTACGCGAGCATGGGGGTGAAGGTGTATGATATGGCTGGGGAAATTTTAACAGGCCAAGTGGGTCGATGTGCGGGAACAAAATCTGACAAGGGTGGGGCCGCACGTGACTTGGAGACTGCCTTAGACGGGAGTTGCAACTGTACTGTTTTCCCTGACGCCAGCTTAATGACACAAAAGTTTGGTAGCTCTGTTTCGGCCAGGTGTTGAACATGGATCAGCTTACCCGAAGCGATAATGCTGTCCTAGGGACCTAGCTAGGCAAGGTGTCCTCCAGAGTAGTGTGGACTATAGGCGATGACTGCTCTACTTGGTCTATGTATTCTCTTGTAGGATACCCGGGCCAACAGGCACCTAGATTATGATCCAACAGGGACGCGTGTTCAAGGGGAACGAAAGGCAAAATTGGCAGAGGGACGGCTTCGTTACTCTGCGGCAGGGGTTCGATCTCTGACGTAGTACTTACAAGGGTATCTGCTATCTCAGCTTGTGCTACGGCGCATCGTTCCTTACGCCGTTGCCTGCTCTGTGTTCCACTCTCTTGTTATACATCAGGTCCCTCATAACGGCTCTAATTACAAACAGTTTCTTTCCAATGAAAGTGAAGTTACCTGGCACAATAATTAACACAGACTCTAGGACAAATAGGAGACTAACAATGACCGAAAACTGACAATTAGGTTTGACATAATATTACGTGGAAAGGAAACTGAATCCCGGCTAAATGTATGTCTATGTATTACAATTTATGCAGGGCCTGTGTGTTTTTTAATGGGCACATGCAGGGCACATATAACCAATTACAAATTGATTATAATTAGCTGACTGGCTAAACAATTGGAAATTATGTGAAATGAAAGAATAGGAGGAGAGTCTGGAGAAGTTAATTATACAAAATTCCCTAAATTTACTCAGACAAAAATCTACGGTAATCTAAACGCACTTTCACAGTGCACTTAAAGTAACAGGGAGTTTATCAGGAGGTAAACTAAGACACGCGGGCTTCTTACCACAGAGTCGCGGAAGTTGACTTGAGTAAAGGGTACTGGGTACGTTGAGTAGGTTTACTTTGGATAAGAGTGCTGTCCTTATGGTCAACAGGTGCAGTTGAGGAAAGCCGTTTGCAAGCTGTTGGAGGCTGCACTCTTCACAGTCTGCGGAGTGGAAGGTGCGCCGTGTTGCAGGTCATGGAGAGGAGAGAGAGTCCTCGCAGACTGTTGAGAGCCTTGTCCAAGCTGAGGAAGTTTTAGCAGACAAAGAGAGTCTGTTTAGACTGAGGAGAGTCTTTGCAGACGAGGAAGAGCTCGCGTCCTCTTCGGTAGGCGAGCTCAACGGATGCGCCAGTGCCGGATGCTGAACTTCTATTTATACGAAAATTTCTCCGATCAGTTCTTCTTGGTGCGGGGGGGAGGGGTATTGATGGTTAGTGTAGCCTTCCAACACAGGGGTAGGTTATCTAGGGTGCTGGAGCGCTGCTCATTTCTTATCGCCCCGCTTGGAGGTGACAAGAAATTAAAGCGCCTGTTCCTGAGGCGGGCCAGTCATGACATCACAAGGCCACGGGGGTGCTGCAATCGCTGGGGTTGTAGGAACTTCTTCCAGGGCTAAGCGACGAGTAGTAGAATATCACAAATATTTATTTTATTCACGGGGGTGCCTTTTGCATGCAGGCGGGCAACGTGGATTGTAATTAAGTAGGTAATTTACAATTATGAATTTGGCATTCCAGGCTTGTGGAATATCCTTGCTCTATACATTTATCTTGATATGCCACTTATATGACTTCCCCCTGAGCTCAGGTTGCTTGTAGATGGGGCGAAGTTGCCCGTAGAGTGCGTATTTGCACAGCGCAGCATGTTGGCATGCGTCAAAATGAAATGGTAACTCACTTCCAAGATGGCCACCGGCCAATCAGAATGACAGAGCATAAACAGCTTCGAGCTCCAGTCCCAGGTCCCATTGTTCCATCTATGACATAATCATTCTACTCGAATTCATTTAAAAAAACTGGATACATTCAATACCATCTTAGGACATAGAGAAAACACGTTCAAAAATATGTTCCATTAATTAAGGTTTCGTCGTGGCTATTCAATGGCAGCACATATGTAATGCCAAACTAAATGTTCTGAAATACCAGCTTTAGACAAACAATTTATTAATGTTACATTGTCACATGTGATGCTCAATGAACTTTAATGACATCATACTTCCTTTAGCTGAATTTCTCCTATATTCACAACAATCACGATGGCGGACACACAAGTAAAATACACCAAACACTGTACATAAAAATTTAAATGAAAATGTTGGGGTATGTAAAATGTACCTCTACAATAAATAAGTTAACACACTTCTAATAGCTTCAAATAGTAATAATCAGACAGTAAAAAGAAATTTTTAAAAGGCTATTACTGTGGCACTTTTGAGTACAGTATACACTTAATTTTCCACTTGCATCTGTAACTGTTGTTTAGCAAATTAAAACAGCAGGAAGAAAAAGATGTGTATTTTCTCACCAAATAACAAATGATGTCACTCCATAGTTTCCTTTCTATATATCTTTCAAATGGTTATTAGTACATTATGTAATATTTACATCGCTTAATAGTTGGTAGTTGGCTATGTCTAGTATCCACTTATCTAAGTAATAAATGATCAATCATTTGGACAACCATGTCGTGCAAAAGGATGTCCACTAAAATCCCATTTTTGAATTTCCTGACTTTTCCCCATTTTCCAGCAGAATCTCACCACTGTCCCCAAACTATTTTTAGGACAGAAATTTTCAACTACCCTATCTTTATGGTGCTAACAAAATATGCTATCAGTTAAATTTAATTAAACTATACTGCAACAGACCAAGCAAGCAGGGCCAATATTTTATTCAGCCCGTCATTATTTCTTGCACGATACATACTACAGACATCACACGGGTGCCCATTAAAAAACACACAGGCCCTGCATCATTTGTTAAAGATGTATTATTGCCAGTTCAAAAACATAAAATTGTAAATTTATAATGTTTACGCACATAATTACATTTTCCTGTATTCACACAACTTACAACTTTAGCAGAGTAGTTGCGCATTGTGCAATCAGACTTGTGTATCCTTCCGCAGAGATCTACTTTCTTCTACAGCAAACGCGTTGCTGCAAGTAGTTCCAGATGCCAGTGTGATTCAAGATGGCGACGTGGTAAATCCGCCGCGGGCGTGTCCGGCAATATAAACGCATAATTGTGTGTTATTTCTCAATCTATGCTAACCATTTTGGTCCTCCAGGCCGGATTCCTGCCCACGTTTATTTTGTACAGTGAATGTGATACATTTTTTGGTCGTTTTATGTGTTCTGCATAATTTAAGCTTTATCTCACGCGTGTGCACAAACTACAGACACTGGTCTGAATCCACTTGTCACAGAAACATCCCAGAAGGAACCAGTATTTTCTTCACCGCTGTACAGTACATTTGTGAGAAGTGTTGCAGTTTCGTGGAAATTCCAGGGAAACCACGTAGTTGTTCGTATTATTGTGTAATGTTCTATTACCAGCCTGTGCTGAACACGTGGGTGAGTAGCTTTTTTTGTCTTCTTGCTGCATCATCCCGTTTGCAGCATGTTTTGTAGAGCGAATCAACATTTTATCGTCGAGAAGGTATGCAAGACGTCCTAACCTAGCGTTTGATGTCTGTTTCGCTGTATTCCCATATTGCATGCAGTGTTGATAATCTCTTGTTTGTTGTATGGTCGATTGGTAGATCCTAGACATGAGATTCAAAATATTTTAAGTTTCAGGAGAGCAAACTGAAACACATTAATGAAAGGGTGCAAGCTCTTGATAAGGCAGAAGTCACAGTAAATTCCGTTCATGAAGTAAATGCATTTGATGCACAACTAGATGCAGATGCAATAGAGTCCAAAGTAAATTCTTTGGGCAACAAACTTTTACGGATTGATCCCTTGCTGGATAACATAGACGAAAATGTGCTAACCTCGAAGCAAGAGTCTTTCTTTGCTATGTTGTCAGAAGTCCGATACAACATAACCTCATTCTTGTCCATTCATGCTGTGTCAACTTCATCAAACAATAATCTTGCCTCCACATCAGCAAATGTTAGACTTCCGGAAATTATTTTGCCTTCTTTCTCAGGGTAGTAGGAGGAGTGACCAATGTTTTCTCAACTATATCAAGCTGCAATCCATGACAGTCAAGCATTGGTCGACATAAAAAAATTCCAGTACTTGCTAGGATGTCTCAAGGGGGAGGCTTTACAGTTGGTCAAAAATCTGCCTGTAACTGCAGAAAATTATTTAGTAGCCTGGGAACTTTTTACATCCCAATACCAGAATGTGAGAAAACTCACCACCTTGTATATTAACACTATTATCGATTTTCCTAGTGTCGACTCCACAAACCACCAATCTATTTGAAACTTTATCAACATGCTCAGTGAAAAGGCTCAAGCCCTCAAAGGGTTAGATTGCGACATAACACAGAATAATCCAGTGCTTGCCACATTCTTGTTATGCAAATTAGATGTAGGTGTCAGAACAAAGTTTCACGCACAGAAAATACTGACTTATTTCCCATTGTTTCTGAGCTCATTGATTTTCTGCAATCAAGGATCGCAAAATTAGATTGTGCAGTTGATGTGAGCAAAGTTGGGGCTGGTAAAGTGCATCGGAAAAAATCCCTAACCAAATCAGGTCACATAACCTCACAACCACGGCCGGTCCTCGTTACAGATTCTGAACCTAAACTACCTAATCCTTGTTCAGTTTGTCAGAACATCTCTCACAGTTTTTACAAGTGCCCAGAGTTAGTCAATGCATCACCCACCGACAGACAGTCAATGGTTTGCAAAAGAAAACTCTGTTTCAACTGCCTTGGAGGATCCCATGAAGTAGCTGATTATACCTCATCTCACACATGTTATAGATGTAAACAAAAACATCATACTTTGCTCCACATTGATGGGAGATCTAATGTAACTTCAGGGTCTCGAAACAAAGTTTCTACCAGCACAGAGGGTCCAAGCAGTAAATTTGAATGTGTGTCAGCCCATGATCGTAAATTTGTTTTATTGTCTACAGGTATGGTCAAAGTGTATGTTGTCGATAACAAACCTCATGTCATGCACTCTCTGCTTGATAATGCAGCTCAGGCATCTTTCATATCTGAAGCCTCTGCAGTGGTACTGTCTCTGCCTCTCCATAAGGCACGTGAAAGGGTGTTTGGCCTCTCTCAAGGTGCTGTAAATCTGAAAGGAATGATTAGTTGTAAGATACAATCCTCCAAGGAGCCTCAGTGTACCTTCAATCACTCACCCTTTTTTGTGTTGTAGATCACTAGCAATCTACCACGGGCTTCTGTAGATCAGTGTGTCCGAATCCAATTGGGCTCCCTTCCTTTGGCAGACCCCCACTTTGACAAATCTGCTCCAATTGATAAGTTGTTAGGTGCTGATGTTTATGCAGGTGTATGTTTGAGTGGCAGGTTAGAAATAGGACAGTACATCCCTGTGGTGCTGGAGTCTCAGTTCGGATGGGTACTGCTGGGTGAGTACCCAGAGTCATGCACCGATTCTGATCCCAGACGTAATCTCAATGTTCACTGACATGGATGATCCGTTAGATTTGACTCTAAAGTGGTTTTGGGAAGTTGAAGAACCACCATGTGTTAATGCAAAGCCGCCAGATGCTACTGCAAGAAACATTTTGAGGACACCAATTTGCGGGACGACATGGGGAGATATAAGGTTCATCTTCCTTTTAAACCTCAGGCTCAACCTCTCGGGGAATTGTATTTGAATGCTGAATGTAGGTTCTGGTCTTTAGAAAAGACATCCTGAAATGAAGACCATGTACACAGATTTCATGACAGACTATCCTGAGTCAGGCCATATGAAGATGTATGTTCCCTCCACCCAGCCAACTGAGCTAAGGAGATGGCAGAATGTTTCATTCCACATCATGGTGTTCTAAAAATGTCTATCATAACCACCAAATTGAGAGTGGTATGCGATGGTAGTGCCAAAACCACCACTGGGGTCTCACTCAACGATGTTCTGCTTCCAGGACCAAAACTTCAGAATGAAATCTGTGATATTTTGAGATTCAAGTTGTATAGTGTAGTATTCTCCTGTGATATTAAGCAAATATACCGACAAATTTTAATCCATGAGGCTGACCGACAATACCAACTCATTCTCTAGCGTGACAATCCATCCCTTCCGCTCACAGTTTTTCAGTTGAATACGGTAACCTATGGTCTATCATCCTCTCCATTCCTAGCTATTCGAACATTACACTAGTTTGCCTTGGATGAAAGGGCCTAGTATGCTCTTGCAGCAAATGTTCTTCACAATCATATTTTCGTCGACAATATTGTTACGGGAGCAATGCAATGTCCATGGAGGAAGCGCACACTTTGAAATCCCAGCTGATTGAACTACTGCATCAGGGTGGGTTCGGCGTCCAGTAATCAGCCTCAGCTCCTCGATGATATTCCTGTAACTCATCGGGAAACCCCTAGAGATCTGGATTTCTCATCTGGCCGTGTTATAAATGTTCTCAGGTTGTACTGGAACCCAGAAAAGGGCTCATTTTCTTATCACTTGAGGATCACCACCGGAGTTGCAACCAAACGCTTTGCCCTTTCACAAACGGCCCGAATATATGATCCTATGGTATGGTTGTTGCCAATAATTGTGTGGGCTAAGATGCTAATGCAGTGGGTATGGACTCAGGGCTTAGGTTGGGATGACCATCTTCCAGTCTGCCTCGTTTCATGTATCCTGATGTTGTCAGTGTGGAGCTGCATGGTTTCTCGGAGGCTCGGAGAAAGCCTATGCAGCTGCTGTATATCTCAGGAATGTGGATACTCGAGGGAATGTCTCTGTGCATCTTGTCCTGGCAAAGTCACGCGTAGCTTCACTCAAGCAGGACTCTCTTCCTCGATTAGAATTGTTCGGTGCTCATTTACTGGCCAAACTTATGCTCTATTGTCACACCTTCCCGGTACAGCACTTAAATGTCACGGCTATTCACGCCTGGGCCGATTCCAGTATTGCTCTGACTTGGATAAAGACCCTACCGTACTTATTGAAAACATTTGTGGCAAATCGTGTTGCACAGATCCAGGACTGGGTCCCTCCCCAGCAATGGAAACATGTAATTTCCAAAGACAATCCTTCTGATTGTGCCACCCGTGGAATGCTGCCTCATGAACTCATCTCACATGACTTAAGGTGACATGGCCCTGGCTGGTTAGTAAACCCTCCAGGGCAGTGGCCAGTGTCCACAATTAATCAGATGAACGAGATCCCAGAATTAAAGCCTTCTCAGTTCGTATTACTTATCACACATGACATTTCTGAAGAACTTCGAGTATTGCAACAAATTTCCTCGTAGCCCAAGCTGGTTCATGTAATGTGGCATCCTGTCTCCTGCAGAACTGACAGAAGCTGCTACTTTGGTATGCAAATATATCCAACAGGAGCATTTGTTAGAGGATTTGAAATGACTCGGAGAGGGGAAACCTTGCTCAATACGAGTGCAGCGTTTGGCACCATTCTTGGATGAAAATGGTGTGCTCAGGGCAGGCGGCCGTTTGTCACATGCCAACATAAAATTTTCAGTAAAACACTCTATCATACTACCTAAAAACCATGTAGCTGTTGAAGCTTTGGTAGACCATTACCACATTAAGTATTCGCATGCAGCACTTCAGTTGCTGCAATCACTTTTGACAACGGTTCTGGATTCCCTCAGCACAGTCCTTGGTTTGTTTGAGAGTTTTTAGGCGTGTACGTTGTTGGCCTGTAAACAATCCGCCTTTAATGGGCGACTTGCCTGCTGAACGATTCACATTTGCTGGGACCTTCGAACGGACTGGTGTGGACTATGCTGGACCTATCACCATAAGGCTCAACAAGCTGCGTCGCATGATCACCCAGAAAGCCTATCTCTCCATTTTTATCTGTTTTGTGACGAAAGCCATACACCATAAGGTTGTTACAGACTTGACCGCTGACAGTTTTGTTGCAGCCCTTAGCCGGTTTGTATAGCAGAGAGGTTTGTGTGCTCATCTCCACTCTGACTGTGGGACCAATTTCATAGGAGCTTCAAAACAGCTCAGCTCCTCCGGTCTCCACTACTGGAAAATTGGCCCATTCAATTAGTTTTCATTTTCCCCCTTCATGCCAGTCCCCACCAAGGATTGTGGGAAGCTGCTGTAAAGTCTGCTAAATATCATCTCAGGCGAGTAATTGGGAACCAAATTCTCACTCTGGAAGAATTGATTACGCTCTGTACTAGAGTTGAAGCAGTCCTCAATTCCAGACCCCAGACTCCACTGTCTTCAGACCCAAATGACTTTGCCACCCTCACACCTGGACACTTCCTCATTGGTAGACCTCTGGTAGCTGTACCAGAGTACCCTGAAAATAGTGACATGTCTATCGAGAAGATGGAAGTTGATGTGCGCATTAGCAAACCAGTTTTGGAAGCGATGGTATGGAGAATACCTGCAGTGGCTGCAACCTAGGGGTAAGTGGCAAACCCAACAGTCAGCACTCAAAGTTCGAGATCTTGTTCTTGTGGGAGAAGAGCGCTTACCACCCCTTCGCTGGTGCCTAGCTAGAGTGGTGACCATTCATCCTGGAAGAGACCGTGTGATCAGAGTGATGGACATGTGCACAAACAAGAAATAACTGCGTAGGCCAGTACACAAGTTGTATCGTCTACCTGCATAATGAAGTCTGCCAGTGGTGTTATATTAATATGTATAGTATCTGTAGTCTGTAAAACTGTGTTGTGACTTGTTGGACTGAATCTCGGAGACCTCTGCCGATCTTGGCATGCTGTAAGTTGCATATTGTGCAATATGCAATCAGACGTGTATCCTTCCATGGAGATCTGCTTTCTTCTATGGCAATGGCATTGCTGCAAGTGGTTCCTGACGCCAGTGTGATTCAAGATGGCGACGTGGTATGTCTGCCGTGGCCATGTCCGGCAATATAAAAGCATAATTGTGTGTTATTTCTCAGTCTATGCTAAACAGTAGTAATTATTTACATCTTCCCTGACTCAGGTGAAAATTCATTGATGGGTGGACACCCTGAAATACAATTCTCCTTATATAAGCAATCATTACACAATTGAATAAACACATCCTTATAAAGAAGACCAACGCATGACGTCTGTGATTGATGGGAATGTCATGGTAGGACTAGTTTTAGGTGCGTTGGTCAGAGACACAGCTGGCTGTCAAGATTGACTTACGGTTTGTTCACTGTGGCCCGGCCGGTATACAACCTGGGGCACGTGGCTTGGCGGCTTGGTACAAAGTCTGGAGTGTGCCAAAAACTCATAAACCACCTCCAAGCACACACTAAAAGCACCTAACCTTAAAATTTTTGAATTTTTTGTATTTTGGAGAGTTTATAGTCATGTTTTTTCATGCTTTTCGTAGTTTTTTTTTTTTTTTTAATTGTATATCTGGTTGTACAGGTTTAGTTATTTAGGTCAGGCGCATTTTCCGCCGAATTATTACAATAAAGTAAAATAAAAAATTGTTGTGTAGCAGAATTTTACAACAGCTGTAGCGAAATCACCTTTTTTTTGTGTTGGCAACACTGCCCTGAAGTTAATAGAAGAGGTGATTATTCAGAGAGAAAAAAACAGGTTGGCCCATTCTAATTCCTAATTTACCAATAACTATAACAAAGGCTAACCTATGCAAACCAGGTGAAGGGGACCTGGGTCTGAACTAACAAAGCAGATGTCGCTAGGCAGCTATTATACTGGTTAACTACTAGACGCTTGCTGTCCAGAAAAGACTCCGGTACCACTACCAGAAGGGTAGTGGGTGTAAAAAATAGGTGTTGACTTCTTCGGGAACTTCTGGTGAATGTCTTGAAGAGCGTCTGGTAAGTCGTGACGGTGTTAGCAGAGAGCTTTAGCACTGGAAGTGGTCGAGCTCACTGCTGATAATGAAATGCCTTTCTGCAGCAGCGCACGAACATATATTCCACCTGGCCGCAGGCTCTCTGAAGTGCAGGCGTTGACGGAGTGAGCTCATCCTCCCATGGGTGGAGCTGCATTCTTTGGTGCCATCTCTCGGTACATGGCAAAAGCATACACATCTCTGTCATGCAGGGTTGCATCTGTAGCATGAACTTAGGAGCTTAGTTGGCATGCTAGGCTGGTTTCCATCACACGAGAAGGGTTTGCATGACATCTGATAATAAGGCCAACTAATTTGACTGCCTTTGTCCTAATTTTCCCAAAATAATAAGTACCTTCCTTCCATAACAACTTATTTCTGAAAACTGTGAGGGGTTGTTCCTGAAAGGTTCTACTGTATTCTCATTACATAACTTAACATGTAATAAAACTTTACTTGTCCCTAAATATTCAATACACCCAGGAAAACATGTACAATAGATATTACACATATAATAACTACTGGGATTTAATTATGTCTAAACATTTTGATAGCGCAACCATAAACAAGAGTACACTCAATATGGCCACCGAAAAATATTTGACCCAGACAACACAATGTACTATGCCAATTGCACTTCATATATATTTATTGGTTCAGGACAACAAAAATACAATATCTCTCTTCTGTGAGAGTAAATACTGCTTAATTACTACACATGAGATCACAGACACATAGCTTTCAAATATAAATGTTCAACATAAAGCAAAATATGAATCATGCATTGTAAGTAGGATAAACATCTCAAAATACTTACTGCATAATATACGCATAGACAAATTTTACAGCACAGTTTATTATGAAACATGCATTCAAACAACACAAGGTACGTGACGTATAGAGCCACCTGTTTGCAGTGAAAATAAATGGCAGATTTCAGAATTTTTTCTTATCAATTTTGGTGCATTTTACATTATTTGTGAAAATAATTATGCTACATTTCTAATCATTAAAAAAAATTTTTTTCAAGTGTTCAGTTGTGAAAGTTTTACTTTTATTGAAGTTCAGTGGGAAATAAAAACACTTTAATAAACAGTGACAAAACAATTTTATCCCTACAAAGTACTTCTTAAAAATTTGAGATTGAGATTTTTTTTAACTTTAGCTTAATAAAAAAGCCAATGCAGTCATCAACTCCGTACCATATTATTTGCAAAGGTAATTGTTTTTCTGTCAGTCATAATGTTCCCATAAAACCAGTTATCTTGTTATCAGTCAACATTGCTTACAGGAATCCACATAGCCTGCACAGAACACTCCACAAAACAAGGAAAGTCTGACCTCAGACAGTAAATGTTCAGTACCACGACATCTTTCCAGACTCTGCTACAATATCCTTGAAAACAGAGTATGCCTTCTAGTACTGGCTTGGAGCAAGCCGTTTCATACGTGGTATACATTTCAACTAACGTCACTAGGGGAACTTTTAATTACATTTCTTGGGCCAAGAAACCAACTGCTGAAATAAATGATTTTGCTGTCACTTTCCCTTAGTTTTATTAGTTAATTCAAGCATTTTGAAACAACAGCTTTAAATTGGGATGCTAAATTGTCCCTCTTTTTCTCCTCGGTACAGTCTCTAGTATTTCACAAAAAAAAATGCTAAATCATTTAATTTTGTGTCCAGTGTGAGAGCTAAGGAGACTCTCAAACTTTCAAGCAACTGCAGATTGCAGTACTTGCTGAAATATTCTACAAGTAATATAGCCTAACACTCAATTATTGCACAGTTGTGCTGTCATCTTGGGAGGTGTTGACAAAATCAACCAAATCACATACAAAGGAGTGCTGTACATGAGTAAATACTGTAGTTTCCTTTTTTATTTTCTTAATTTTGAGAGTGTTCATGAAAATATGTTTGATTTGGAACACACACTCAAGTTTATAGAGTTCAGCAGCTCACAAATTTGTCAGTGTTGTGTTATATAATGTATTTACTATTCACGTAACATGAATTCTTCCTGGCCCACTCAATGTACACACCCCTTGAAATTCAAATTTGCATGAACACAGTGAACAGAACCCAAATGCCAAATACCGTACACCAAATATTTATTGAATAATAATATTTAACAACTTGCATGTCAATCACTTTTCTATTGCTTGCCTTAGTCCTGTATGAAGCATGCAAATTTTTTGTTGTTCAGTTATTGAAACTTTAGTTTTTATATTTCAACTCTACCAATATAGAACCAATGTTGAGATATATCTCATTATTGTATGTATTAATTGACTTCCATCAATAAATCGAGTGAAATGTAAACAGAATAAGGGAAATGTTTTTCATGATTTTATATAATTTGTTTAATTTTGTGGACGTACAGTAGAAAGTTGATTATCGGAACGTTAGTTATACGGACAACCAGTTATCCAGACTCATTTTAAAAATAAAGAGAATAGAAAAAACACTAATGTCTCTTTCATCACAATGTTTCCGTTACCTGCGGAGGAGAAACGAGCACTTGTGTCTGCTCTTGTGATGTACCATTTCACGTGTTGTTCACAGTAAACACGTCCAGGAGGGAGGTGGTTACATGTTAACTAATGTAATTTTCTAATTTTATTTTATGTACAATTTCTGTTTTGGTTAAGCTTACTATGTTCTATGCATGTGTAATAAATTTTATGTTGTGTGAAAATGATTTTGTTTACAAATTCTTTTTTCTTAATTTTCAATATTATCTTGATTTTCAATTAATCTGAATTACCTTTGGTCCCTAGTAGTCCAGATAATCGACTTTCTACTGTACTGCATTTTGGCAAAAAATGTCAATTTTGCATACTGAGAAAAACAGGTGGCTCTAGTGATATATAGTCTCAGAGAAATACTACACAAACTTATACCAAAATGTCATGTATGCCAAAATTTCGAAAACCAAACTGTAACTCTGACAAATTAATGGTTGCTATTACAATAAACACTTGCCCAATGCTGGGGATACAAAATGCAAAAATTAATCTCACACAGAAGAAAGTGCAGCTACTTTTCTAAAAGCAGCTAAGTAGTATTCCTGAAAGTTCAAAAATATTTCTAAATCATATACTGCACATGCATTACTTGGATGGTTATTGCTTTACTTTAAATGTATAAACATTCTTTTTATACTGCTGTACAATCCTGTTACAAAAATAAGCATATTCTTGGCACACTGACGACACCTCCCTTGCCAAATAGTTTTTGTAATTTGACATTTATGTACATATTCCAAATCACATATTTTCCCCTCGCCATTCTAGAACAACTTTGCACTCCACAAAACTATCTTTTACATCCGGAATTTGAAATACTATGTATGTACTGAATAGTATACATAGTTACATCTGTAAAAATATGTGAATGGCACCTCTATATAAAAATTTTCAATCAAATTGATAAAAGGGTAAACCCTAAAAATTTTGCATGAAAACAATTCAAACAACAACGCTATGTATGCAATATTCTCAATATTTTCGTTTCCATACCATTTAATATTTGAAATTATGTACAAACACATTAAAATATGTTCGTGTACAGAGGTATACAAAAAAATATAACTTAAAATTACTGATACTAAAGGACTTCGTAAGAATTTATACAATCAACTGACAAACATATTTGTCACAGTAAATTATATAATTTCCATTTTTGAAAATCCATACAAAATATAAATATAAGAGGAACTTTATGTATGCTAACATATACCCACCATGGAAAAAAAGTTTATGAAGAGCCTGTACACAATACCAGATTTCCATTCAAACTAGAAACAAATTCTCGTTAAGATACAAATATAATTGTATGTGGAATACAACAAAACTGGACGGAATCGGCAAAGCAAAAATTAAGTTACGTACGGTCAAATGTATTGTGAATTAAATTGATATTTTTTTTTTTACAGAGCATGCATATTCCTGTAGCCAAAACAACACAACTAAGAAAGCTTTGTTACCTACAAATGTAAATAATTTATAAAGAAATAAATGTATAAAATGGCATACCAAAGACTATCAAAACATGCCACTACACATATATGATGCTTAGACATAAATGAAGATACAATATTTGACAAAACCAACACAGCTAACATATTGTTCTTCAACAAGAGCAGTCAACTAACCATGTTTGTGCAATCCTCAGCTGGATTGTGATAAATTAAACAAACAAAAAAAAAAATGAATCCTGATAAATGTGTATACAATAAAAAAAATTAATAAAATCAATGATTCAATTGAAATTAAGATAATCAACTTTTCTGTCTGAACTTACCTTATCAATGAAATCTTGTATACTAACATGTTGAATAAAAATGTCAGGAATAACAAACACGTCTACTTGCCTACAGATCATTACATGCAAATACACCTATGAATTTAGTATTTACCCGAAAGGAAAATGACCACTTCCTAAAAAAAAATATTTTTGGGAGAGAAATATTTAACCCTGAATTCAAGACTACCCCTGTGAAGTGCTGGAAAAATGATTTATGTTGAAAGTATTTTTGCATGAATTTATGACAAACCCTTTAAGAAGAAGTGCTATTATATGAATAATATGATATATTTTATTTAATTTTAAAGAAAAGCTAATCGCATTGAAATAGGTGTGTGTAACATGGCTGTATGGTAGCAGCATCTTTCTTGCACTGTAAAACTTTTGTGGGTGTTATATTCGTGAATTGAACCATTTTGCTTCCCAGAAAAGTGCTTGCTCTTTGCAGCCATTTTCAAATTAATCAGATTAGGATTAGCCATTAATCAGCAAAATCTATTTTTAGACCATCCCCATCAACATGTCATTCGCCTTGTGAATTAGAACCCCATCTGCTCCTACTACTCAAGCAGTTTTATGTCTGGGCGACATCAGATAAGGGACCCTCATCAAAGTTGACAAGTACAGTCTCAGTACTACAAAAATACGTCCAGCCTTAGGACATACTGTATTTAAGCATGAAATGCATTTGTCAAAATCCTTTGTCTCATGGCATGCCAATTTTGGAAGATTAACTGCTTCCTGAGTAAAAAAAAATTATGAATAGAAGACCATAATATTGTTGCGTATGTAACACAAACTTAAATACTGAACTAGCAGAGTCACACATTTATGGTATTTGTGGTCTTAGGTTTAGAATTGAAGCCGAACCCCAATTGTAAAGGACCCCTTATTTTTTCTATTCCTTTTCTGTCCAAAAAAAACCTCTTCCTTTCGGGTAAATTCTGTATATCTTGGCCTCAGAACTTCAAAGTGAATATTGTGATACACTAATGCAGCTATCCTTCAATTTTTGTGAAGTACATATTATTTGTTGGCCTAGTCAAAACCCTACAGAACTGTAAAGTTCAGAAGCTGCAAAATACGTATGTGTATACAATATGAAGAAACCTGCCATGTTCTTAAGTGTGTGGCAAGGTATTATCAATTTCAACACATATGGCCTACAACAATTGTTTCTAAATAGTGTACGATAAAAATATCAATTATACATCTCCCCTGATAAATATAATATTCATAACGTCACAATTTTTTAAATACACTAATGGTCAGGTTCAACATACGAGATAATTACAGTTTATCAAGATTAACTGACAAAAAATCTCGATTATCTGTATTTTTGCATTTTACCACACACATTAATCTTAATTTTCTCTGAATATCTCGATAAAATATTAACCTGCCAATTTTGGTAGTTTAAGTCACATTATTGGGATTAAACTTTAAACATAAAAAAATATTCTGGGAAGGTGACAAGACGGCAAAGTTATTTCATCAAGAATAAAGCGAAAATGGCTCCGCAATGTACAAGTTAATTTTTGAGGAGGAAAGTGACGACAAGAATTTTATTGTTTATCGTCTGAGATGTTTACATGAAAGAATAAATTATTTTGAAATTTATGATGAAGAGGTTAAGTGTACTTTCACCTTACATCACACACAATTGTCAAACAGAATATATTTTTTTATTATGTAAAATAAACAAGTTACTTTTGTAGGCCTAATTCAAATCAAGAATGTGACAATCACCAGTAGTATTTTTAATTGAAAATGTCTTTGAATATACTCACAAACAGATTATGTGAACTAAACCACAACAGATAATACATTAGTTAAAGGCTGTTCACGATAAAAGTGAGCACTTTAGAAATGAACCTTAGAAAAAGTCACCAATCCTGCATCCATGTATTTTAATGGACGCACTGAGTTAAATTTGCCCAGTAAAGTTGATAACGATGGATAGAAAGTAGTTCCATATCTTAACGTTGAATAAAAAGTGTTAGGTAACCATTTGTGATAACGTAAAATTATTTCTTTAGCTTTCTGTTTCTTTTTTTTTATTTTTAATGGATCAAAGTGTAAAAATTAGCAGTTGTAAAGTATTTATTTTCTTAATAATTTGACAGTTCCATTTGACCAACACATGAATAAAGTGATGAGGCCCACGGCAATGTTAATTTTACATAGGACAGAGGAATACACAATGAGTTTACAAGTCGATTTTAAGCAGTGCTTTCAAAAGTGCTCATTTTATTGTGAATAGCCTATACTTAGTTCTGTCTTTAGTTTTAGGATCTTCAAAGTTAAGAGCTGTGCTTAAAGCTTCTCTTGTTTAGTTCTTTCTTGTTCCTGTTGTAACTTTAGTTGACGAATCTCTTTCGTTGCCTCATTTTCTTTAATTGAACACTTTTTGCTAACTCAATTTTTGCTATATGCCAGGCTCTTACTTCAGCTTTTTTTTTGTTTGAGTGCATTGCTGGTTGTCATTTACTAGTCCAGGAAGATGTTGCCATACTGTTTCTCACATGGTAGGCAGAGACTGTCCTCCAATCATCGGACCCAGTCGAGGTATAGTTATCTGAAGCATTTGCAGGGTTGATCATCTGAGCTGGGTTTACGACAACTGAGTTTACGGGAAAGACATTCCGCTGGCTTTACTTACTAGTGGCAGTATACAGTGATCTTGGATGGCTAATTTGGGGGCAGAACACACCGGACCCCTTAGCATGGACACGTTCATTTACATAGGTTTTTCGCGTATGATTTTATAGGTTATCCCACACCACCTTCAAGTTGTCTGCTGTCGTGTAGTGATCATGATACGTACAATTTAAACTATTTGCAATTGTTCACCACTGTTTCGCTTTATTTCGTTGCGTCACACCAACAGTTTGTTTATTTTCAATGTTGTTGAAATCTGTAACTAATTCTAAAAAAACTGTGTTTTCATGGTATGAAAAAGTTTGGTTTTGCTGTTTCCTTATGACCACAATGTCTTCCCGACTTGCCATACTTTCTCATAACGATTTCTCTGAACCAACTCAAAGGAAAATCCCTAATGTTTACCATAGAAAATCGCGATTAAGTAGAATATCGACATGATTTTAACAAGATATTCTTTACTGAGATTAAACATGGTGAAAGACACTGAATATTATTGAGATTAAAATTGAAGTTAAACCTCTCATCTGGATAAAATTATCTTGATATTCTGAAAAGTTAATCTTCATTGGTGAAACCGGCCCTAACAAGGAATACTCTTTCTCCAGATTCAGTTCATGGGGAAAATTATTTTATCTTGATGGTTACACCAATTGAATATTTTTTGATTGAAAATCCAATTATTTACACACTTTTGAATGACATGTACTTCATAACATGACTGCTTAAATATGCTGCTAGAATAGCAAAACCATTTGATGCAAATATGATAAACACAAGGTGCACAAAAACACACTACATACTTTATATGTACAAAATAAAACTACAACCCACACTAAGTTTCGTCTGTACATTTAACCTCCTTGTCAATTGTAAAAGATCTGTGAAACATCTAACCTTTGGGAAAAAACCTCACACACAGCATATACTGGAAAAAAACAACAAACCAAAAAAAAAAAAAAACCCTCTTGCTAAAGTTTTTCCTTTCTGAACCACACACAACATTTCAAACAATGCATTCTAGAAATTATAATCCTTCATATTTGAAAGTAAATCTAATAGTGAGAATATTTGTTACACATATATCACAATTAAGGTCTGCATTTCACAGGGGTGGATGGGAAGAAAAGTAACTTTGGATTTGTGTAAATTTTTCAAGAAACCTTCCTATTACCCTCTGGCCTTCTTCACATCTGGCACCAGTTGTCATGACTGCTTTGCAGGTGTGTAGTACATGGAGTCCAAAAAGAAGCGAGTAAAGTCACCAACAATGGAGCGATCCGAAATGCTCTGTGCCATCCCGTACATGGCCAGCTTGCCCTCAATGTCTTTCCCTGGGTCTTTCAAGATGACTTTTAGTTCCTCTTCAACATCTCCAATGAACCTCTCCGCCACTCCATCTGCTGTATGCATGTACGTGACACACAGGTGAATACCTGGAGGGTACTGCAAGGGATTGAGGTTCCACCCTCGCTTGCTCAGCGCATCCGACAGACGGTATATGTGGAATACTTTGGAGCCTATGGCAATCACCGATGTGGCTGGGGTGCCAAACACAAACAGGCTGTCCATATTACGCAACCTGAAATACAAACTAGAAAATATAATTTGAGACACTGTGTACCTGTTACTTAAGATTGAAAGTGTAAGGAGAGTATTTCTGGCTATAGACCGTTCACGGTAAAGTGAGCACTTTTGAAGCCCTAGTTACTTTTTTGTTTCAACAAATTTATATCCTCCCACCACTTGTTAATGTAAACCCTGCCATGTGAGTAATAAACACAGTCTATACATTCACCATGTCCAAAACCAAAAGTCCGAGGCCACAATGAAATGTATTTATTGGTTATGATGTCTGATGGACCAACTTCAAAAAATGCTCACTTTACCATGAATGGCCTATACACATCCACAAGCATTCAAACTATGTACAAACTTCGAGTCAATTTTACAGTTTCTGTAAACTGGGGTTACTTGGGACACTGATAAACAACTTTTATTTGCACATGTGCCAGCACTGAAATAAAATTAATCAATTTCATTAAATTTGTTTATCAGAAATGTATAATGTTTCATTTTACTCCATGCTGTGACTTGGGCATACAGAAGTCTTTTTTTTAAATGTCCCAAGTTACTCTGTGTCCCATGTAACCTGAATTTACAATACTATTTTACAAAAATCCATACATTTACATTTTGGTAGGATTACTATATATTTACAAACACTTCAAGATTAGTACTCAAATTTTTATATACTGTACTGTAATTACTTATACAATAGAACATTTAATGCTTAAATAAACAGTTTAGGTCACTGCAGTCTACATTGTGCCAAAAAGCTATCACTGGACACAGACAGGTTTGGTTAGTCCTCAAAGTGACTGCTGAGAGTTGTGTTCATGGATTGATGAAAATATAAGTACATACATATACAGTAATATACATTTCCCATAATAACACGTGTGTACAGTGACAGGACACTGCTCTACCTTAACAGGCATAGTTAAAAATATAGGTAATATCACACAGTTCTCAACTATAAGGCATGGTTTAAGAACTCAGCACAAGTCTGTTGCCGAGCTGTTTTCTTGGGGTTACCCTCAATCAGTTGTGCCTGAACTCCTAGGAGTATAACAATACTATAATGAGGGCCTCCGAAATGTAAGGAATGAGTTATACACAATCAGCTATTGCTCCAGTTGACCAGTTCCAGGCCCCATTCACCTCACAGAAAATTAAAAGGATATAGCTGAGTCAGGGCCATCGTGCTCAGGTGCAAAGCTGGCTGGCTACAATCTTGAAATTTCCCTTGAAAACTTCCCTTTTCCCCTTAAAATTGAACAAATTTCCCTAAAAATTGTCTTTTTCCCCAAGAGATCCCCTTTTCTTCACAACAATTTCCCTTTTATCCTTAAAAAGTTCCATTTTTCCATTAAAATTTCTCTTTTTCCCCTTAACATTTCTTTTTTCCTTAAAATGTTTCTTTTTTCCCTTAAAATTTCTTGTTTTACCATTTAAAAAATTCTAAAAACCGCAGTAAATGCATTCCGTTAGCAAACGCATTATGTTACTGACTACTACCACAATATAGGATGCAGGTGACCTCTACCAAAATCTCACGAATTTGAAAACAAAAACTCAAGAAAAATTACATACAAGTCAACAAGCATATTACGTTAATTACTACTACCATCATATTGGATGTAGGTGACCTTGACCTCAACCTCATGACCTTGAATTACCTTAAAAACAAAAAATTGAGAAAAATACGTAAGTCAGCAAGCTATATTATGTTACTGACTACTACCGCAATATAGGATGGAGGTGACCTCAACCATAACCCCATGAATTTTAAAACAAAAATTCAAGAAAAAATACATAAAAGTCAACGGGCATATTATGTTACTGACTACTATAGGCTATTCATGGTAAAATGAGCACTTTGAAAGCCCTGCTTAAGATCTACTTGTACTCACGTTATGTATTTTTCCACCTTATGTAAAATTAACATTATCATGGACCTCGTAACTTTATTCATGCGTCGGTCAGTAAAAATGTGAAATTATTAGAGACGTAACTATTATACAAATCTGCTCATTTTCACACTTTGATGCATTGAAAAACCAAAAAGCAAAGCAAAAGAAATAATATAATTTATCACAAATGGTTACCTAAAACTTTTTATTCAACGCTAATATATGGAACTATTTACCATCCATCATTACCAACTTTACTAGGCAAATGTCACTCAGTGTGCTAATTACAACATATTCATTCAGGGACAGTGACTTTTTTCTATGGTTCATTTCAAAAGTGCTCATTTTATCGTGAACAGTCTTTACCACGAAATTGGATGCAGGTGACCTTGAAAATAAAAACTCTATAGAAAATAAAAGTCAGCAAGCATAGTACATTACTGACACCACCATCATATTGGATTCAAGTGACCTCAACCTTGACCCCATAACCTTGAAAACAAAAAACCAAGAAAAACCCATAAAACTCAGCAAGCACATTACATTACTGACTACTACCACCATATTGGATGCAAGTGACCACGACCTTGACTCCAAGACCTTAAAAACAAAAAATCGAGAAAAATTCCAAAAAAATCAGCAAGCACTGACTACTACCACAATATTGGATGCAGGTGATCTTGCGCCCAAGACATAAAAAAAAACTTGAGATATAATTTAAAACTCAGCAAGCATATTACGTTACTGTCCATTTCATATAAGTGGTCTCAAATTTGACAGTTCTAGAAAAGTAGTGCCAATGGCATCTGGGTGGTTATGTATCCTTCCGCCACAGTTGAACTGTCATTGAAGGTGACTCTGTTTACAAACAAACTCCATGTGACTGCCAGTATTTGTAAACAAAGAACATATAACTGCCTGTTTTTGTAAACTGCATGTGCCTCCTCCCAAATGACTTTTAGAAGCTGTGAAGGGCTGTTCAAACAGTTGCAGGTTGGCAACAATCCCATTTATTTTAGTTTATAAATATTTTATGTAAATGACTAACAACCCATGTAATAAGTATATAAATTGATAATTTTTTTACCTTGCAAGAAATTTGTAACCAGGATGCACAAAAATGAAATTGTATTTTGACTGTCAAATGAATAAGATATTTTACTGTTTTTTTAATATACGGTACTCAAAATATATTGATGACAACTATTCTTGTCACACTTACCTGAGGAAAGTTTTTGTAAACATAAAAATTCAGCATGGTTTCCACGAACACCAAATACCAAGGGCCCCCCGCCGTAGGAATGTACAAATACCGAAATACAGCCCCTCACCCTCCCACACCTTCTTTTCAAAGACTGTATACATTCTTACATACAGACTATGCCTACTATTGCAGTAAAAGCACATAATTCAGCTTTGAGGTATGATATGACAACAAACTCTGTACAGTCTGATATTTTTATGGTGGTTATAATTCTCAGGATGTTAAAGTATGTAGGTAGTCAATATAATATTTAAGCAAATGTTGCTTCATTTCAGTAATTTTAATAACTCTCATTTAGTAACTAAAATGTTAAGTATTGCAGGTCTACATACAAAATCATTTAATAACTTTTCTCAAATACCTATGTGTTCAGATTGTCATGCTGTGAATAAAAACTTATTTCTGACTAACTCAATGTTGATATTTACACTAAAGTTCAGTCGCACAAACTCTCTCCTCAAAATTATGAATACAGCCCTACGCTTATTATCAGGTACCTAATGAAAAACTGTATCAGTTCAGAGATGTTACAAAGCGCTCTAGAGAAGCAGATGTGACCTACAGCAACAATATATCAAACGAACATGTTACTTACACACTAAAATGATGCTCCACCTACCCAAGATTGAAGACATCATAAAGTTAATTTTCCTTAGCGATAAATTTTGGAATGTCGCAGTTCCTGCTGATGCATGGGACACTTCACTTCTTTATGATGTTGGAGCACCTTCATTGGGTGCTTAAATTGAAAGAATTTTGTTTGATAAGCATATTGTAATTTACTTGATATCAAAAAGTTGTCTTTCCAATGTAAATCCTGTTTATGTGAATTATTTTTGTTACTCTTACAATATTCTTAACAACGTACGTTAAAAACATATGAGCACTTTTAATTTGCAAAACAAAAATGCTCAAAATGTTTATGAAAGACTCCAATGTTGAAACCTACATGCCATTATGTTACTTTCAAATACAACCTTTAAAAACAGGAAAAACCTATAAATTTGTATGCTAACAAGTATCCCTGCATAAAACGTTTGACAAATTTTATATAAGTTTTAAAAAAACACAAGCAATACACCTTACAAGTTTGTATGGCCAGTAAGCTTTACATTTTGAAACCCTCCAGAACCAGAGCATTAGAGTTTCAATCAATAATAACACACAGAAATGTTCATAGCAATAAAATGTGGGCCCAATTAGGGTATCATCTTTATTTTATTTCAAGGGAAAAAGTAAGAAGAGGGGGGGGGGGGGACTTCAGTTTATTGTCTTTCGTGAGACGGGATTATTTTGATGTTCTTACGACATGACAGCCAATAGAATACAAGATAGATTGTCGTAAGCCTGACCGATTCTGTCATCCGACCAGCAATTTGGGATTAGAAATTATTTCTATTCTTCGTGTCGTGCGGCACGATGCACAGAATGTACAACATTGCAAAATGAAATCGTACTGCAAGATGCTTTCCCTACAACGGTAAATACAAGGCTTACAAGAAATATAAATTGAAAAATACTGTACCTAACACTTTAAAATAATAATTTTACTTTTGTATGCATTAGCAATACCAATTTGTCTTGTTCACAACTGTTGAGACTAACGTAGCCTATCAGCACCTTCTAAATATTTAGGTTAAACGCGGAGAGCATGGTGTCGGTCGTGCTGTAAATTCAAGTAGTCACATTTAAATGTGTCGTGGTTGCGTTTTTGGACGTGTCGTGCTGTGTTGGTCAGGGCTACGTGATTCCGACAAGAGTGTACGGTATTTTGAGTTGCATATTGTTTTGATGAAGCAGTGGAAAATTTTGCTAGTATGGAAATAACATTGAAATTATTTAACTTCGAAAATTATAACTTTAATGAAAATACAAAATGTGATACATACGTCATTTGTATTCGTACAGATGCAGCAATATACACACGCACACACTTTGACCAAAGTTAACCTTACGCTCGAATTTACTATGTAGACAAACAAATATTATTCACTCCCTACAATAGAGTGGTGCTGCATTTTTCAGGCCATGTGCATTTCAATAATTATATTAACGGTTTACGAATACATTTACAAAACACACAAACTTACTGTTGCAACCTCTTGAATACATGTTTTTCTATGGCAATCCTTGCGAGTTTACTTCACTAAAATCACGTTTGTTCGTCACTAGCATTAAATAATTTATTTGCAAAATCATTCAGTAAAATCAACACTACGCACATTTCCTGATACAAACAAACTTAAACTTAAATACGTAAATTATATTTGTGTCCCTTCATTGTGGAAGGCGGTTAGGAAAATGACAGAACAATCAGTTTTAATGACGTGCCAATTAATATTACATTTCACTCAACAAAACGCACTACAGCGGTACCCACAACAACTATGTTTGGAAAAAGCAAATAAAAAATTAGCTACCGATTAATATTCCGACAATACCAGTAAGATATTCGTATAATAAACACGACGAGGAAAAAAGTGCATGCACAACTGCCTTCACCTGGCTAAAAACATAAACATGGCTAGCCTTTGGCAGGAAACATTTACCATTCATGTGTGTCGACATACTCTGTCATAAATGCTGAACATGTATTTAAAGTCCCGTGAATAATAGTCAAGAAAATTTAATATTGCTTTAGAAACATAATTTAAACCATAAATGTTGTATGCATAATTAAGATTTTAAATTACAACTTTTAGTTCAGAGTACTATTTTCTTCCAAAGACATCATCAAAATAGCCAACCCAACAACACGGATCCCGCAGCAGTTCATCAGCTGATACAATGCTGTAGGAGTGAGAGCATTTACTGTTTACATAGCATGTAGGTTGGTCACATTGTCTGTCAAATTTGAGACCACTTATATGAAATGGACAATACTACTACTGTACTATCATATTGGATGCAGGTGATGATCTTAAACCTATGACCTTAAAAACAAAAAAACTCTAGAAATTTTTTTACAAACGTCAGCAAGAACATAACATTACTGACTACTACCGCCATACTAGATTCAGGTGACCTTGACCCCCATGACATTAAATCCAAAAAATTTACAATAAATGCATCTCAATACATGCAACCTTGTTGTAGGTCACAGTCTTTTTATGCATTTTGCTATTGACACTTGTGTTGTCCTCGTGCAAAAATATTGTGACATTTATTACACTGACACACTGTGCAGGGCGGTTTATGTTTTGAGAGCATATACACGAAGTCACAAGAGACCAAGAGACCTACTTGCAGTAAACCTGGTACCAAGGTACTGATGAGAAATGCACTTCACCTTTATAGGCCTTTGCATATCTAAGTAAACTGTCTCTACAACTGAAAAGCTTACTGAACCTGTCACACAAATATGACATACGACAGGGATATTTGGCACAACTAAAGCAAGTGTAAACAGATCACGAACATGGGTTATTATGTAATAGCAGTGGCGCACGACTGGCGGCAGTTGTTCAATATATGACTTTGAACTGGTGACTTCATGTTCAAGCCGCAACCATATTAAGGCACCCCCCAGTAAAAGGGCAGTTGACTGTATTTAATACACATACTTAACTTTAACAGAAAATTATCCATAAATATCTATTTAAAAGTGTAAACTATTTCTGCTGTTTACTATTATAACAAGATTGCAGGGTTATGATTCAAAAAGATAATAAACTTTTTGAATCACAACCCCATGATCTGACAGTAAAAAGTTTATTGGAAAAGAAAATTACAGTGAAATCTCGTACCTACGAGAGTTCATAAAAATGTGAAAAACTGACTTAATTACGAGTACTTGTAACATCAGATTCATTACAAAAAAATTGAGTATTAATTTTAGAAAACGTAGGGTGACTCGGCTGAAATAAACATGGCGGGAATTACAGATATAGCTAGATTATGTGTGCTATCACTTATACAGAAATAAATAACCATGTCTGAATTAATGATCCGTAGTCAAAACATGATTTTAATGTTAAAATATGTACGTATGAAATTTATATTCAGATGTGATAGCTGGGAGACGTCATTACAGCAGCAAAAATTATTCGCAAATAGTTACTACTCCATACCGTATTTACCAGTATTATTCTCGCACCTTTTTTACAAAATATTTTAGTCCAAAAAATTAGGGTGCGTGAATTATACACGGAATCCCCCAGACTCGCCAAGACACGTGCATGTAAACATTAAAATTAGGTCTACTGTACTTGCATGTTGTGGCCGATTGCTAGCTGCTTCCTCTACATCGTCAATTGAAATAATTACATGAACAGAATAAAGAAATATAGGGCAATCATTAGTATTACTGCACATTGTTTTTATTTTTCCGTGCAGCTAAATGTAGATAAAGGTGTGTGTAAACATCTCTAATGGCAATGCAACTTTTTTCAACACGTTGGCTTAGTAGGAAAAAACAAAAAAAAAAATTTAAGCTACGTACATTTCAAAACATCCCGCAAGACCAAAAGATGATAAAAATGTTGGTGTTTATATAAACATTATTAGCAAATTTAACACCACACGTAAACCAGCAATTTATAAACTTTTATTGATAATGAAACCTGAGCTGCACGCCGCAGTATGTTCCACGAATGTTCAACCAATCAACTGCTCGCATTCATATTGATCCAGTGCCTCTGTTCTAACTAAATGCCAGTGCCCCTATTATACTGGCCATCTTGTGAAACGTAAACCGCACGCCGCAGATTCTTCCACATATTTTCAACCAATCATCAGCTCACGCTCATATTGATTCTGTGTCGAGGTTCTTACTAAATGCCTTGACAAAGGATGCGAGCGCTGGTCGGACAAAGTGTGCGGTGTTGCAACATCTACTGAACTGCAGTGTTGCCACTTCTCATGAAGTGTGGCTTATACACGTTTTACGAGATTAATTATACTAAATGCACAATTTAACCAATTTCAATTCAACACAATTATTAGAAAGGGCAAATACAATTAATCAAAATGAATTTGAATTGCTCGTAAAAACGGAAATACAAAATAAACCCTCACTCGCTGTAACCAGATAATTTCACCTTGGTAGTATAGTACTATATGTACGGTGTATTAAAAAAACTGCAGTAAGTACGGAATTCTTGTAAAAGGGCGTACTCGTAGGTACGAAATTTCACTGGTAACAAAAGCTTTGAAAACTTATTATTCCAAGCTTGATTCTGTTAGTACATTAACTAAGTACTTAAACAACCTCTGACCAGGGTAGTTGCCTGCACTCCTGCATCAAACCTGGTTAGGTTCAAGGCACTACATGGTTGGCATTCCATGCCACTTCACCCATAGCTCAGCACTGGGCCACAGAGAATAACCGCAGTTCTCATAACCCTTAGCTGTGAGCTGTGATATTATTACCTGACAAGAATACTCGTACAGTCAGTTTGGATCCGTAACTACTTTGTTTGTGTAACTTTATATATTTCAATTAATTTTATCTATGTTTACCATCTATTATTGGTTTATTTTATTATTATTGGCTACACTTGTTAATTTTATGCATTATGTGTATTTGTTGGCTAAAGTCATCCATGTTACTCAGTTTTAAAAATGACATAATTCATGTAATACTATGCAAATTCTATCACAGTAGGAACACTGTTTGGTGAAAATGAATTATTTAGTTAGTCTTGAATTTACTCAAAAAAATTTATTTTATACAGTACATCAAAACATAAATACCTTTGTTCAATGTATCGTGTTGTCTCTATGATTTTTGCTGTTGCATCCACGTAACCTTTAAGGCCAAAAGATATCATGGTTGCCCAGCAAGCTGCTATTATACCTAACAAAGAAAGAAAGATCATGACTACACCATGTAACCATAGCTGATGAGTAAACAATACCGCAAATGTATTGTATTGCAACGTCATTTTGCAAATAAAAAAATTAATATAATCAAATTAGAGATCTTTCGCCACTGCATCCAATCAATGCAAGCCAAATTTGTTTTTAGTACATCAGACAGTGATTTTAAAATGGCAGTCATTTAAAAATGTTATGCTTGTGCATCATATCCACCAAACTATTTGATAGATTTTAAATAAACTTTGAATGCTGGCAATACCTACTACAAGCATTAATACACTACATCTTTTATCTGCCATTTTGGAACATTACACCCCCTTCAAAATAAACCTTTTACATTGTATTTCAGGAACAGCTTAAGTTCTCATAAAATTTGGCATACATGTAGTATACGCTACCCTGTGATTCAAGTGTATTTTCAAAATAGTAGTCATTAAAATGCAACGTTAGAATGTCATATATACAGAACAATTTTAATTACTGGTTTTACAGAGAAACTTTTTATACTGGCTACATTTAGATGACAATTAAATTTTATTATTTGTGAAGTCTGACATTTTCTAAGATAGCAAAAGTATTATATTTAATAAACTACTGAAACTAGTTAACATCCTAATTGTACTCTTAAGAACAGCATGATGAAATTTCAGGTGAAGGCCTGCAATAAAGTCACATGTGTTTGATGAACCTTGGATTGTAGAGAAATCACGTGATTTGAGTAATTTTTCTGTGTTAAACTGTATCTATGGAATAATCAAAGGAAAGTGTGTTATTTAAATAAAATAATGGAAACATAATCACATTTAAGATTCAACTATTTTCTTTCAGAAATGTTGAAGTTTCTATATAATGACTAGTATCTTACAAAAATACTCTGAGTATATTTGTTAGAAGAAATAATTACAGTTTTACTAATAAAATAGAATACTTTTACTCATTTAGTTTTATTTTGTGTCTTAACTAAATTTTCAGTGTTGTTATGGCATAATGATAAGCATTTTGGTGTTATTTTAGTTTTATTGTTATTCACCATATAATCTTGTCTCTAGTCATACCTCTGCAACTTCCCCAAACAATCCACCAACATGTTTGCTATTACATATATGTAAATAAGAATCACATTGTTCAGGTTGTTTTCTCATATCGGCTATAGAAGTTGTGTTTCATGTTACATATTATAGGTATGCAAGAAGCACCTTTTTTAGTTCGAGACAAAATCGCCACCCAGAAATTCTGTTAAATTCAAATACATGACAATAAGGACTCACTCACTAGGTTACCAATTTGTCAGTAACTTACTTCTTATTAACAAAATCTGTATCAAATAAAAGAGTAATTTTAAATTTATTAAATGGACACTTCGAAACTGTCACCGTCATGAGTTTCAACTAAAACAGTGTCTTTTTAGTTAGGCAGATGCTCCCAGAAAGTTATTATTATTAATGATACGGAAAACATAATTCTTCAATTGTCATAAAGTTACCACAAAAACACGAATGAGAAATATTCATTTACACAAAATAAAAGAGCACAGCCAAACTTTTCCCTTTCAATTGTTAGAAATAATTTCTTACATTGTGCGCAAAGACTACTGTACTGTTACTACTGTATTTTTGTTTACTAATCTATTCTAATGTGGTGCAAAATGCACCTGGCCTAACGAACGGAGCCTGTGCAGCCAGCAATATACTCAACATTCCCGTAAATGACTAAGCTCAAAATTTTGCAAATCACAAAATCGAATAACTAGAACTAGAAAGGTCTAAAATATGAAGGATGTCACAACACACAGAAGGTGCCGCACTCACAGACCAGTCCAAAGAGACAACAGCACGCGGTGGCTGCTACAGAAGAACAAATTTTGTTTACAAAAGGGAGAACTACTATGTTGAAAGCCAATCTCTTGTAACTGTCATGGCCATATTGACTATGTTCATTTCGACTTTGATCACAAAATTCGTAATATTTACCACTATCGAATTAAGAAGTGATGGATGGAAGGGGAGAGGGAATGATAGAGACAGGGACTGATGGAGGAAGAGGCAGACTTAGAGAGGGACGGACAGAGGGACTGACAATGAGAGGGATGAACAGTGGGGCAGATAGATGGAGAGAGGAGCGGAAGAAGGCAGGAGCAGACAGAGCTAAGGAGGGAGGGAAGGAAGGAGATAAGGAGAGAGGGAGTGAGGGAGGGGAGGATAAAGGGGAGGAAGGATGGAGGGGAGGATAAAGGGGAGGAAGGATGGAGGGGAGGATAAAGGGGAGGAAGGATGGAGAGTGATGGATGGAGGAAAGGACAAAGAGCAATGGCTGGAGGGAAGGAAAGATGGAAGGAGGGTTGAATAAAAAGAGGGAGGGAAGGAAGGAGGGACGGACGGAGGGAATGACGAAGGGAGGGACGGACGGAGGGAATGACGAAGGGACGGACGGAGAGAAGCACGGTCGGGCGGAAGAGACGTGGACGGGTAGAGGGATTTCAAAATTTCTAATATTTACATTTCTAACATTGGATACATAAAATTAAAATACAAACTTTAAACTTTCATTAGTGCAGGCCATTTTTTATATGTTTATTCATTATTTTTTAGTATAACACCAAAATACCTCAAAAAATGCCCAGCAATCTTCAAAATGGTTATATTTTCAGGTCCAGCAGTGAAATTGTTAACAAAATTATTAAATGACAGGATGGATGTATTGACAGACCAATGGATGGATTGATAAACTGATGAATCAACAGATTGATGAATAGATTAAAATATATAAAATATTGATGTATCAACACATCACTAGACGTAGCGAAAAATTGATGGATAAACCTACAAATTGATGTATGAACCGACAAATAGATGAATGTACCGACAAACTGATGGCTGTACCGACAAATTGATGGCTGTACCGACAAACTTATGGATGTATAAATAAACTGACGAATGTATCAACAAAATGATGACACTGCATTAAAAAAATCTGATGGATGAATTGACAAATTGATGGATGAATCAACATTAATGGTTGAATCGGAAAATTAATGGATGTATCAAGATACCAATGAACAGATGGATCGACACATCAACAGGATCATGGATGGATTGACAAAATCATGGATGACTAGACAAATTGATGGAAGAAACAAGGCAGGTTTGATGGAATGGCAGATGGACTGATAGATGGATCCACAGAAGAATCAGCAAATATTAAAATTAATGGTTTTACGAACCAATATGTGAATGAGTTGATGGAGCAATACACAGGTGAATTTATGAATGGATCAATGAACAAATGTATCCATTGGTGGTTAGATTGATGAATGGAATAATCAATGATTGCATCAATGGATAAATTGATTGATGGGTCAAAAGATTAGAGTTTTTCCATTAAAGGTTATGCTTACTGTAAAAACTGATTTAAAGTTTTGTTTCCAATTTCATTGTAATGTTTATATTTTTTAACATAATTTCTTTGATCACCCCAAGTAATTATTTTCATTTATATTAATATAATATTAAATAGTAATTGTTTGGACCTGTGACTTTGTAAATATGGATTGGACAGAATTTAATATCAGCAGAAATTTCACAGCAGAACTTTCTGCAGTATATTTTACTGACCCCTTAGTACTTGTGTGGTACTCATTTTAAATTTCCCGCATGCCTTACTTGGTGCGCATTCATTTATCAATGCTGTCTCAAGGGTTGGCGGTCCTGAGCTACAGGAAGAAGAAAGCAGTTTCGTGTTGACATCATGGCGGTGAGTTGAGTCATATGCAGCTACCAACAGTCAGTTGTTTTCTCGCTGAAATTTTGTCACACAGTCCACTAGTGGCGATTTAACTTTAGTAGTGTTAAATCTGCCACAACATTTTTGGTCCTCCAGGGTCAGATATTTGCCGGCATAGTCATGTTAGTGTGCATTTTTGTTGTATTTCTCTTTGTGTTGGTAGCAAAACAAGTGCTCGCTACAGTGTATTTGGTGAGCGCATGTTGAGAACAATACAAAACAAGTTTTCGTTGTCAAGAAGAAACTTTGTGGACACAGCGGACAGTAGAAGTTACTGGGGTTTACTTTTTTTATTGTGTTTGCTGTGGTCCTTTGTGTGCACATGGCTGTGCTCTCGCTTTGTCTCCATTGTGTCCACACATCAGCGATTGGGTTTTGTTCATTCCAAGCGTTTGTTTCTGCTTCTAGTTCGTATTTTCCTGTCTCCAAATATCGTTAAAGTATACTTTTGTTTTGAGTTGCGTGTGGAGCTAGTAAAAAAATGCCACACATTTTTGGAAGTTGTTCACTTGACCCAGTCATTTCGTTCACCTGGCCCATTCGATGCCAAGTGAAATTTTGCGCACGCTTGTATTTTTTAATACTGTTGCATGCACATATTTATTTTTTAAGGTTTTAGACATTTCCAATTAGTGTCATGACTGTTCTCTGTCTTGTCGTGGAATAATATATACAGAAGTCACAATCATGGTTTCTTTAGTACCAACTACAATTTTTATTGTTTGGTTTTAAGTTAGTGTAGTTACTTGGTTGCTGTCGTAATTTCCTTTTCTCATCTGATCCTTGTTTTTGGAAGTGTTGATTTCTCGTAGCCACAAGATGTCTGAGGCACAGATGGCAATTTTACATCTTCATTTGTCAGAAAGTCGCCTTACGCATGCCCACAATCTCGCTCAGGTTCTTAGGAGTGAGCCAGGCAAATGGAATTTGTTTGTTGCTACCACCCGAGACTTGCCTAAAGTCCGTGAGAATTTTGATGTTGATTTTATCACTGTACAATTGTTAGCAGATAAGTTGGCTGATTTAGATGCTGCTGAGCATGTGGAGCGCATGGTAGAGTTTGAATATAAATATTTCTTCATAACGTAAATTGTAGATGCCCTTGCAGATGATTTTAAATGCCAGGTTCAAGGCATTGCCCGCACCAAGGCACACAATTCAAGGGTAGCTCTTCCCAAAATCACTTTGTCTAATTTTTATGGTGACACAAGGCAATGGCCTAATTTTTTAACTTGTTTGCCACTCTGGTATTGCATAACAGTGATGTGTCTTCTGTTGAGAAACTCGCTTATTTGAAGGGTGCACTTAGTGGAGATCCTCTTGGTATGATCCAGCAGAGCTTTCAGCAACTTTCCCAATCCAAAAAGTAGGACTTTTTGATTAAAAAGTAGGCAAAAATAAGAGTGAAACTTTTTTACATAATTTGTCAAAAGTACACTGTATCTTCCTGTCCAGCAAATATCACAATACAAGCAGCATGATTTTACAGCAAATGAAGATCAGAGCTAAATATTTTAATAGAAATATTGTCATTTTTTTTTAATATCCCCAACCAAATGGCCCCTTAAGATAAACACAACTTCTGAACCCATTATGATCACAACCGGTAACAATGTTGGAAACTTCATAGCCACTAGGCCTAGTTCTAACCAACACAATAGAAAATTAAAAAACACTGTTTACAAATCTGAAATCATGTCTGAGGTATACAAAGTTTTGAAACTCCCAACCCAGAACAAAAAATAAAAGACACACATTATAGTCCTAATCTATTGTAGACCCTACCAAAGAAGTTGAGTTCACCATGGATGGAGTATGGCCTTTATTTGTAATAATGACAATTTTCATGGTTTAATATAGCAATGATATATTATTTATGTAAAAATTTTTTTACCAACTACATCCACTTGAAGTCCCACACAACACACTGCAAAACACGACATGCACCAAAGTAAAAAGGCAAGACAGTTAAGTTTAAAACATTATCAAAACCATCTTTTGTTAAGATTTTCAAAACAAAAGTAATAGGACTAACTTATGTTTAATAAGGCTGGTATTCAAAGTACACAAACACAAATACATGAGACAAAACACTATGGTTGAATAAGGTAAGAAAAATTTTTACTGTTAAACATATTTGCCATATTTTGACACAATACTAGGAAAAAAAAAAAAAATAATAATTAATCTAAATTAGAGTGCATTATCTTCTGGCGCTGAATTAAACTACAAGATAAATAAGATACAGTAAATGAACACTTGAAACAGTGGCCACTGCATAAAATTAGGTTTTGCAAAACAATGCTTTTTAAAACATAACAATGAACCGTAAAAAAGTGAAAACAACAATTAAGATACTATTAAATGCAAGAACCTTTTAACATTCAAACCACACACCCTATGACATTTTTTTAAATTTGTTTTACACTTCTTTTCCTTGGACGATACTGAGAAATATTGAAATAATGTTCTGTTGCACTTTTCCACTTCTTTTTGTTCAACTCTGACTTGTTTCTTCCACCTTCATAATTACTACTTCTAGCATAGTTTGCCCTATCTTTGCTCCTTTCAAGTCGTTATTACTTAAAGCAATTCTTATCCTTGCATTAGCTTCTACAATCACTTTTGTGTAATTGTTCAGATCCTGGTCATCCTCTTCCTCTTTCTTCCTTAGTGTTTTTCTAGCTCCATGCTCTGACTTTTAGTATCTTTTCTTCACAATCATTTTCTCTTTTTTGTTTCTGTTCATGTTATTTACTCTGTTTTTCTTTTTCTTCAGCTTTCTTCTTTAGTTTTCCAGCTTTCATTAGTTTTTCCTGTACAATTCTCTGTTGATATGATCTATAAGCAATTTAACCCTATTTGATAAAATCTTGGTTATGGGAAATTTGTAGACTAAAGTCCCCTCACAGCTGCTGCTGAAAGACATGATATTTTTTGATGTGAGTAAATTACTGGTGTCAGAAAATCCATGTTCAACATCAGCATTACCATGCGGAAGAACCAGTATGGCTGTACAAACAAAACAGAACATTTAATCTCTTATCATAAGGTACAGCAGTATCGTTGAGTAAGAGCAAAGTAATTTTATGAGTATTATTTCAAAATATTTTCTGCACAACCACTGTTGCCAAATTTTCCTAATATTGGTGCTTCAACAGCCTGGAGCTGGAGCACCAAGAAAAGTGCCACTCAAATATTCTTCATTGGGGGCAGGCATGGAAATAAGTAACTCACTTTCATACTGGTTATAATTTTGGAAAACGCTTCTATTGCCTGCTTTGACTGGAAAGGCATGTTGATGACTGTGGATTGGTGGAGGACTATTATTTAAAGAAGGTGACCTAAGGTGTCTCTTCCGCTCGGCACTTAGTACTTCGCACCTTGCAGCAGCTGACAGGATGAGGAGAGATCTCCTGTTGCTGCAAATGTGCTGAAGTCAGATGTATATGTTGAAGATGTGGTCACTGGCGTAGTCACTGGCCCTAGTTATCTTCATTCTTCTTTGGCCCTGCAAAGGGAGTAATTTCATTGCTCGCTGTTGGTGGTTTTAAATTGCGAAAGTTTGTCGGCAACCATCCTGCCTTGCTTGACTGGCTCCCAGTGGAAGATGTTGATGCCCCAGAAGCCCACTCTTTGGATCAAGACAGTCATGTTGTAAAGGTGTTAGGGCTGCCATGGAATTGCAGCGTTGATTGCTTCTCGTACAAGATACAGCCAAGTTGCATAGGGACCACCACGAGAAACATCTTGCCAGAGGTGACAAGGATTTTTGATCCTCTTGGGTGTTTCCCTCCTTTCACCATATTTTAGAAACACCTCATTCAGACTCTCTGGCAGGAGAAACTTTATTGAGATTCTGAGCCACCAGATAACATTGTAGAGACATGGAGCCAGTTCAACAGTGAGCTACCGCTGCTAGCATCAGTTGCTGTTTCCAGACAAATACCCTATTTACTCGAAAGGAAGAAGAGGTTTTTTGACAGAAAAGGAATAGAAAAAATAAGGGGTCTTCTACAATTCGGGGTAGTCTTTAATTCAAAACCTAGGCAAATATTCCATAAATGTGCGACACTGCTTTTTTAGTATTTAAGTTTGTGTTACATGCACAAAATTACTACGGGATTCTATTAATAATTTTTACTCAGGTAGCAGTTAGTCCTCCTAAATTGGCGTGCCATGAGACAGAGGATTTGACAAAGACTTTTCATGCTTAAATACAGTGTGTTCTATGGTTGTACCTATTTTTGTAGTGCTGAGACTGTACCTGTCGACTTGGACAAGGGTGCCCTTATCTGATGTCACCTGGCTGTAAAGAGGAAGTGCTTTGCTGGGAAGCAAAATGGCTTAAGTCACGAATAACACCACACAAAAGATTTACAATGTAAGAAAGATGCCGCTACCATACAGCCAGGTACACACCTCTTTCATTATGATTAGGTTTTCTTTAAAATAGCATCTCCATGAAGGGTTTCTCATAAATTCATGCAAAAATACTTTCAACCTGAATTATTTTTTCAGCACTACACAGGGGTAGTCTTAGATTCAGGGTTGTCTTCCTTTCAGGTAAATATGGTTATTGGCCCTGAATGTTCCTCATACAAAATGCAGGACTTCTCTGATAGCTCAGAGATTGGCTATGCTACAGTGTATTATTTATACCTCACCACACCTACGAGAGTTACCACACATTTAGTCACTGGCAAATCTAAGGTTGCTCCCGTGAAGGATCATTTTCATTCCAGTCCATGGTTGGAGCTTTCTGTCGCTTTGTTAGCTTGTCTACTTCATCTTGTGGTAGAGCTGTACGCCCCTGCCATCACAGTGTAGTCTATTAGTGGCTAGGCAGACTCTCAGATTGTTCTTTGTTGTGTAAACTCATCTCAACAACTGAAAAACTTGTGTCACCAACAGGGTGAGTGAGATCCAGGAGTTCACCAGGCCATTCTGGTAGAAGCTTGTTCCATCAGATTATGCACCTTGTGGGTTCTTGCCCTCGCAACTAGTACGGCATCCCTTGAAGTGGACCGATCCAGCATGGTTACGGAAACCACCAGCTCAGTGGTCCTCCTGTCCTGCACCTTCAGTCATTGACCCAGTTCTACCTGAGAAGAAGGTTACGGTTTGGGGAACATGTCAGCCACGGATAAGTGCTTGCCAATCCTGCTCCATCGCTGCAAGGACGGAGTTTCTCTTCAGTGTGAGTTAGTCACTATGCCCTAGAGTCCCTCTGTTCTTATGGCCGATGGCTAAGTGCATTGATAAGCCAGCATCCACCAGAGGGTCATCAACGTTTTCAGCGACTACCAGCTCTGGAGGATCACCGTCATCCGGAGGGTCCCAACCTCTTCAGCGACCTTCAGCACCAGCGGCCTATGAACGCCAATGCCAACCAAAGAGCCCTGCCAACGCCACTCTTGTCAACCCCACCCTTCCACCTTGGACAATCACCTCAAGGTAAACCAGGTCACGATGACATCTCCCCATTCTTCATTGCCCTTCTGGTAATGAACCCCTATTAGATTAAGTATCTTCTTCTCAACACAATTAGGGTTTTTAATTAAAATATGCTTTCAATTAATTAATCCTCTCTCACCATATTTATTACATTACATAAAAATTTAGCTTTGCATTCAGGTTATCTTCGCTTAACTTCTATTAGGGATAACTGTAATTTTAGTATCTATTATATTATTTTTTTTTAATACGACAGTGTGAACCTATATGTCCATATAAGTCTTTATTAAAAACATATTTCTTTTAAATCTTAATTCTATTCAGAGTTCTTTGTGGTACATTTGAACCCCCCACTTTAGGCCCTTAAGGTCACGTAATCTTAGTCTTTTCTGAGGGAAAGCTGGCAAACGCGTGTTTTAAGCCACAAAGGAAGACACCCACATATCTAAGAGGAAAATCAAGTTCTGCCAGCCGGTAGATCTTCGGAAGCGCCCAAATCACCATAGGTACACATTTGTATGTGGAAATGAGTCGACTGAAGTACCTCCATAACTCTGCCACTGCTGGTAACGGCCAGCCAGGAGAGAGAGGAAGGCTCTGACAATACAACCCACTACGGAGACCTTACCTGCACACTACTGCATAAAATGAATTTCCAGTAACCTAAGCTCTGTTCCATTGTAACAGCAGGAAGTTTGTAGCATTGCAGGTTATGTAAATTTTAATAATTGTTTTTATAATTATTTGTTATTTGTAGTACATTGAAATTTTCAAGTTCTCAGGATCGGAGCGAGGTTGCATCACTTTGAGATTAGGTTTTCCTTAAACTTCTTTTAATTTTTGCCTGCCATCAGCAGTATTTGTTTTGAAGCCCTCACAGTGATGTAGTTGTTAGCCAATAGGAGGTCGCGAGCCCCAGCCAAGTGCTTGTTTTAGATTTTAGTTCGAGGAGTGGGGGAAGTCATGCGCCGAGGTACACTACCATTGTCCTTGTTCCTTCAACATTGTTTTGCAGGCCTGGGAGCAGGCAACATGGCTACAGACGTGTTCATCAAAATCATATTGTGACGCGGTTATTTTAATAAGTTCATCAGTGAAGGGAAGATATTTCTGTGCGTGTCCATGTTCTTGTAAATGGTTGTGGAAACTGAATAAACCTGAGACATATTCCAAAATGGAAATACATTCATTTTATTTGTTTTCAACATGTTTACCAGAGTCTCATGAATAAACAGATTGAGCTAGCGTGGACTGTGTTTGTAGCAGGGCAGGTAACTGACTTTTGCCACTGCACATTCATGGCGCCACACGTTGGGCCGGCGCTGGTTCCAGGCTCATGCCTCAGCACTCGTACTAGTAGTGGTATCTGGCAGAGCACTGCTGTATTCTGTTGATCCTGATGCATGGCTACGGTGACTTGAGCGGTGAATAATTTTTATCTGACGGGGAGAGTCCGTCATTTGCCTTGGGTAGATAAAACCATTCCTGATGTCTCGTTGGCGGCAGCGACAAATCAAAACTTCATTGAAAGTGCTCCAAGTTCATTTGCACTGATGAGTAGAAGTAAATTAAATAATATGTAGAAAGACATCACGCATTAATACAACTAACTTCACACGAGAGCCCATTAGAAACACACAACGTACTTTATTTTATACATATAGCCCCTATGTGACTTGGCAGAGATGTATTATTGCCAGTTTACAGACATAAAAATTGAAGTTTTAAAATGCATATACTTATAATTATACTATCCTGTATTCACACAACTAACAACTTTTGCAGGGTAGCTATTATTTACATTTCCCTTGACCCAAGTGAAAATTACCTGACATTTCCCTGTCACATGAAATTCCCTGACTTTTCCCAGTTTTCCTTGTGGGTGGACATCCTGTTCTTTATACTTTTTTTTTTTTAAGTAGTATGTTTCCAAACCAAAAGGCCGGCTTTAAATTTTGCATACTGGTATTAAGTAAACATTAGTTCAGAAAGTAGATTGTATATACAAAACTTATCAATGTTAAAACCCGCAAAAAAATTAGTTGATAACTCTGAAATGTTAGTTACCGCCTGCTCTGGAGCCGTTTACAGTTGGAGAACCATACACACCCCCTGGCCAGTCAGTCAACACACAGAACTGATGATGTCTGTATTTAGGCTCTGAATATAGGATCACTGAAGAGCCTTTTGGTGCAAATCCATACTGTGGACAAATGTGAAGAAAAACAATTATGGCACAGTTTTAAGAATAACTTCAATCAATAAAATAATGTGATCTTAGAATGTGCTTATTGCTAATGCATGTTAATCAAACACAAAAAAACATGCCTTCTTTCTGTCTCTCTCAGACACACCTCCCTCCCTCCCCTCACATGCCCTTGAGGGGAAGCTGAAAAAAAAAAACTCTCTCACTCTCAGCTGCTTCCGCTTGCCTTCACACACCAGCCACACAGCAAATAAACTGTGCCTGGAGAACGTAAAAATTTTATAAAGATTATGAGTCACTTTCAAAATAGTTATCATCACTTGTATTACAAAGGAAATGATTTCGCCTGAAAATGTTAAGCAAAACACTTTAACGAGGAATTATTATTTGCAAAGATGTTTTCTTTTGTGATTAAAGGGTGTTTTTTCCCCATAAGGTTGGCATTTCATTGTATCTGGAGTACAATTAACATGATTTTAAAACATGATATTAATTTAACTCAAGAGGAAGCATCTTTGCGAATAAAATTATATGCCCAGAAGTATATACTTGACCTCTCCCTGTCACCAAAAATTATTTCAACATCGAGCAACTTCTATTATAACTGTACTGTTCATTTTCAGTAACTTCTTGTGGCGAATTTGGAGGATTTATATTAATTTATTTCAATAGACATGCGTCTTTTGAATAACCTGATAAAATGAAAGGACCTATTTGATACATTTTGCCATCTGATGATGGGTTAAGCACCCGAGCAGACTGCAGTATAATCACGACAGGGGAAATCAGAGGACGTGGTTTTGAATGATTACCGTAGTTATTAAAGACAGTGAAGAAATCAATCATAATTGCCCTATTTATATATTTTTATCACAAAATTACAAATTTCCTTTGCAGTAAAATATAATTATTTACTTTAAAAGACATACATTTGCCACGGGCGCCAACAAGTAGCAGCAAGGAGGGGTAATCCTCCCGCCGCCACCCCTCCTTCACAAGCCACCGTAAACACTGCCCAATCGATAACTTCTCCATGCCCTCTTAGCTTATCAAGTACGCACGGGACATTCGAAATTTGACTTGCATTTAGTGTCATATTATTTTCATTTTCAGAGGGTTTGAAAGTTTTTGGTCAGCTTGCATTTGGTGTTGGATTTCAATCATTTATATACAGCATTTTGAGAAGTTATTTTATTTATTAAAATGAGTTTACGTGAAATGTTTTTTAAATGTATTATTTACAATAATACTTTTTCTAAAATTATCATTTTTAGTGATTATTAGCTATAAACTTTATTCACAGATAATGTACAGCTCTTACTATACGTAACATAAAGTTACAAGATTGTAAGTTGTAGTTTATTGATTTACATGTCGGAAAACTCATCTAAAGGAATCCTGCACGTATGGACATTTTTTGGCAATCCTGTGAATGACGATAGATTGAGAGTTGACTAATTTGTAGTTTTCGAATATTTGTAGACCTCTAAAGGAGAGGAAGAAGAGATGGAATAATTTTGATTCGAAGACATGCAGTTAGGTAAAAATGAAAAAAAGGTGCTTTAGCACCATCATATGAAAGTAATTTAGCATATACAGTAAAACCCTCTTAAGACGTTTTCTGTTAGTAAGTTTTCCTGCTAAACTTTAAAAAGTTTGCACTTGGTCTGTTACAGATAGACAATTTTACCCTTTTAAGTTTTCCTGCTTAATAAGCAGACATTTTTTAGTATTTTTATGGAACGTCTAAACAAGGTTTCACTGTACTTAAAACAATACATTACCACACAGAATACAGTTACATATGTACACCAGACACTTACCATATTTACTCAATTCTAAGCTGCACATTTTTTCCAAAAATATTTTTGAAAAACAAGGATACTGCTTAGAATTGGGTACCATTAATTTTTTGACCCAAAATTGTTAGCAATATATTTCTTTAACAAATGTGATTACTTTTGCAGAATATAATAGAAATAAAGCAGCTGATAAGCTATTTGAAAGAGATGAATCGAACTTTGACCACTGGAGAGAAGCAGGCAATGCTATTATTTGCTTCCAAAAGCACAATATTTTCATTTTACAGAGTGAAATATATTTGTTTCGATAGAAAAACATTAATGAAGGCAAAATTAAACTACAAACTTCCTTCAGAAATTAAATTTCCTATTGAAGTGGTGGTTTAACTTGTGGCCTCATATGTATACCAATAATTTTCCCCTCAGGTTTTTCACAAAAAAAAACTAGGTGCGACTTAAATTCGAGTAAATACAGTACATTTTGACACAAAAGACTTGCCTTATGAGTGTCTGCTGATATGCTGGTTACTCCCGGCACAGCAAAGTCAAACGGTGGTAAGCTGAAACCTGCCTGGCGCATGAAAGCTATGATAAAGCCTCCAAGGCATGCATCCACATGAACCGGGATGCCTTTCCGCAGCCCTAAAGCTGCAATGGCCTCTATGTCATCCATTGTGCCATATGGGAAGTTGGGAGCTGAACCAACCAACTAGGAGGAAGATAATTGTGAGCAAAGTGAGGTGAACATTTTCACTATCACCTCAAGATGAACACATACAACTGAACATTATATATTATGTAAAGAACTATAGAGTAGAATCTGAAATACAGTATGTACAGGCAATTAATCCGGTAACTAATAGTGAAACCCTGTTAAGAAGTTCCCAATTAAGAAATTTTCCTGCTTAATAAGTTGAATAATTGGTCTAATTTGACCCTTTTAAGAAGTTTTCCTGGTTAATAAGTATTATTTCAGACCCTTCAGAAACTTCTTAACAGAGTGTTACTGTATTTAAAATATTAACTGCCATCTATATGAATCAGTCCAAACTATAAATATTTTATAAATTGTAAGATTCTGAAGATTTTTTTTAACACTTTCAAGGAATAGTTGAATCTGAGCATTCAAGTAAAATATCTGACATCTAACAAGGGTTGTTTGTAAGTGTGTTACTTGTTTATTCCTGTTGAAAAGAAATTGATAATTTAAACAGATTATTTTGGGAAAGACAGCTTTCTATTAACCTGGATTTAGATTATGAATTTATATTCAAGTGGATTTTCAAGGTTTTGACAATGTATCCATATTCAGTCATAAATAGGATTCAATCCATCCCTAAACGAAACAGACACGATAGTTATGTAAATACATATATAACTACTTATGTAAATAACTGTTAATATCAAATATACATTTTCTTAAATACTGGTATATGAACAAATGTACAAAGGAATACACACACAAGACATAATACACACACAACTCACCAATATTGTGTTCCTGGTGATGGCCCTCTGCATGGCCTTAATGTCAACTGCATACGTCGTTGAATCAACAGGAACATGTTTAAGGTGTATTTTGAAATACAGCCCTGCTTTGTCAAAAGCAGTGTGCGCTGTTTTTGGCAGAACTATTTCTGGCTGTTTGATACCCCATTCCTCACTAGCGTAGTCTCTGTAAGCTTTGCATGCCATTAAGATTGACTCTGTCCCACCTGTTGTCATCTTGATGTGCAAAAAATAAGGTACTAAGTTTAAAGAACAGGTAAAAACTACAAACACTGAAGAGAACATAACAGCATGTAACATTCTCAGGTGTCACGTAAGATAAATAACATGAAAATATATTTTTCTTAAAAAGGGAAAATTATATTGAAAACAAGGCACAAACCAGAAACACATTTACTTCTGTACTAGAATGCAATGCTCAGTAAATTATATTCAACTGAAATTACTTCCAAATTGTACTCTCATGTTAGTTATAATGATGTTTTGTTATAACTGATATGTTTCCAATAATTTATTCTGAGATGATTATCTACTAATGATACCTGTCAACTGTATATCTGAGTGATAAAATTTTGAGCCATCCCATGAACTGCCACTACAAAATGCAAATGGCCTAAGCAAAAAAGGCAGCACCTAAAATTCATGTCAATGACAGACTGAATAAATGTAGAGGCAAACGCAGCCAAACAAATACTGACTGTGCCACACGACGCTGGCCCTCCATGGAACAGGTTGGCCGTCATCCGCACCACCTCCGCTTCCATCTTGCACACCCCTGGGAAAATGTCTGGATGGAGCGGGTTGGTGTAGGATGCTAGGCCATACACATCCGTCAGCAGTTTGATGAGGTTTTGGTCGTAATAGTAGACAGCTCCGGAAACAAATCCGCTCTGCCAATGGTAATCACCTGAATATGAGAATGAAGCAATATTTTTGTTTCAGAAGTTAATTACACTTTCAAAATTACCATCAGTTTCGTCATAAGATCATCATACTTGGCGTGATGTAAAGTTGTAAGTTAAATTTGTACACCACTTTATTACATCCCGTATCACAAAACTGTAAAACAGGCATGCAGGGTATGAAAGCATTTGTACCACCTCACGAATCTAAAAAATATGTACTTGCATTTGTTACTACATTGTATCACTGAAAGAGCCATTCAAAGAAGGCAATTACAACTGAGTAGGTAATACGGAATACATTGACATAATCCTGTATGACTAAACAACAAATTTGGATGGGCATGTAATTATGTCACCACAACAAAAAATATTTTGCGTAGACTTCTCATGAATATTACCTAAATTTCCACTACAAAAAGTATCAGTTTGTATCCACCCTATATGAAAATAATGCAACCAACATTCTTTTCTTGCTGACCTAACTAATAAATAATTTTTTTTTTTTTTTACAAATACATATGATCACTAAAAATTCAGCCATTCATATGTCTAATACATATTAAATCCGTAAATTATTTACCCACTGTGATTGTGGAGCATAAAACAAGCAGGTGAATCAATTCTGTGCCTCTCATATCACAGTATGTACGTTATGTTAAAACTCAAAATATTTTATATTAGTACAAAATATGAGGCAATTCCAATCCTAGTGTTATGTGGCAGTTCCAACCCTAGTATCAGCTTATTTTCACATACTTCAGTCAGAAACACAAGGCTGCTACAAAAATATGCTGTTCTGCTTTCAGATGTATCCATCACACAATTGTACACATTTTGAAAGTGGTATGAAATCTTACCAAGTGTCAAGTAGCGCTTCACCATGTCTACTATTTCTTCATGACGCTTTCCCTGGTCTGGTAATGACACAATGTATTCATTGCCCTGATTCCTGTGTATAACCTCTTCCTCAAAAGATTTATTAATTTTCTTCATTTCTGAATCTATCTTATGAGCAACAGCTGGAATTTGCCTCACAATTCTGAACATCATTCTCTTGCCTCGAGTCACCAGACCTGAACACAGATTAAGCACGTGTATATCCAAAACTAGTATCACTATTATTTGTAAAAACAAAGTATTCACAGAAAACTGCAGACCACTGTAAAAGTACCGAGAGGCAATAAACACAGCAAATTACTTATTTTGGTATTAATCAATGTAATGATTTATTAACTGTAGAAAGAAAGCCTCAAAAAACATGACAATATGGTTGTTACTACAAAACTGTTGTTTTTCATATTCAATCTGTGGTTTCACAATAATGAATTCACAATTTGTAACAAACTATTAATTTGATTGTGAGTAATAACCATCATGATATTGTTATCCTGATTATTTCCAAACATTTCCAACATGAAATCCAATAAAGGTTACAAATAGTACGAGTTCTCTGGCTTCTTTACAACAAATATGTAATTTCCTGATTCCCTTTACACCTCCTATGAGGAAGTACAGTAAAGAATTTGTACTACATGTGCCAACTTGGGTTTATATTCTGTACACAAAATAAAAATATTAAGTCCCAATTGATAAAATAAGGAATGAGGTCAGAAAAAAATATATATATATAATATATATAGATAGACACACACACACTACAGGCACGTGATTCTAGCCTCGGCAAGAAGCCGCCACATCGACAAAACCCCCTCCCCCCATGCAAGATTGTACTGTTGACTGAGCCACCACTCCCTCCAATCTGGCCTCAATAGTTCCACAGCATGGCGAGGGAGGGCGCAACACCCAGTCTAATTTTCAGCAAAGCCGAAGATAAGGTACGATAGTGCCACATAAGCAGCTTTGAATTTTCAACCCCTGCGACTGAGGCTATACTTCCACGCACCAGGAGTGCCTATATAAGATAAAATGTCTGGCAAGACCAGAAATCTTCAGTATCAGCTTCTCCACCATCCTCGTATAGGGCTAGAGGTAGCCTTCAGTGTGCGCTACCACTGATACAGCTGCTTACTAGGGCTGGAAACTCCGCCAGTAGAAGATATCACTGACCAGAAGACAAACAACACTTCTTCAGCAGCGGCTGGACCCCCTGCTGCTGTACTCACCTGAAGACATCACTGTGCTTTCCTTACCACCTTCTGGTGGCCAGATCACGTCGACGTCCCTTCAGGACCTCCACCCTGCCCACCCGATGCACCTGGCAAATTATGAGGCTACACTTCTAGTAGACGTCCCCCTTCATTTTGTTCCTACAGAACAAGCCCCAAATCAGTTAGGAATTAGTCAAATATTAATTTCACAAAACACCGAATTATCACCTTTATCTATTAAATTCATTACCAGGTCGCCTTCACCTGGATTGCTTGTCAAAGTTTTCTACTGTAGGAGGTAGCACAGTGCCACCGTATCCTATTACTCTCATAATAAAATACGTGAAATTTAACTATTCTTTGATTACTGAATTTCTTTGTTAAAACATCATAGATTTCTTATGTAGTTCAGACCTCAAAACTGAAGCCTGCGACATCACCAGTCACTGAGCCAGATACCCACACAATAACAGGCCACTGAGCTCGGCCAAACTGGTAGACTTCGGTGGAGCCCAAAGCACATGAAACTCCTCAGCCACCGCTCAGAATAGGGCTGGAAAGGAGCTGGAACCACCTCTGACAAACTGACCTCCTGTGGATACCACACATGGGTATTCCAGTCAGGAAGTAACTTGAGCTATCCAACATTCTGTCCACTGCTATCTTGCAGGACCAGACAAAAGGAACAAAGAGTGCTCTCTCTCGTTACATGACTGGGTACTCAGAAGTACACGTTAGGTCATTGCAAAGCACCGGCTCTACATTCGTACGGTCTCATGATTTCCCATGCCTTACACCCGGTAGGGAGGTAAGAAGAGGAGGTTAAGGCATGCAATTGTTGCCTTTGAAACTAGATCTATTAGCAAGCCTCAGTCTGAAGCTGCACTTAGCACTTCCACCCACGAGCTTCACTCCTTCTCACTGCAGACATCTTTATTCCCTCCATTCATTAAGCTTGAAGGCCAGCCTCATCCTATATTAGAAACTTTCCGATGGGGTGAGGAACCTCTTATTGGTATTGCCAACCCCTGGTTGTGCAGTCCCAATCCTTCAGCACCCGTTGTCAGCAGTACGCTACAAGATCCGAGCAGCTCACCATCCACGAGTCTTCGAGGCGACCCCCCACCCACACCTCAAAAGGGCAAGAGTCTCCAGCCGGCAGCTACACAATTACCTCAGAAGAGCATCTCACTCCCAGGTAACTGTGTAACAAAGGGTAAGCTGACTCGTACGGCTGTGACAGTGGCTTTGGACTTTTTACCCCTGCGACATGCCACCATTCTTGTCCTCTACACTGTCTGCCAGTCCACCATTAAAGAGCTCCAACTCGCAGTTCTGACATCACAAAATAAAACTGTTGAGGTATGTAAGGCCTCGTCCTTTTCATTTAAACGTTGTGTGATGAAGATCACTATAACATTTTACCCCAAAGGTCTTAGAACATTCTTTGATGCTGCCAATCCCTCAAAATAATTATAGTTTAATTATTCTCCCCCTCTGTGCAGGCATCAAATCATTTACTTTAATTGTCACTGCATGTTTATGACTCTTCAAGAAGAATGTACTGTAAATACTTGACACTTATAAAGATTCCAATAAAACTATTTTCCTTTTAGTAATTTTTACATTAGAATAATTGTAAACATACTAAATTTTAAACCAAAAACACGTGGCTGGAAAAATTCATGCAAAAAACCTACTTGTGAACATCGCAGATAAATCATGAATCTGCTCACTAAAAGAAAATTTTGATTACATTCCATCATATTACAAAGCTAGCATGCAACCACACAGAATAGCATCAGCCATGTGGATTAGCCATTGTAACACTTTGTGTATGTACATGTTCCCATGTGAAAGAGGTAAACTTACCAAGATGCTGAAGAGCATTAACATACACATATGTAATTATTCTGATAGCATTGTTAAGTATAGCCTGTTCATGGTAAAGTGAGCACTTTTGAAAGTCCTCTCATTTGGAATAATAATCAATAAATATATTTTATTTTAGTTTTAGAAGTTAACTTCCAAGTGCAGTGGAATATACACACTGTGTTTATTACTTACATGGCAATATTTATTTAAAAAGAGGTTTCAAGGATGAGGAATAGTTGAAGGAAAAAGTAACTAGGGCCTCAAAAGTGCTCACTTTACAGTGAACAGCTATACTTCATTGTAGATATGATGAGAGAATACCAAACCCGGACTTTTTCAACAGGCACTCTACATAGCCAGCATCCACAGAAGCTTTGTACCAAAATTATAAGTAGAAACTGTGAATAAATTGAAAGGTTTAATACGAAACTCTGTTACTAAGCACTCCTTACATAATTTTTCATTGGTTGCCATTACTTAACATTTTACAACTTAATTCCTCAGGTTATTCACTGAGCAACGGTTGCAGCACAACTTACTCTTGTGGGAGAAAAAACTCAACTATATCTCTTGGTTTTCATAACATTACCTTCCAGAGGAACAAGTCACAATGACAAAAATAAATTACAGGTGACAATGAAGAGAAACTTTCTTGATACTTCTTTATGCCAAAATACAGCAAAATCCCTTTCATACACTTTTCAGCAGGACCTGAGGGAGAATTTATGCTGTAAAAACAGTAAATGGTACAAATTCAAGTAGTGTAAAATCAGGGGGTGTAAAAGAGGTGTTTTAATATATGACAAATATAATTTCCAATAATTTAAAACTACTTGCATAATTTTTTAGACAAACTTTTGTTTTGTTTTAAACCTAGTTTTAAGACCATATAAAATACATATAATAATTTTCACATCATTTTAACATCCTTGATTAATTTATCTAATAAAAAATAAAAATTCCTTTTGTCGAAACCCAACTACAAATGTTTATTACTGCTGTGTTAATTCTACTACAAACAACACTAGAGCCTACACCCTGCCAAATCTAATAATATGTTGGGTTGTTTCCTTAAATGACACGAAGTTACACCTTTTCATAACCTTTAACTACTACCACCACCAGTTCTGCATTCATGAGACAAGCTGCCACACCTACAATAGTAAAAAAATACACAGGTTATAGTTTATATGTGAGAAACTCATGTTTTATCTGGCAACAGATCAAACGTTCTTAGTGAGCAACTGATTAGCTCCGTGGCTAGGAACAGTAGCAAAATCAGGAATGTTTGACCCACATCAACAAATTAGAAATTATGAACAAAAGGGCATCCAGTTTAATGGTCAATACACTAATTATGAGAATCATTAATGGCAAGTTTGTTACACATAACACCTTAAGTTACGTTTCTACTCACTCTCTTCCTGAAACACAAATCCCCACAGCCACACTCCACTTAGAACCACAGTGGTTGTGATGGAGACAATTTGCCATGGCTCCTTGTCCATGAAGTACCTGTTGCCAAGGAATATCTTAAAGTGTTCTTTCACCAAGTCGAGTGCCATGGTTGAACCACAAATTGTACCCTAGAAACCTAAAATTATTAAATAGTGTATAAATATGTATAATAATTACCAAAATTTATTACACCACTTAAACACATTAAGAACAGTAAATTTTACTGTCATATAGCATCATCCACAAAATAATAATTTCACTGAAACTACTTTATAGGCTGTTTACAATAAGGTAAGCACTTTTGAAGACCATTACATCATAATAGTAACCAATAAACATGTTTTATTATGGCCTCAGACGTTAACTTTAAAGTGCTGTGAGCTATATAAACTGTGCTTATTACTCGACAATTCAATGTTTATATAAACACGTGATGAAAAGATACAAATGAGCTGAAAGACAAATGGAACCAGGGCATCAAAAGTGCTCACTTTACCATGAATAGCCTACAGTAATCTTAAACAGTAACTTCGAATGATTCTTGCAATAGGGTAAGTGACTTGAGCTATTACAGGCTTGTTACAGTTACTGCTAACTGTTCTAAAACCCTGCTTACTTTTGAGCTACCATACCTACTATATATGCTTTTGCTGTAAGCCATGCATGTATCTATAAAAAAAAATCAAGAGTAATACAGTACACCGTATTTGTATACTGTATAGACAATAAAGATAAATATCTTTTTACATAAAAATTATTAACTATTTCCATCAGTTCTACCTGCAAATGTAAATATGTCTGTAATAAATGTTTACGTTACAAATTGACATGCACTCTCATCCATTTCCTAGCCCGTTTGTCAGGCAGAGCACTTCAACAGCACCGCAGCAGACATCAGCGCTCTACATTAGTGCACCGGGGTAGCAGTGTGTGTAAGTAATGCGTGCAGAGTGCACGGTTGAGTGCAGTGCAGTTGAGGACAAGCTAGAGCAGAACTAGCACAGTGTCTTGAGCACCCTTGCCCGGCCGAGCGGCGGCGGACTCTGCAACACGGAGGGATAAGCAATGCATAAAAAGTGCATGGAATGTGATTGCAGGGTTTTCCAGGCACGCAAAGTTAATTGCTATTACATGTTCAATAAAGATGTCTGTTTCTGATAACCGTCTTCCCAGTGCTTAGTGTATAGTCAACGTTCTGCAATATTTTGTTTGATTCATTTTAACGTATGTTGTGTTCATCCCATTTCATTCCACTTTTTCAAGGGCAAATATATGCAGTGTTAATGTTAGTAATTTTATATGATGTTAAATCTTAACAAGCAGGTAGGAGTGTGTTCATGCAAGTTGCATTACAAAGTAGCGCCACGTGAAGCACTCGCCCGCCACTGCTGGCGACCGCGACACATGGTGAAAGTGGTAAGCGTCGAGCATCTTGAGGGGACAGTTGCATGTGATCGCGTTTCGCATTTTGCCACGCCCAGGCGGTCATCATCTTATAAACTCATCATGTTAATTTTCAATAGACAGTAATATATTGGAACTGTTTTCACTTGCTGCCTGTGACACCACTGCTCATCTTCTCCAGTGTTTAAAACACCTGGGGAAGTTTTAGCAGCATAGTAAATATCATTACTTAGAGCATTTTTGTATGCATCACCCAAGCCGGCGGGTTAAGCCCGGCACCACAAGTGTAAAGTTGTTTGATGAGGAAACGTGTAATTATTCGCCAAGTAAATGCAACATTGGACTGAGCACGTGTTCATTTGTTTTGGCTGCTGCAAGACATTTAAGGGTACGAGCTCTTGCAATCACGCCAATTTCCCAGCAAGTGTTTACGTAAGTTTTCAGAGTAATGTGTGTAGTGTGTGCTGCCTCACGTAATTCATGGGCATGTGGATAGCCCAGATAATCCACTGCTCAGGGCGCATAAAAGTTCTGAGAATCAATTAAGTCAATATTCCAAAAATTCACGAGATCAGTAACAAGGCAGATGGACAGCTTAAATGGTCCCTCGTTTAGAAAACTGAGTACACTCCGTAAAACGCCACGATGTATGACCAGCAAGTAACTGATGGAGATTTGTACCCAGGTGATCGGTCCGCAGCACCCCGAGAGCATCAAGTCCCCAAGCTTCACACCATCATCATCATTGATGCAGCCCTGAGCAATGCCTGGCGCCCACTGGATTAATCAATCACCACAAACCTAACCTACAACCTTTACCACCTTCCAAAATATTTTCCACCCATGAGACCACCACACGACGTCAAAATTATATATCAAAACTCAATATTTTACACAATCTGTTTCTTACTAAAAGACTTGGAACTGTGATAATGTATTGATAACTTAACAGGTAGCCTGTATGCCAGTACAGTAACAGTGCAGTTAACCAGTAGTTTATTTTAATGTTGATTGAAAATGTGTTCATTTTACCATGAACAGCATATAAGTACTTTAACTTAAATTGAACTAAAAAATGTTTACAGTATATTATTTATTTTAAGAAACAACCAAACATGTTATAAATGAAGTGATTTTTCCAACGTCTGATTCAAAAAGTGTTAAAATATTATGAATAGACTATGTCTGGATATGCAACATTTCAAAGCTTGTTGGGTTACAGACAACACAAAAGGAAGTCTGCTGTATTCATCTGTGTTATCTTCATTGTACAGTCCAATTAATGTTCGACTATATCATGGTGGTTAGCAGTATACTTGTAACAAATTACCTAAAAATCCTGACATTTCCAGGTATCCTGTTACTTTTCCCTGACAAACAGACGCTGTCCACGGCTAGCAGTCTAGTCTTGACAACCCGCACGCACTATCTAGCGGTAAAGGTAAGAACTTCCTGCAGTAGAGGGCTGGTCATGCGGCGCACCGGAGGTGCCGGAGGCCACCACCAGCCCTGCCGCTAAATGAATCAGTGCAATGTCTATTGATACCACAAGACGTAACTTTTTGTACTGTGTGTAAATTGCAGTGCTGCACATAGTAGAATTCGCCTAATGCCAAAGTAGCACCCAATAAATGAATGTGATGCAATCCCAATTAAAGTCACGTAGCAATGAAAGTGCAAAATGCTGACCACATGTATCTCAGCCATCCCGTATTATAATGCAAAAGTGTTTTATAATCACAAAAATTAAGGAACTTCAGAACTATCAGAGAACCCTTTCATAAAAGCAATGTAATAAATTGTTGAAATTGTCATGCTGATGTCTTCTAATTTGCAAAAATTATTTTTAATATAAAATTAGTAGCATGTAATTTTTATATATTGTAATGATGTTCTATTCAAGTGTTTTGCATGATGTGCTAAATAATATGTGTTTCATCCAATATAATGTTTCACATCATCCATATAATATTTTCATCCAGGGAAATTTTTGTTCTGGCGCAGCGTCGGTTACAGCCGTCACCCACGCCACCCCAACACCTTCATTCTTGGTTCAACGAGCGTCAGGGCTGGTCACGTTCGCGTAACTAGGAGGTGAAGTATTTTAGCACTCCTCATGCAATAGACTTTAATTTTACTGGAACGTTTTTATTTCTCTCGTGCACCTCCGAGTATACCTCCCATCTTGAGTAGACTCAGGGTCCATCCAACATATTTATTACTTAAATACTTTTCACTAGATCTATGACATTTCAGCAGCTTGGGTCTATGCGGGGCTTTGTGTCACACGCCCGCTTACGTTTTAAAATCCTGTATCATCACATCAACAGTGTTGAATAATCATCAACTTTATTGAATGGATGTGTTTGAGTATATTTATTCTCGCTTGTTGAAGAGGTTTACGGCCGACGGACCTTGTATCCACCAAATACCTGCCACGTGTTTATGACCACGTAAGTTCTTGAGTGCTGAATATGTACTTGTCTTGAAGCGTATTTCAGGGTTTGATAAGGCGTGTTGGGAATCCAGAATATCCCAGCTCGAGTACTAAATATTATTACAGTTTATGCAAGTATACGTCGCTCTTATAACATCCTCGTATTCAGCCGCCAGGGGACACAGGGTCATTTAACCCAGGCTTTTCGACCATGGCCCACCTCAAGAGTCTGGTGGTAACCGGAAGCAATCCCCCGTGTTGGTTAGCTGGCGCCTTCCGGACATTTACAACTCATGTTGAGACCCTGCGACCACCCCGTTAGCAGTCAATCGGCCTGCCCACACTGGGCTTCACCATGCAGATCTCCGGGAGGCGTTAATACATTACCAAAGAGCAACCAAATTCTCCCTAAATTTTCTCACAAAGGTGGAATAAACTAAAATAACATACTGTATGAGATGGCATGTAGCATTAAGTGCTATAACCCAAAAATTATTTTCTTATTAAATACATTTGTAACCATTTTATCTCAATGCTTTGACCTGTCATAAATTTTCCTGACTTTCCAAGTATTCCCTGATGCTAACCAACCATGTGTATTCACCTATGTTGTCTTTGTTGAGGCATTCCCAGTCATTTGTATTCCTCAATGTTTTTGATTACTCATTCTGGTGTTTCAGTCTCATTTTCCTTAGGATAACAGACTTACTTCCTTCTACAAAATTCTCAGTTATTTACACAAATGTTGACTATTGCTGCCCTAGGGTCATTTAAATCAGTTTAATTTTTGTGTCCATGTTCTTTCTTTTTGTGTCTTAATCTGAGTTTACATGAAAATACGACTAAGTTCTGCAATCAAGTATGTCTAAAATATAGTTCATCCAAAGTCCCCTATGCCTCAGTATAAGCTGTTTTTCTCTGGCATTCAAAGAATTTATGATCTGTAAATATTTTTTTACCAAATGAACCCATAAACAACTTTAAAAAATTACAACAAATGTCGTATTAATTGAATAGTGAAAACTATATGATGCGAAGAAAAATAAAAATGGATGCTTTGTCCATATATCCATTTGTAACACTTTACATGCAATTATTAGGTATAAAAAATAGATTTTGAAATATTGTACAATAATTTATTAGATAAATCCTATGATTGTTTCCTGTAATAATGAAGTTTACAAGTACAAGATCTACTGTAGAATTATGTTATTTAACTTGCTCATGTAGTGCCAAATAGTCAGTCCTATTTCTTTAAAAACAAAACAAAAGTAAAGTGTACATGTTAAAATATATTAAAATTTCTTTAGTATATATACTTACAAAACACTGAAATTGTAAGCATCAAAGTAATTTGAGACACACAGAAGCTACTGCAATCATAACAGAAATGGTTGAGGAGTGCTGTATCGCAAGTGGAGTGAAGATATCTGAGCAGCTATTAACATTGAGGTCTTGAGAGCCAATGTGGGTGAAGCAAGATGAATATGGAGCAGTGCTGGAATGCAAGGGCAGGGTAAACGTGAGATCCCAGAGAAAATCCATTGGCCAATCACATTGTCCGGCACGATTCCCACGTGTGACAATTTGGAGGTGAACCCGCCGGGAATTGAACTCTGTTTGCCTAGGTGGGAGGTGAGTAGTCTAACCACTACACCACTGCAGCCCCTAAGATAACTAGCACTGGGAAAAAACACACCATTATGAGAACCACTACCATGAAATGGCTAGTGAGTAACACAACCTGCAAGCCTGGGAGGACAGAGAAAAACAAACAATGTACAAATTTAAAAACGACATGCTTGAAATAATAAAAAATAAACAGGGACACAAAGTGGTGGGGCTGACCACACCAGTCATACATGAGAGACTAGTCAAAGTGAGAAGCTGTGGCACACTCGTCATTTGAAGGATCACCTTTAATTGCTGCTGTGTGGCGAGTTCCTGGAGACTGAGGACAAGCCCAGACGGTGCAATTCTGCCCAGTAGAAGGCTCCAGAAGAATGCCCAGAAGCTGTGATTGCAGGATCGCACCAATGACATTAATAACCATTTAATAAATGCTGTTGCTAAATACCACTACTATTAAGACCTCACATATTATCATTATTTCAGACACTCCTGCCTAAAGAGTTGATACCAAAATTTGGAGTGGGGCACAGGTAATTACGGGTGATTGCACCCTGCAATGTGTAAAATGTGCCATGTGACCCTAAGTGTGTGAGACATGAATGCTGGACAAACTCCTTATTAGATCAAGGGTGCTAGCGCACTTAAGCATATGCTACTCGTAGCCATGAGGACTGTAGACCCAGCCATGGGGGGAGGTAAAATAATATGGCTCGGCTTCACCCCTTTTGCAGAAATTCTTTGTTTTGGCGTCAGAATTTCACATCCATAGTAATTTTTGATAATGTACAATTATAGAACATTAAAATTTTACGAGTTGTTTAACAATTTTGTGCATAATTTTAATTGTGTGTGATCTCGTCATGAAAAGACGAAAACATATTTGTGTTTTATTAATAACTTCTCAACTTTTTACAAGCAGATAACAATTAAAATAATGCACAAAAATATTAAACAACTGATGAAATAAAAATTTTCTATAATCGTAGAATGTCAGTAATTACCATGAAATGGAAATTATTATCTGAGAAAGAAGAATTTTTGAAAATGCGGTGAAGCAGAGCCATAAGATTAATTACTATCAGAGTACCTGACCAGAAACTTCTTCCTCCTAAAAGAAGAAGTTCTACGTTTTAGATGCATTAGATTGTTCAGATTTTTTAAACCATAGTTTTGTACACTGGTGATGATGATGATGATTATTATGTAATTTTTCTTAATTCTTCTTACAAAAGTTGTAAATAACTGTTTTTTTTTTTTTTATATAGTACCAGAGTTTTAATTGTTTCTGTGGATAATGAGAACCAACAGGAGTGCCAGGAAGCAGGGGAGAAGTATATAGTGTATATAAAGTAGATTAAGTTATTTACCAAGTACATATAGAGTATATTAAGCTTAAACCTCTGTAGAAATATTTAATATCACTGTGCATTCCATTCTTGGACAGCACAGTGATACTACCACACACAAAACAAGAAAGAAACTACTTGGAATATAAAAACAAATTAACAGAGTGAATGAGCACTAAACTTACATTCTACAGACATGAGGATAAGGATCTGTAAACATAACTTAAATTGCTGAGGCAAGATGAAAATTAGAAAAACTTGTGTTCAAAAACTTATAAAAGTGAAAAATGGATACTACTGGATACAAGGAAAGCTCCTTCAATAAACAAGTGAGTGAAGAGATTTGGGTGGTTCTCAACAGCGAGGTCTTAAGAGCTGATAAAGGTGACTAAGGTGAGTATGGGGCAGCAGCGGAATGAAAGGACGGGGAAATGGGAGATCCCAGAGAAAACCCACCGACCAGCGGCATCGTCCAGCACGATTCCCACATGCAAAAATCTGGGAGGGTGTGGCCTGGCCGGGGAGTGAACCCGGTTCACCTTGGTGGGAGGTGAGCAGGCTAACCTCTCAGCCACCACAGCCACACCAGAAAAGTGGAAAATTCAGTTGTCCAACAGGTAAATACTCAACTAAACAGCCTCTTTCAAACCCACATATTAAGACATAACATTCGGAAGACACATTTTCCACATCCCTTATGAAGTCTTCCATTGACATCCAGACAATGGTGACACTGCAGTTTTGTCAATCTGGTGGAAGGATGTCTGAGGAATGGCGATCCATCATTTTTAGTGAAAAACCCCCTGGTTTTGTATTGACATGGATGACAACTGTAGTTACATATGAAGGGGCACTGGACACCACACAAATCTGAATATCATTGTTGAATGATACACCACCAGAACAGATGGTACCCCAGGTAGTGAACAAGGGAACACTGATAGCAAAACAGTGATTTTTCTGTAGATCTTGCAAGTTCATATACTGCCCTTGATGGTACAGCTAAAACAGGCAATTTTCCAATAGAATAATGGCCTACAACATACAGCAAGCATTTCAGAGGACCGCCTTCATGCTCTCGATACCATTCCTTGGTTGGCACGGCCTCCACAACACAGACACAGCCAGCTTGAACGGCAGCTACAGCCATTGAATCTGCGGCATCTTTAGTGACAAATTCTATATAACTGCAAGACAATCTTTCACAGAAGCAGAACAGCTCTCTACAACTACACACAAGATGGTAATACCACATGTATCCATACTAGGGATGGTGCAACAATGTAATAAAGATATTTCCACCTGTAAAATTCCCCTGAATATACAGCTGACTTGCCATAAAGGGTATCGCGGTTCCTTCATACATACATACATACATACATACATACACTCGCAATTAGGCTACCGCCCGGTGGGGAGCTCTCTCAACTCTCCTTCACCCAACCAACTCCTTTTCCACTCCCTTCCTGAATTTACCAAACCCCTCTCACAGATGCCAATTCCTCCCTCAACACATTCCACTCCCTCACAGACCTCACAAGCATGGACTGCCTACCCCGCTCCGTTCTCCTCCACACCCTCTGAAGCTTTTCACAGCTTCAATGAGCTCCACCCCATTTCTTTCATCATCACTGATGGCCTATGGTTCCCTTCTTCATCATGCTGCCCTTGCCTTCTCCACCTACCCTTCACCCATCTTGCTGCCTTTCTCTGCACCTTTTCCAGTTCTCGCACCTCCACCTCCACATATGGGTCCCATACTGCTGCAGCATATTCTAACATTGGCCGTACCATTGTGACATACGCCTTCTCCTTCACCTCACAGCTGACTCCATTCAGCATCCCTCCCAGCATACCCAGAGCCCTTCTTCCCTTTGCTACCACCCTCTCTACCTGTTTTTTCCACCTGAGGTCTCCCTGTAGTACAATCCCTAGATACTTATATTCTGCTGCTTCTTCTTTCTCTTGTCCCTCCCATCTGTACATGTCCCTGCTATCATCTTCTTCCTCGTGAACCTCACTACCTTAGTTTTTTTACATTTATCTTCATTTTATTTTTTCTGGTCCACAACCATATCTTATCAATGTCCGCCTGCAAATTTCCGCCCCCCTCTCCCACCTCAGCATATACAACACAATCGTCTGCAAACAATCTGATTTTTCCCCTAATCCCCAAACCCATGTCATATACCATTATGGTAAATAACAAAGGACCCAGCACGCTTCCTTGTGGTACCCCTGATGTAACCTCCTCTTCCACCGATATTGCCTCCCCCACTTTCACCCTCTGCCTTCGCCCCCTGAGAAAGTCCCCTATCAATTCCACTACCCTCCTGTCTGGTATCAGCGCCTCCACTTTCCTCATCAATGTCCCATGGGGCACCTTATCGAATGCCTTCTCAAAATCTATGAAGTAGGTGTCCACCTGCTTCCCCTCATCAACTACCTGCACCAGATCCTCTAATAACCCAGCTAGCTGAGACTCACATGAGTATCCCCTCCTGAAACCATGCTGGGACTCCTCCAACCAATTCCTATTGTTCATAACCCTCACCACATACTGCACCACCAGCCTCTCCATTACTTTTCCTGTACTTGATGTGAGACTCACCGGTCTGTAGCTGCCAGGCCTCCCCCTATCCTCTCCCTGCTTGTATATAGGTACCACCATAGCATCCTTCCAATCTTGTGGTAACTTAACCTCTCCTAAGGACTTTTTAAACAGCACTTCTAAATATTTTGCCAACTCCTTACCACCAAACTTTAGTGCTGTGTTTCCTAGCCCATCTGGTCCCCCTGCCTTACTGCTCTCCAAATCCCTAATGACCTATCTCCCACTCCCTCATATTAAACTCACTATACACCCCCCAAACCCTGTTTGTCCCCCTATTCCGACCCTCCTTTGCCTCAAACACTGACAAGTACTGTCCTTGCAGCATCTCAGATTTTTCTTGGTCATTTGTTGCATGCCTACCATCCCTTCCTGTTTTGATGGTGTAGTAATACATTTGTATCATTGTTACCATTGCCTGTCCCATTTCATTCCATTTTCACGTCTCCTGAATGGGGCAATATTTGTAGCAATGAATGATGTATGTAAAGAGTGTACTTTTAATGCAATTATTGCAAAAGTGCCGGTGTACATAGTCTACTCTAATGCCCAACCAAACTGATCAGGCACCTAAATAACTCATTCTTTTAAGCAATGATTGCTTTCAAAACTGTGTTGATATAGTCCTACTTATATATTTTTAATGTCTTTGTAGGAAATGATCAATTTAAAATGGATGGGAATATAAGTTAATGACTAAAGACTACAATTTTCTTTTCATCACCATTTCTGGTTGGTACCTGATCATACCCATAAATAGATAGGCTGGAATGTGAATAAGAGGAAGGGCTAGGTAGATCAATCACATAAGCAGTTTGGGACATCAGTATTGTGGGACAAATTGGAGATGCAGAAGTGGTTGCTAGTCTTATGGGTGGAGGGTGTGGTTATGGCAAGCAAATGCCCTGGGGATTAATTTTTAAGTTCCTCGTGTAGTCTATTGGCAAATTTCAATCTCAACAGCCAAAACTCCTGCCGATTGAGACAGCCAGTTTTAACAATATGTAAAAAAAAAAACATACTTTAGAGCCTAGCCCCAATCCATAAACATATTTCTCTATGCACTGGAAGCCACACGACATAACCACATGACCATTTGTACACATACGAATCTGACTCAAAATAAATTAATATAATGTCCATACTTCCGAAAATGTATTGATACAGTTGGATGCATTAAATAGTATACATGTATTATAACTTTTAATGTGCTATATCTAAGAAGAAGGGAACCATAAAGTTTATGCTCGTTTGCAATAAATATGGCCATGATGCTGCTCACCCACCATGTTGAAACTGAGTTTCCGATTGGGAAAGCAGTTCTCGACAACACATTAACTGTCAAATGCTTTTGATCGTTTTCTCACGAGAATCAAGAAGTCATCTTTAATTTAGAATACCAACCACCACATGGCGAACCACAAATACTTTACATACAAAACCAAACAAAATATTAAAGAATGCCACTACAATTCCACTATAAAATGGGTTATTAAAATTTACCACTACCTCTTGATATCAATTTCCCATCATGGTACATACACCACAAAAGTGTTTAATGAAATGACTCTGCAAATATATAATTTAATAATTGGCATTGCATTTCACTATCACATAAGTGTACGTAAAATATGGAAAACTTTACACTGAATAAGTACAAAAAACAAGCATTTTTTTAAAAACATTTAAAGTCAACATACACGGCGCACGCCTAAAAACTCAGGAGCTAGTAAAAGCGAGTGAAATGGAACAATAGGTACATACCAGTTAAAACTCCAAAACTCTCGCCATGCATCACGGCCTACCAAAAGCATTTGAAAAGGACCTTTAAAACAATAATTAAACAACACAACAACATGACAATCCTCAACTAACGACGGTAATGCTTTGCTAAACCAATGTAACAGAGCTTTATTTCTTAAAGCTTGGGCCTTTCGTAGCATTCAAATTAACACCAATATGTTTAATAACATCTGAAAATATTCTGCGTGCCAATAATCACACTCAAGGAAGGAAAACGTGGGTCTGGTAAGTTGACAACACTTCGAGGTAGAAGGAAAGAGTAACCAACAAGCGTAGTCAAGCAATGCAAATCTTGACTGTCAAAATACACTAAGGTTCACATCGGCGATGCTATTCTGGGAACCACAGTACTCAATAAGTTTTATGACAGGGTTCACACTAGCAATTCAAAACCAGGAACCATTCCAGTTACTCAAGATATTAAAATTTGCGTAACACTATGTTTTCAAATGAATAGTTACAATAGCTGGCAATGCAAAACGGAAAAATTCATACATTCTCATGGCTTACACTGGCAATGCTAGACCAGGAACCTATTGCTCCAAACTGCCTTGATAAATTAAAAAATGACAGCCTTACATGACTTTAAATGAACTTGCAGACAGAATTCAAGAACTCAACTTATATTCTCCACTAATGTCAGCTGTCAAACCCACCTTCCAACTTCAGGCACCATACAACGGGGCATGTCCCCATCAGGCCACAGCTGACGACAACTTACATTAAGTGCAAACAAATAAAGCTGAAGGAGAAGTAGACCGATACAAAATTTTAAAATCATCGGAGAACCAACTTGAGGTAGTGGAGAGCTGGCCAGTGAGCACGCGCAGGAGGGTGGGTAAGGCAATGCCATAGAACAAGGAAACAGGGTGGGATACCGAGCATGAAAAAAGTGGAGGAACTAAAGGCGCTGACCACGTGCTGCGATCAGTGCAACCGGAAATATTACAAAAATTGTTATTTCACTACTGCGAGTTGAGTCTTGTAAAACTTAGGAATGATACACTACCACGTGCTGTATGCATACGAGGGTTTTTGTAACATTTTTAAGAGTGTTTCTGGACACGGGAAAAGGACACGTGTGCAGGAATTGAGAATAGCATGCATAAATACCCTCATATGATTAGTTGTTTTGTTTTTGTAATGTTTATTTTCACCGCCACCAGTGTTTTGCCCACTTCATTTCACATTGTGAAAGATGTAGGTCTATAGTTGTGTTTATTTTATGTGATTCTGCAGGTTTTCATTTATTAATGTTTTCAATCATGTAACAGCAGAGTTTCTTCCACGTGTGCAAGAAGATCTCACCGCAGAGCGTGGGCCCGCGCTCGCCAGCCCTCGCGCCACAGCTTTCAATATTTTATTTTTCTATACCTTTGGATGAAAAGATGGTATGTGGACAATCTTAATATATAATTTGTAGGGAAAATATAACATTGTTATGGTAATAAACCAGTTACAACCACTTCCAAATACTGCTGCAAACATTCAAAGGCATAATACTAAGTCAATTATATAACCAAAAAATTATAACCACAAAAGATTACAGAGTATTGGGAAAAAAAATCAAAAAACCTAACCATTAGTGTTCTGATCCAATCTGACAAAGAATGGAATAAACAAATCTTTGAAATTGGTACAGATTGTTTATCAACTCAAATGAATTTGAAACTCTTTTTTCATACAAAAATCGCATACATTAGTGTCACTGCACCAATTAAGGCTCTGAGAGTTAAAGTGAAGGCTGGGAAGAACTCATTAGTATAAGCTGATACCTGTACATAACAAGTTTCACAACACAATATAAACTGAAATTATTTGAACATGGAAATCAGCATTACCTTAGCACATCCAAATGCAGTGCGGTATATGTTAAGTGTTATTCACACAGTCCTGGCAATAATTATTGTTTCTACAAACTTAACGCTAACAGGTAGTCTCTTTTCTTTGTGTATAATAATATATTACCCACTGGATGTGGAGCGACCAAACATTATTAGACATATGTATTTTTTTCTTACCTGTCACACAATACTAACTAGGTAGGACTTTAAAAATTTTCCCAGTGGCCTTCTTTTAATAGAAACTGTGCACACAGTTCCCTAAAACTAGTAACCTTAAACTGAACATATTAGTAATCATGATCTTTGGATCATTTCTGTTATAGTGGAGATAAAATTTACCCTTGAAAAAAAAAACAATTGAAAAGAAGATAAGATATGGTAGTAGAGCTGAAAATGCCCATAATTTCTGAGATAACTGCTATAGCAACAGAATGGAATTTGTATGTATATCAAGACACAAAACAAACAGTATCTAGACTAATTATTCATTTTGGCTGCTATTCTGTAGTACCACAACAAATCCAAGACTATGATTAGTTTTGGCGCTAAACGTGGTCCATGCAACAATCATTACAAAATATTAGGTAATTCCCGGATACGGACTGCACCACGTGAATCTACGGTTAAAACTAAGTAGAAAATACTTTTACGAAAAGTCATAAGATGCTTTGTTCACAAGAAAAACACCAGGAAAGTTCTAAAAACCATTGTAGCAAACATAGGGTATTCCAATCAGATAAGGGTGAGGTAATGTGGGGATACCGCAGTTAAAGTGTCGTCGTAAGACATACGGCAAGGGAAAGAGCCGAACTCAGTAGTGCCAAGGAGGCCATGGAGTACATGCAGTGAGTACTGGGACATGGAAATGGCCATGTGTACATCCGGCGGCCAAGCTCCATGTATGCTGCATGCATACAAATGTAATGTTATTCTCGTAAATTAAGGCCCTTACACATCTTTACCAGAGAATATTTTCTACTTAGTTTTGACCACAAATTTGTGTGGTGCAGTCCGTATCCACGAATTACCTGACATCTGGTCATGATGTTCACACTGACAGTACTGCAGCAAATAGCATGTAGCACCGAAACAAATCACCGCAGGCCTATGGTTCCTATGTTCACTAAACAATACTTGTTTTTGTGGCCTCTCACACTCATCTCATTTACGAAACAAAGTTTTTTGCATCTTGCGTGTATGTATGTATGTGTGCATGTGTGTGTGTGTATATACACACACATACACTCCCCTGTCCCATTTCTCTACCTCTTTTTCCCTTTGCAGTTGGTATGCATGTTGAGTGTTTAGATACCTTTACACTGTTGAATTTAAGTAATTAAATACCTACAACTATAGGCTGTCCACCGTAAAGTGAGCCCTTTTGAAATAATAGTTTTTTTTTTTATTTCAGCCATTTGTTATTTAACTACATTTTAAAATAAATATTGGCATGTAAGTAATAAACACAGTGTGTAGATTCCATCGCATTCTGAAGTTAACGTCTGCGGTTAAAATAAAATATATTTACTGACTATTACTCCAAATAAAAGCGCTTTCAGAAGTGTTCACTTTAACATGAATAGCCTTTATAGAAAGTGGCCATGAACAGCCTATATAGAAGGTGAATAATAGGGCATTTCATGACAGATGTGAGCTACAACAAAACCATACATCCGTAGAGTAGCAACTTCAGGACGAAAGGCTTGCACAAATGACTTTTAAAACCTTCCCAGGTAAGCCTTGAGTAATTCACCAGAATTACATAATGTCCCGACACTTCTCCATACCTGTGTTGTTTACCTGTATAACCTCAGCGCCGCACTATAAATATACCACGTAAATGTTTTACACATTAAATATTCGTTGCAAACTGTATTCTTACATATAAAGCAATTCAGCGACCCATTTGTGTCCCACCTCACTACTCTCTCTGCGCCCCATCTTCAGGGAAAATAGCCAGTCCACCGGAGCAGCTGTCGACCCCCTTCCCTTGTGAAGATTGGATTTTCAAACACAACAGAGACAGTTGGCAACCTCATCAGCAAGTAACCCGCATCCCCGCCCGTCCCATGTCCCACCCAACAGCATCAATACTTTAAAATATGTTCTGTGGACATGTTCAATTTTTGAGTTGGTAATGTTTTGCTTTATCTTTTGGGTATTTAGTAGATTGCTGTGTTAACTGTATTTGAACTGGCAGCGGACAGCGATTATTTTTCATTGCTGATAGTCCTTCACGAAAGTAGCGATTCTTAATATTAGACCCTACCACATAAGGTGATATGTAAGGTTATGTCTTTTCAGCAAATAATAAGATCGGAAAGATATTTGTAAGACGCAAACTGTTATTTACTTACATTATTGATGAAACTAAGCCTACTTTTTGGTTTGAATATGCAATTTTCTCTGCATTATTCCCTTGATGTAGGAAGGTACTTTTATGTTTTTGTTGCTAGTATTAGACTACTTAATTAATAAATACATACATATAATCGCAATTAGGTTATCGCCCGGTGGCGAGCTCTCTCACCTCTCCCTTACCTGACCAAACTCCTCTCCCACTCCCTTCCTGAACTTACCAACCCCACTCACAGATACAAATTCCTCCCTCAATACATTCCACTCCCTCACAGACCTCACAAGCATGGACTGCCTACTCTGCTCTGTTCTCCTCCACACCCTCTGAAGCTTCTCACTGTTGTTTCCTCTTAGATATAATTTTATATAATTATACATATTATATAGCATAAAAACAGCAATCTTTATTACCCTCCAACCTATCACATTTTTCTTTTTTTTTACAGAAATCTACTTGACACCCCTCCAAAATTCCTATTAATTATGATTACTAATAATCATATCTAACACATCCAAGTATAATTTTTCCGATTTTCGAAAAAATAGTTTCATCACAAACAATGAAAAACAAAAATTAAATGTGCCCTTCAATAAGTTTAGTTTACGATAGTGATCAGAAACCAATTGCATTGAAAGTATCATGTTATCTACAAAATTACTGCTAACTTACTGCTAATAAATTGTTCAATGAAAGATGCCAATTTAGTGTTCTTGTATTTTCTTTATTAATTCATGACTGCCCCAAGGAGCTGATAGCTCATGTTAGGGACTATACCTATATACAAGATTAACAGCAGCTTACAATATACTTTTATTTGCAGCCTGCTTGAAGTTTTGAACATTTAGTTGAAATAATAGGAACACTTGACTTTTATACATTAAGTATCTCCAAAAACTTTTACATGTGCAAAATACAAGCATATTACAGAAATAAAATGCCTAAATATAAATGTAACTATTATCCAACAGTAAACTCCTTTACTAATGCACACATGACCAATACTGAATCCTATTACAAAAGAATGTGAGAGAATTATTTGGCATATAAGTGACAATAATGTCTACATCTTGGCGATATAAAACATGTTCTTCATGTATCAGGTAGGCTAGATACAAAGCAAAACAATATTCAGTAGGCCATCTATTTGTTAACTTGTATACACACACAATATGAGAAGTATAGAATATTATTACAAAAAATGGGGAACCATATTTAGCATTTAGTGATAGTTAAAACATACATCCATGTCACTTGTTTTTTTTTTAACTGTTTTGAAATTTTGAAGTCTATTACAAAGAGAAAGTAAAGAAAAATTTAGCAACTGGTACACTTTGCACTTACTGTTGCCATTTATGCCTGTTGATGTTTTTAATGTAGCTATTAGATTTGTGCTGTGTGTGTGCTGTTGCATGTGCTAAGTCATTTGCAGTCTGGCCTTAACTCATGCCCCTTACATAGTTGCACCACACACAACTAAGCAAAGCAATTTACCCAACTATCCAATTATGTAATCGCTGCATAACATAGATCAATGTTCAAGCCAACAGTACAGCCAATTGTACTCAGCCAAGAGACAAGAAGGTTCCTACTAGTACGAAAGTTACGAAGGATATCTGGTGTTTGACAAGGATGGAGATGAAAAAATGGTCGTCTGCAGATTGGATGCTCCTGTTGTGTTATAAAGTCCCATCTATTCTTATGTAGCCTACCACTAAATCTGGCTGGCACCTTGGACCAAATCTCATCCAAAGTAAGCAATACTCCATTATCTTTCCACACACTGAAGAAGAGTTCTGGCACCGCATAGCTAGGACTGTACACAACATGATATTCCCAAGTCAACTTTGTTCCCAAAGGGCACACTGACACTACACTTGCATCACAAAAGGTTTCACTGTCATTCTCCTCCAGTACGTCTACTGCCTCTGTTATTGCTGGCTTGGGTCGCTCCGTCTCCACAAATGTCTGCAATTTTTTCATATATCCATGTCCAAATGATTCCCGGTTTCCTGCTAAAATCCAACCATCCTTTATTTCATTCGATAATTCAATGATCTGGTTAGCACACGCTAGAAATTGCTCATAACTCATAACATCATTCATATCTGTAAGTTATGCCACGTGCGCAAATTGTATGGAAACAATTAATACAGAAGACCTATCCACATCTCTCACAAAAAAAAATTCGTCAATGCATATCAAGTCTACACATACGATAACAGACCGGAAAATTCTCTTTAAAAAAATTGTCACTCACCAAAACTACTGCGATTTTGAATATAGTTGGCAGGAACCACCAGACATCGACCACCTTCCGATAACACTGTTTAATGCAAATAACACATGTTTAAACGAAGTGATGATAATAGTGATGGGTCATTCACGAATTACCAGTTCATTTAGAACTGGTATTGAAAAATAACTAGGTCCATAGTTCACGGTGACAAAAAAGAACTAGTCTTTTGTGATATCGTTCCAGGGGGTGGCAATGTCCTATACCGTGCAGTGTTAACAAGTAAACCCAGTTTATACCGTGGAGTTAGATGGTTGTTTTCCGGTTTAAAAAAAAGGTCACGTGATCAACAGTACACCAAAATATTGTATCTACATATCTTTCATGTGTATTTTAAAATCGACATAAATTAATATATAACCGTTTTTGACCTAAACGATAATATATACAAAGCGTGAGTGTGTTTGTCTCAGATAACTAGATATAAATTTCACTGTTAAGTATATAAAGTTATGAATTATTTGCATTTAAATGGAAGTGTTCTTTACTGTGTTTTTGTTGATTTGCTTCCCATTCCCTATATATTTGCCCTGAATATATTCCAAGAAGAAATTTTTGAAGTCGTCTGCGAGTACAAGTGAAGCAGCCATGCGGGAGAGAGACAACTTTTGTTTACATTGAAATGGAACAGCCGTGCGAGTGCTATATGAACTCAATACTTGTTTTGAATTTTCTCTAAATTTGAGTTATTCTTGCGTTTGTGAAATGTGAATTTCGCATGTAAACACGACTTAAAACTATAATCTATTTTTGATTTATTCGGCAACCAACGAAAATTAATATTAATGTATGAAAATGTGTACGAGCCGGGCCATGCGCGTCCAGTGTTTATACCATTACCATTGTCCACACGCGCCTTCACAACCAAACACCATTATCTTCATACGTAACACTTCGCCCGCACTTGCCACACGTTTGAAGATTTTTTTCAGCCTCAACTGAATTGCCCCATATATATATATATATATATATATATATATATATATATATATATATATATATATATATATATATATATATATATATATATATATACACATTCTTTCACACACACCCCACACACACACGCAAACACTCGCAATTATGCTACCGCCCGGTGGCGAGCTCTCTCAACTCTCCTTCACCCAACCAACTCCTTTTCCACTCCCTTCCTGAATTTACCAACCCCTCTCACAGATACTAATTCCTCCCTCAACATATTCCACTCCCTCACAGACCTCACAAGCATGGACTGCATACTCCGCTCCGTTCTCCTCCACACTCTCTGAAGCTTCTCACTGTTGTTTCCTCTTCCTCTAAACACCCCCTTACTTAGCTTGCAGTGTAGCCCTCCCCATCCTCCCTCTTCATTCACCACCCTGTACATCCTGACTAACCGTTCAACTTTCCTCCTGTCCTTCAATGAGCTCCAACCTATTTCTTTCATCATCACTGATAGCCTATAGTTCCCTTCTTCCTCACCATCTAACCCCTGCCTTCTCCACCTACCCTTCACCCATCTTGCTGCCTTTCTCTGCACCTTTTCCAGTTCTCGCATCTCCACCTCCACATACGGGTCCCATACTGCTGCAGCATATTCTAACATTGGCCGTACCATTGTGCCATACGCCTTCTCCTTCACCTCACAGCTGACTCCATTCAGCACCCTTCCCAGCATACCCAGAGCCCTTCTTCCCTTTGCAACCACTCTCTATATCTGTTTTTTCCACCTGAAGACTCCCTGCAGTAAAATCCCTAGATACTTATATTCTACTGCTTCTTCTATCTCTTGTCCCTCCCATCTGTACATGTCTGTGCTTATTATCTTCTTCCTTGTGAACCTTAGTACCTTAGTTTTTCTTACATTTATCTTTATTTTATTTTTCCTGGTCTGCAAACAATCTTATTTTCCCCTAATCACCAAACCCATGTCATTTACCATTATGGTAAATAACAAAGGATCCAGCATGCTTCCCGTAGTATTCTTTTTTTTACATGGAGAACATTTAAAAACATAACAATAGTGATCTACACCACTACTACGCCAGACAAGTTAATCATCTTCACCTATTATCCTACAGAACCTCACAATTTACATCGAATCCATACTATGCTGGGGCAAAACTAATAAATGACCTACCCAGTCAAAGAGCTGTTAAATTATACTTTTTAAATAAGGCCTTCTATTTCATAGAAGAATACTTACATAAAGATAAATTCCTATCATGCAGAACAATACTGATATAAGGAGACTTCATGTAATACCTTGTGTTTCATTCTAATGTAGACTTTACATATTTATACTTTAATATCTATCTGTACATGAATTGTAACATTTGCTGCAACCAAATGTAATCTTAACATGTTTGTAGAGCTGCTAGAATTAAGAAGTGTGTAAATTATATTATTTCTATGTTATATATTTTTATGTTACTGTAATTGTGTGCAAATATCCATATTGCATAACAAATTAAAAAAAAAATAATTGACAAGTCCTTTCCAAAGGGTATTGGGGGTATATGGGATGCAAAAAAAAAAATGTACTTTGAATACTCTAGCCGCCAAACCACCACGGCCTCCATCATCTTAAGACGGGAGGAGTTGAGAGAGGTTTAGTGGTTTGTAACAACCAAGGCATTGAGAACCAATGAGGGTGAAATATGGCAGATATGGAGCCGCATTGAAACACATGGGTGGGGAAAATGGGAAAACCTTGATTAAACATGCCAGCCAGCAGCATCAGTCAGCACAATTCCTATATGTGAAAATCTGTGATTACCTCACAGGGAAACCAACATGGATCACACTGGTGGAAGTCAAGCGTCCTACCACTAGGCCCACCGCAGCATGGGACGAGAGGAGAGGAACCTCATTTCTTCAGCGAAAATGCTTTTTCTTAGAGTGTTTGTTTGTCAAGTTTCTGCAGTGTGGTTCTGAGATATTTATACTGAATAGTTTTTAATGTATTCAGAGGATAATTCCATACTAAAAATAATAATTGCTCAAGTTGGTAGGTAACAACAAAGAAATTTTGTCACAAGTGTGTCTGTGGACCACTTTGGCAGTGGTTAGTACATGTGCGCTTGTTATCGATATAATTGCGGTGCACGCATCTTCACCCATTGTAGTTCAACAATGTATTCTAATCTAATTAAACCCCAAAGTAACCTAAAAATGATGGCGAATAAGTTTTCATACATTTCAACCTAACCATAAGGTGGTTTCTTTATTGTCCCTAAAAGTGTATTTAATAAAATAATATCGTATTGTAGTATTCTTTACCAATGTGAAGTTCTTTAACATGTTAGGCTGAATTAAAATTGTGGTTACTGAATGACTACGCCCTTGGTACTAAATTGCACTTTTGAAGACAGATGTAACACAATTTTTGTAGATATAGGAAATAAAATGATCCAGAAATATCTCCTGCCCCTCCTCCCCTTTTTTCTTCTGAAAATTTACTAAACTACTTGATTGTCCGGTGCAGACAATTCAGTAAAAGTTTGAAATTCTGTGTTTTAGTTATGTAGCAAGGGTAACTTAACCCTACCCAGCATTGTAGATGCAAGAAACCAAATTGTACCCTACAATAAGGGATAAATAAGTATAAAACCGTATCATAACAGAGAACTAATGTAATGTAAAGAGAGGGAATAACTAAAACGGGATTTAAATTTATTTACCAGAAACCATTTACTATACTGGCATTAAATATGTATAAAGAATATGTAGTCATACTGGAAACAAACCTCTCGAGTCATTGTCAGTGTTAGGAATTTAAATATAAATGCCAGCAAATAATTATTTATTCGTGGCTCAGGAACATGTGAACTTTGCCTTCCAGAAATTCAGCAACACGGCTGATCGCTGTTTTGTTGCACTCATTACTGATACGCAACCAGCAATTGCAATACATTACACGACAACGGTAGCACGCTTGTTATACTTTATTAACTCATTTATTCAAAAAATAGTTTTCCACGAATCCTGATTTATGAGCACTATATCTAAAACACGTGCTTATTGTCGCATATAACCCCATACTGATCCGCGGTACAAACACTCACGATCAGTAGTTTTATGATGAAATTATTTGATTGCGCAACTAACACAAGCCAATAATAAACTAGTAAAACTTCACACGTGAATTGTAATATATATTAATTTATTCATTGTCTTCTTTGTTCCACATGAAATACTTCGAATGTAACCTTTCTCTAAACGTCATTCTAATGTAGACACAATTTTTTTGTCTACAGTCAAGATGGTGGCTGGAGTCCATAGTAAAGTCGCCTAACTCCAGCGGCTACACCCCCGTCATAACATGTCATCCCCTGTATACTCCTTAACACCATGTATCGGTCAGTCATTTGCTCAGTACCAGTAACTATGCCAGGGCACTGCGCATGCTCAGATAATCCGCAATACGTCGCTCCCTGCAGCTTCCCCCCCAAAGCCAAAATCATGGAATAGCCACGCCCTTTGGCTATCCCACCCATCGTGACTGGCCACATCGCCACGTGCTTACTTCTTATATATCTGCCTCTCTCTATCATATCGGAATCTTTGTTTTTTCTCTTTCAGCGCTACCTTGAATTGTAGGGATCGCAGACCTACCTAGTTCAATAGTGACATATGAGTCGCAAATCGGTCGGGAACTGCAGGACGCACAGTGCGAGACAGATGACAGTCCTATGACCATGGAGCGATCTTTCGTACTTTCACGTGCCAACTCCAATTGCGTAGTCGGTTGCACTACGATCCGTAGTCGGTTGCACTACGATCTGTGGTGCGAGGGTGTCCAGGTTCAAAAACCTATCAGGGTATGAATGTTTGTGTCGTCCATTCATCTCGCTTCATCCCCATCGGAACTAAAGACCTTGCTCCTACGGTGTCGTAAAACCCTATCACTCACTCGTACTATAAATACGATGTTGCAGACAATACGGAAATCCCCGTATCTGTAAGAAAATACATCTGATAGCCGCACTAATACGAATTAGGTACGACAGTAAAAAATAGAAAAACGCTCATGAATGTAATGTCAAGTTTTACACACTCGCAATAAAGAAGCGAAAAACTGCTTTTTTTCTAGTATATTCACTCAATACTTCGGATATAGCTTTTTGTCATTATTTACATAATATCAAAATTAGTATTTTTTTTTTATTAAAGTTCGGTTAAAATGTTTTGTTGAGTTTGTACACGCTTGGCTTAGAAAAATTTACTATTCACCTGGTTATCTCTCGCAACATAGCCTATTTATTATAATACTGTTTTGGTCATTACAACAGTGTCAAAAGTAATTTGGTTTTATATTAAACAAAATAGGCGTGGATAAACACAGTATAAAGATATTTTCACTATTCATTTATCTTACTTCTTTAGCAATTAATTTACAAACATCACTTATATCAGTTATGAAGAAAGTTACGAAGGCTATTTCTTTAGTAAAATACTTTAAAATTGAGAGTAGTAGTGATTAACATACGGAAAACAAGACTTTCGCAAACAAAACATTTTTTCATGTTGCTACGCAGCAACAAAAGTTCGGATATTTTTTTGAGATGACAGGTGATTTCTTTTCGTAAGCGTTTGCCCAGTTTTGGAAAAAAAAAATTCTTCATATTTTCACTAGAATGTGCATGTACTATATCCTCAAAGTAAACTCCCCCACACACACCTACCATGATAGCAAGTCATTACATTCAATATTTTCTCTTCTTTCTTTGACCTGTTCCTATCAACACAAACCCTCATCACCATCGACGACTGAAACGTGGTTGACATGTGTGAAAACAACTGATCAGTACCTTTAGTTTCTTTTCTATCGGTTCCACACTTGCTTAAATTCTTTTGGGGAGGGGAAATGGAACTGTGAAAGAGTAAACAGAGAAAGACCTATTTAGTTCTCGGGCGGACTTACACTTAGTTCTGTAGCTCGCCAGATCATCCAACGGTTCCTAAATAACTGTTATCTACATGTGACTAACTTCGAATTACTAAATTTTCTGTAGCGAGCCATAGTTATTGTGAAGTCGTTTATTCAACTTCATTCAAATGATATATTTAATTGTAACTTTATCTTTGCGATTAATAATAAATTTATCAGTTTAAAATTATAGCTATGAACTAAATATTGAATTGGGATTCCACCTGTATAAAATATTTAATTGAGAAGTATCTAACTCTATTTTAAAATGTACACACAAATAAAAATAAATAATAACTTCATATTGTTATAATTTTTATAATCTTATAAAGTATAATAATAATTAAATTGTATTTAACAAAAATAAAAATGATACTATTGTGCTATCTATTGGAAATTATTGTACTGGAAATAGTTAAAATTTAAATTAGAAAAAGAAATTTAAAAAATTTACATCAAATACAATCTGAATCCAGAAAAATAAGACGAATTATTTATCGTTCCGTTCATAACATTAATTGCAATTCAAGCGATGTATTTTTTATTTATTATTTCTATATGAATACATACGAAAATGTAAATTAGATTGGCTATTGAAAATGTTCCCGTGAAACAATTTTATTATTAAATTCATGATGAATATAATGTATGTTATTAAGAACTAATATCCTCCATGTTGTTTGTATTTTATTGGCTTTTTAAGCCAAGTACACTGTGATTGGCAATTCAATTTGTTACTGTTATTGATAGTATTTTTTTGCATATAGCAGTGACATGTGCCACATGCCGTCACCCCTAAAACCGTTTGTCCGGCCGGGACCAGTATCACCCCGCAGCAAGGTTGTGCGCTCTACTGACGTGCAAAGCATGAGGCCTGTCGCCAGTGTGCAATTAGGTCGACTCTGCACAGAGCAGTGCAAGGGCACGCCAGTGCAGAGCAGCAGGTGACATTGTGACCCCACGAGGCAGAAGGACATGCAAATAGACCTGGCAATAATTGAACTTACGAGCCCAGGAACTATGCAAGAGACTATGTTATTATTATTATTATTATTATTATTATTAAAGAATGTATTGCTTGTGTCTATTTGTTTATTTGAGCATTGTTAACATTATATCATTTGTCTCATCACACATCCAGTGCTATGCCCATTTCATTTCATCGGTGTTGTGCTTCATGGTTATTAATGTGAATCTTAACATGTATTTTATTATTAAAATATAATGCAAGTTAAGAAAACACAAACTGTAGCATAAAGTAGAGCCACTCTGGCAGGTGGGTAAGTTGAGGCCAGCCCGTGTGTCAGGCAGGAACGATAGTCAGCGAGTAGCATCAGGCAGAGGTGGTGCATGTGTCGTGAACTCCGGCTTGTCCTGCGCGCACCGGGTAGCATTTAACATTTTGGTATGGACACTTCACTACAATAGACGTTAAATAAATTCGGAACCTTTTTCTCATGTAGCCACCTGGTACACCACCTTCCCTTCCCATGGGATTACCATTGTCCTGGGAAGCTTAATCCTATCATAATCAATTTGTGTCTCGCAAGACTTTTAGCAGTGTAACTGCAGTGGCTGGTCTGTTTGCCACATTTTTATTGTGTAAGTCCTCTCCTAGCGGGAGATTGTTATTCGTCGTATAAATATGTCTGTGATTTGAACAGTATATACTTTATTTCGATTGCTTTTTGCGTGTCAGTGTTAGTTAAGTATTGTTCCGTGTCTTATGGGTAATTCCCTACCTTGACGAGCATTTTGACACCTAAACAGCCATCAGCAGCAATAACAAACAATTTGATGCACAAGGACAATTGAAATGTAATTCATGAAAAATCATGCTATATATTGACTGAATTAAAATCAGCAGCAATCATTATTCAAACTTGCAATTTCCCATGCACTGGCATTATTTGTCCTGTTATATTTTACATCAAAGTGTGCACAAGCTGTTTCCATCAGTTTTTAACATTTTGTATAGTATTTTAAGTATTTTTACTGCCCGAATTCCAAGGACATCACAAGTCAGATTCCATAGAGTAGTGAGCAAAATCTTTGCTACCGCCTTCTTGATGCACTATTTTCTTCAAATTTCGGAATGAAATCTTAGTTTTACTACACCGGTTTAATTTTCTGCTATATCACTAAGCGTAGTAGCTCTCTTAGTCTGTGGTCAGTGTGCTGTTGCGGATGCCTGGTTCACGTTACTGTTTGTGATACATTGTTTCTATCGCGTTGTTTATTAGGAAAAGTTTTTTTGTCGTATGTTGTTAAGAAGTATTAGAATTATTTGTATAGGCTGTTCATGGTAAAGTGAGCACTTTTGAAGCCCCAGTTACTTTTTTCTTTAAAACAATTTTATCCTTCCACCACTTGTTATTGTAAACCCTGCAATGTTAGCAATATATACAGTTTATAAATTCACTATACTCAAAATCAAAAGTCCAAGGCCTCAATTAAATGCATTATTGGCTATTATGTCCGAAGAAACAGCTTTAAAAAGTGCTCACTTTACCGTGAAACGCCTATAACAAATTTCACATAAGTTTTTTTTCTTTCAAGATTGAGTATAATAAATTACATTAAATTCAATACTAAATGTTATTTCAAGTAGCTGTGCCTACTTTTTATTGATATATAAAATATGTGACTAAATGTTTATTTGAAATAATTATAACACAACATGCAAGTAAATATTTTTCTTAACAGTGATAATAAATTATTGGTATTTCATTATTAGTACATGCTGCTTGCAGGGTTTCATTTTGTGTTTCCTTAAAAAAAAAGTTTAAACTTAGTAACATAATCTGAATTGCGTGCAGAAACTATGCAACTGTGTTCAGCCCTCGTGTCAAGGTTGTGTGAACATCGCAGCCCTGTTCCCCATCAGCAGAAGTAATATGCATCCCTAAAGCTTGCAACCTATCTCACTGCAAAATGTTTACCCTGCCCTCCCTTTTCCAGTCAATATGTTGCAGATTGATATATTCCTCCAAGCCTTCTTTGTTTCCATGTAAGACAGAGTATAGCCAATCATGGCCAGGGGAAGAGAATAGAAGAGGCGACAGAATTTTTGAGAGGATAGTATCACATTCCAAAACAGAAAAAAATACACATCACTGCGTAAAAGCGAAAAGAAAAGGAAGTCGGGTGGGCAACCGACCACAGATGAACCCAGTAGTTTAAGTTGATGCATGACGTCCTGTCGAATGGGAGTATAGTGCATTAAGTAAAACTGGTTTTCGCCGGGCGTCAACTCAGGCGCACCCTATACTGACAGGGGTTCATTTGCGGGGTTTAGTCCTTGTGGGGTATAGGTGCATTCCCAGTGTACATGACTGGCCTAATATTTTTCCGGCATGGCACAAAGTCTGGCTCTGGCAAACTGATATTGCGCTAAAGGGTGACTGCCTCGGCTGGTATACATGGGTGATATCGGTTTCTGATTCCTGGACTGGCGATGGGCAGAATACTAGTACATGATGGTGCTACATGTCTGTAATGCCTTACGTTGGACAGTAAAGTGTTAAGTGAGGTTTTCAGGGGGTGGTGATGGTGAGGTCTAGGAATGATTTTACCCAGTCAGCACCAGACGCAGTCATTGTCGATGTCGCAACTCTTTACCTTGGGGTTGCAGGCCGTACGCCCGGACCAATCTCCTCGCAGTAGAAGTGCTGATCGCTGCCCCATTGAATGCTGCTTCAGATGACTGATGTATGCTAAATGATAGCCTGTCGGTCGGCTATGCACTATTGTTGATCTTGGCGGGAAAAATACCTAACTATCACACGTGTGTAAGTAGGCTGTCGGGGTCTCCCACATGCCCATACAATATGAAACAAGTCCCATAAACACTTGCAGATTAAGTGACTTACGTAAGTTGAGTGAACATGTAATATAAGGGCCTGTCCCTTGACACACATCATGCGACGTAAATAAAGTACGTACTGCTCAGTTCACAGTAGTATTATTTAGATTGAATTACATTCCCTTTTACAAGGGCACTTTACATGAACACAGCTGGCTATTATAACTGGCCATGCGATAAAACTGCTAAAACGACTTGGGACAAAAAACGGTTACTGCAAAATATTGCTCCCTGGGGCAATGATATTTCCATGGGGTGGGGAGGTAGCTTACCAAGCGGCTATGACGAAAAAGGTCCCGATATGATGTTACATGAAAGTCTATTTAGTTAATGTCCAAATGCAAAATATTGAAGACTGTCCGGCATGCACAGGAAAATGCCGGAGCTCACGACACGCATTCCACATCCATTGGTTGCTATGTGCTGACTAACTTCCCCCTCGACGCATGGGTTTGCCTCAGCTTACATTAGCACCGAAACTGCACCACTTTCTGTCGTGATGTGCAGTTCTTGCCCTTGGTAATTAACGAAATAAATATTCAAAAAGCACAAAAACAATCCTGCAATACAAAACTCTCGTGAATGGAACGGACAATGCACTATATGAATGATGAAATAAATAATGACCCATGACTCTTGCACTGTTAACCAATTAACACGCAAATACACAAAACAAGTAATACGTCCTTTAATCAAAACACAACAACATGTCTTCAATTAGGCCTTATAATCTTAGTTCCAAATAGTCGACCTATTTCACCCTCCTCTGTGGCGTATCTACGGCAACCGCCGGCTGCTCTGTAATGGCAATCCCTTTTTCTTGCTCTGCGCCTGATCGCTCCAGCAACTGGGTGCGCGCTCTACATAGTGCAGAGTTCAGAGGTCTGCTGTGTAATAGTTGCAGGCTACAGCCAGACAAACTGTCTTAGGGGTAGGAGCACGTGGCACAAGTCATATGGTTGTTGGACGCAGGTTAGATGTTGGTCATGAATGCAGAATCAGAGCAACAGGCGTGAAAATGCAATAGCTTCTTTGGGTGGCTGGTCCAGTCGTCTGAGGTAGGCTTCAATCCACAGGTATAGTTCTTGGTCTATGCGGACTGGATTACAGAAACATTTCCTGGGTATATCATTAATACGATTGGGTCCTGTAGGTGTCTGAGAGCTTGAGCATGTTCCCTTGGGTAGAGTTGAATAATACAATCTTCTCTATCTGGAATGCCCGTACTAAATGGGAAACAGTACAATTTCGACTAACGGCTATGCAAACTTGACTCAAATGCAAGGCTATGCATAAGAATGAACTGAAGGTGTCAAATCACCATTGTTAAAAAGCGTCATGCATCAACATTCTTCTTCCCAACGTTCATAGGTTACAGTGATCGTACAAAACGCCACAATATTTTGTCTAGTAATGGGCCGAGTCAAGACCCGACCCCCCCCCCCCCCCCCCCCCGATTCTGATGGTGATACAGATTCCTTGGTCGATTCCCATTCGTGTTTTTATGCACTTTATTTTCCAAAGAAGGTTCAACTAACTTAGTAGCCTATCAAAAACAAACATATGCTTTCTGAATAGGTACTGATATTTTAAGATGTAATTTGACACACAATAAATTTGCTTTAATCAGTTATGTCATGTGTTTCGTACCAACTTCTCTCAAATTTTATTACAAATATAAGGAAAATAATAAAAAAAAAAAAAAAAAATACAGTAATTCCTCACCAACTGCGGGTGATACGTCTTTTAAAAACACCACGGTTGATAAAACCACAGCAGAATGCAAGCTTTTATGGAGAAAAGTGGTATGGGTAAATACGACCGACTATTAGTGTTTCATTACAAGAAAATCGGATGTACTACGCACAAAAAAGTAACCAAACACTGTTGGAGATACCTTATGTTCGAAGCAAAACCCAGTACTTTATTTATTGATAATAGATATGAAAATCCCGCTAGAACTGTAATAGACATCTCACAGTTACTTTTGCAAGAAATAACTGCATTTTTGCAGTTACTTTTGCAAGAAATAACTGCATTTTTGCAGTTATTTCACGAAAAAGAAACTGCCCTTTTGCAGTTATACTGCAATTCCAGAGTTGGCAATTTTACTTTCACAGTCTTATAACTGCAAGATTGTGGCTGTTCACAATGAAATTACTATTA